>WBMY01009472.1:46395-90380 GCA_013397315.1 Donacobius atricapilla
CTAAGACATCCAACAGTTTATGACACCATCCATTTTTAATGTAGTAGCAGCTTATATAGCAGCCTTGAAGCTGCACCATTTTGAGTACTAGGAGCATACTTTTGAATCATTGACTTAGATGTTAGTTATCACAAAACTTGTGTTACAAGTTACATAACAAAATTATGTAACAAAGAACAAGCTATTCTATGGCATAATGCAAGTGCCTGAAAATGCATGCCCATTTTTCAAAGTGCTTGCTATTTTGTCAAGTGGTGACCCCACAGTTTAAGTGGTCAAATAAAGCCAAATAAAAGTAAAACTTCTGTGGTGTGGAATACACCAACTGAAAATGGATTTCCTAGAATTTTATTTATTTATTTATTTATTTATTTATTTATTTCACTGTGTGTCTCTCACCGTGTCATTATGCAATGTTTCAGACTACATGCATATTTTTATATTGACCACATTTAATTCTTCACTATATGCAAGATTCTTGGGATTTTTTCATTATAATGTAAATTGGCTAGCAAACCATCAGTAAAAAGTATCAGTTGTACTTCATTTAAAGTATATAAATGCAATTAATTACACTTTATTCACTCAAAAGATGACTACAGGAAATCTTAAGGCAGGATCATGATTTAGTTTCATTAAAAGTTTAACAATTGGAGAGATCATAAGGTGTAGCACATTCAGTAGTTATTTTTACTCTGCTAATAGAAATAGGAGTGTCTTTTGAAAAGTAAGTTTATATTTACACTCATAACTATAGGTGGTGTGACGCAGTTCGTCACACACGCACAAACACACACTCACACTTTGATCAGAAGGCATGAACTAAAACTCTAAGTTTATTTAAAAGTCTGACTCCATTATATAGTATTTCTACAAAGGCCAGGGATTGGGGGAGAAGGTTGACACCTCTCCCCATCCCATTGGTCAGGACAACTGTCCATCAGCTGTCCATATCTCTAAGAACAGGAATGAAAAACTTTCCTTGGAACTACAATAACATTGGCTGTGTTTACAGACCAGAGCATGAGAAAGAACCCAAAACATGAAACTGTGAAACAGAAGAGAAGGCTGAAAAAATCAGGGCAACGGTGGTGTTTTCATTTAAGTATATCACCAGATTCTAATAAAGTCAACNGTTCTGCAAGAAGAAATTGAATGAGAAGTTTCTCTTTACCGAATGCTTTTTAGCAACGTTTTCTTTCCTGCTGAAAAGAGCTTGCACAGAGCCAAGGTCTTTTCTGCTTCTTACCCCACGTCACTAGTAATGAGACAAGGGGTGCAGAAGGAGTTGGGAAGGGGCAGAGGTTTTTTCACCATTACCCTTCTAATTCACTGCCCCATTGCACTGTGGGGAGTGAATGAATGGGAGAGGGGCTGAGGGCACTTGGCATGACACACATCAATCTTTCTTTTGACTTTATCAGCAACTGTAGGAAGACTGTAGTAGACAGAACTAGAATGTGGATTGGCACTTTTAGGTGGAAATTGTGAGTAGGTGTTGACTGTTATGCTGGCTGTTAACCAGGCACTTTTGGAAGTTAATGAAGACTTGAACTTAACTGTGCATGTGCATAAATATAGCAATTAAGAAGGGTATTTAAAAGTTTTTTAGAAATGAAATCACAGGCTTATACTGCTTGTTTCTTTGACCTAATTGTAATAATTTTATCTATTACATTTGAAAGTAATAAATTAAAACTAACTGTAGATAATTATTCACCTTTGAGAGACATTATAAATGAAAGAAAGTTTATTTCATAGAAATAATGAGCTAAGACTACCTACCTCCTTTAAATCAATGCAATAGATAATATACAGTTATTTTGATTAGAATCACAGCACCATTCAGGAACTTCTCAACCTTATGGTGAAAGGTTAAAGTTATTAAAATAAAAAGAACTGTATGGATATGTTAATTTTCATAGAGCAAGGGATTGATGTCTTCCTGTAATACAGGAACACTAGTTTGCTTTGACTAACTTTTCTACCTACTTTGTAGATGGAAAAAAACTCTTCAAAATATTGTTTTAATTTCTTACCAACATATCATCTAGGACTGTTACATGTTACTGCATTACAAGTTGGAGTGCTTGCCTGTTAGGAAAGCTGTTAACAGTACCAGTGGTAACAGAATGTCATAAGAATTAATACAAATTTGTGAACAATTTAAGGGAGTCATTGACTCTATTTGTTAATCCAGTGGGAATTTCCTGGTACAAATAGTAGGAAAGGATAACATGGATTATAACATGGAAAATATTCTCTCTACTGTCTGACTGTTTGCTGTCACATGCAAATAATCATGAATACATCAATCTACTAATTGCTAATCAGCCCCCATGCTGTTTTAATAAATTCATCTACTAAGATTGTTCTGTCAATATTTAATTAATGCAGTTTAATATAATGACTGTTCCTGTTAACATCTGTTCATAGCAAAAATAAGATTCAGACATTTTGCAACACAGCATTGTTTTTCTTAACAGGCAATTGATGTTTTCCTTTACACAGCAAATATTATCTAAGACATCCAACAGTTTATGACACCATCCATTTTTAATGTAGTAGCAGCTTATATAGCAGCCTTGAAGCTGCACCATTTTGAGTACTAGGAGCATACTTTTGAATCATTGACTTAGATGTTAGTTATCACAAAACTTGTGTTACAAGTTACATAACAAAATTATGTAACAAAGAACAAGCTATTCTATGGCATAATGCAAGTGCCTGAAAATGCATGCCCATTTTTCAAAGTGCTTGCTATTTTGTCAAGTGGTGACCCCACAGTTTAAGTGGTCAAATAAAGCCAAATAAAAGTAAAACTTCTGTGGTGTGGAATACACCAACTGAAAATGGATTTCCTAGAATTTTATTTATTTATTTATTTATTTATTTATTTATTTCACTGTGTGTCTCTCACCGTGTCATTATGCAATGTTTCAGACTACATGCATATTTTTATATTGACCACATTTAATTCTTCACTATATGCAAGATTCTTGGGATTTTTTCATTATAATGTAAATTGGCTAGCAAACCATCAGTAAAAAGTATCAGTTGTACTTCATTTAAAGTATATAAATGCAATTAATTACACTTTATTCACTCAAAAGATGACTACAGGAAATCTTAAGGCAGGATCATGATTTAGTTTCATTAAAAGTTTAACAATTGGAGAGATCATAAGGTGTAGCACATTCAGTAGTTATTTTTACTCTGCTAATAGAAATAGGAGTGTCTTTTGAAAAGTAAGTTTATATTTACACTCATAACTATAGGTGGTGTGACGCAGTTCGTCACACACGCACAAACACACACTCACACTTTGATCAGAAGGCATGAACTAAAACTCTAAGTTTATTTAAAAGTCTGACTCCATTATATAGTATTTCTACAAAGGCCAGGGATTGGGGGAGAAGGTTGACACCTCTCCCCATCCCATTGGTCAGGACAACTGTCCATCAGCTGTCCATATCTCTAAGAACAGGAATGAAAAACTTTCCTTGGAACTACAATAACATTGGCTGTGTTTACAGACCAGAGCATGAGAAAGAACCCAAAACATGAAACTGTGAAACAGAAGAGAAGGCTGAAAAAATCAGGGCAACGGTGGTGTTTTCATTTAAGTATATCACCAGATTCTAATAAAGTCAACTCTATCATTGCTATTATATATGTTCATATTTATAAACTGATGAGACTTTATCAACCCTATGTATGTGGGACTTGACCCTTCTATTTTCACATCCAGTTTCTATAAACTTTGTCTTCTTTTTTATTTCTGATTTTAAAAAAACATTTTTATTCAATATACTTAAATTGAAAATGTTTCTTTATTTTGTTTTTATTACAGAGTTGCTTGATTTTTTAGAACTGAATCACAGTCCACAAATCACAGCAGAAATTCCAATTTGCTTGATTTGGAGACAGGGTAAAAAAATATACAGAAAAACTTCTTTAAATTGTTGTTCAGACAGCCATCTGTGAAAAATTTAGGCAGGCAGAAATATAATTTTGTTACAGTTTGATAGGGGGCAGGGTTGTTTGTGTTATGTTCTGTTTTGGTTTTTACCCTAAAGCAAACACAACATAAAAAGTAATGAACTGAGAAGGGTGGTAGTGAGGGAAAGGGTAAATGGGAATATGGTCCTGCTGCCGAAAGTGTCAAGTTACACAACTGCCTGTTACCCTTATCATATGCATGCAAAATAAATACTTTCCCTGTTATATTATGTAAAAAATGCTCTGTCACTCTTGAAAAGGTAAATGGCAAGCCCAGTTATGCTCTGAAGAATCTACTAAACCAAATACATAAATAAAAGCCTTCTGGGAGACAAAATCCCCTAACTACTATATTTAACTGAGTCAATTGAGTTAAAAATAAAACCAGGTAATTTAGAGATGCTGTGAAATCCTCTGAAACACAGAAAGAGGGATGATTTGTCCGCGGAAATCTGAACCCCTGGGACTCAAGTAGCAGGTCCCCTCAAAGCTTGTTAAGGCACTGGACCAAGTAAAGAAGCACTGTAGGTCTTTACTACTGCTTGTGGTTAGAGTAATTCTGACTTTATAATAAAAAGTTAATTAAATACTGGAATAGACTTCTGTAAATTTAGCTTGTGCTATGTGGGATAACAGAGGTTAAACTGGAGAGAATAGTACGCAGCATCTGTTCAAAACAAAGCACTAATTGAAATCAAATTTTGTTGCAGGTTAACCTGAGATGTTTGCAATTAATTCCTTATTTGGGTGTCTCAGGAAGTAGTATTTGTTTCCCATCATTTTGCAACTGGCGATCAAGCCATATCAATTTTTAAGCATAAATACACAGCCCTCCTCATAAACATTATTCCCTGCGCCAGACAAATGCAATTCAAATAGGATACAAATGTTCAAAGAGAGAATGTATCTTTATATAAATAGGTACAGGAAGCTCAGCTAGAATAAATCCTACCCCTACTCATTACACGATGACATGCAGTGCAGACAGGTCTGCAGTTGTGCTGTTCTTCAGTCTGAGAAATACTCATTTTAAGGCAGTATAACTTAGAATACTAACGATATTATCTCATTTTAATTTTTAACTTGTTAGGATTTAATGATTTAGAGGCATTTTTGAAGGGAATTTCCCAATCAACCTCCCTAACTGGGTTCACAGCAAGAAACAACTTCAAAATACATAAGTAGGATTTTTTTCAGAGCAAACAGGGCTATTGGAGTACAACCAGTGCGTGCCAGCTACTACAGGCTGGCATATCAGGCTGGCATGAAGAGCTTGGCTTCTAGGCTGTGTTCTGACAGTTTAGGATTGAAGTATGCCAGGAGTGAATTGACAGGATGTGTAAGAGCCACAATCACACAGGGGTTTGACACCTAATGTATAGAAATGGTATTTTCTAATAATTTGCCTGCAACCAGACACTGTGTCTAGTCACACTATTTAGTTCTACAGTGTCTCAAGATCCAGGAATTTTGCAGCAACTCTAAAAACCTTTTCTTCTGTTATACTCCCATCACTTTTCTCTCTTCCTTCATCCACCATTCCTAGCCATGAGAAAACATGTGAATCATGTTCTTTTAAGAGAGACAAAAGAGCGAACATTTTTTCGTTAACAAAGAAGAGGCTACTGTACATGGCCACCAGGGATGGAGAAAACATTATAACAATCAGCTTCTGCCAAAAGAAATGACAGTTTGCTACTCATTCAAACCAGAAATCTGGAAGTCAAAACTTCTTTGCCTTCATTCTTAAAATGATTCTGCTTGTTTGGTTTGCTTCCGTACCACAACTTCTTCCATACTGACATCCTTTTTTCTTTCAGAGTAGTCAACAGTAACGTGGGAAAATAGAAAGGTTTTCTTCTGTGGTTTTTTCTATAGTTTCTTCCTTGAGCCACCACGGTGGCAATGACATGTAGGAGGCAGGGAAGTGACACACACACGAGGATCATGCAGCAACAGCCCAGTTATTAAGACCTCTTTTAGTTATATAGATTGGAAGACACGTGCAGTCAATCCTCATTGCCTGAGCCAGTTGCCTGCCTTTTGAAGGTCTTTCTTGTTTGGTTTTGTTTATTTCTTAACTTAGAGAAGCTCTAGATGAAAGTGATAATAAAATCTAGGACTTTTCCTCTTGATGAAGCCTATCACAAGGAAAATCTTGTAGCTACTATAGTAACCACTGGCAAACTAAAGTCACTTTAATTATTAATCCTCAAGGACTGTATATAGATGAAAAGGACAACTCATACCTGCCTGCTCTTCCTGAGATCCAGTAAAATGACATCTGACTGTATGAAACCAGTGCGTAATCTCAATACTCGGCCTATTTATATACTATTATCAGGAAAAAAGCTCTTGGTCCCTTTGAAGTGAATCTTCTGACATAGTGGCAGTCGATAATGCAAATTGAGGTTTCCACATGCTTTTCTTCTGTGACCAGTTCATCTTTTTTATCAAGAGGAGTTATGAAGGCTGATTTTTCAAGAGTGTTTCCCATGGTTTTTGACAATAATGAAAGCCCATAAGTTAAAAGGCAGAGGGTAAAAATGCTCAGAGTGCATGATTCTTAGGCAACCTAGGACATTAATGATAGATTTAAGCAGTCTTTATACCTGAGGATCTTTGAGTTGGTATACAACCTTGCAAAAGAGCAATTCATTACAGTTCTTGCAATGGCAGCTTATTGATGACTTTGGAAGTCATCAATAACTTATTGGCAGTTAACACAAAACAGTTAGAAGAGAGGGCAGATAGCATGGTCTTACAGTCAAGGAAACACTGAAAAACATGCAAGTTTCTCCCAGGAATGCATATTCAATTCTTAACCAATTAAATATTGAGCAATAATTGAATAAGATAATAAAGCTATTGTATTCATCTAGAAAAAAAACCCAGTTTCTTTGACATTATCTCTGTATTGCATGTGTTACTCTTATACTCTGTGAAGAATGAAGTACTTCCATCTCCATTTAAATTCTCCAGTTCATTGGAGTATTTGCTTAATTAGGACATCTCCAAGAGAAATTGTTTGGCTGAAAGGTAAACTGATCTACCTAATTCTTGATATGACTACAACCAACAACATCCTTTTCTCACTGAATGAAAAATTCCAGTGATATCACTTCTTGCAGAAATGTTTGTAAAGTTGATGGGGAGTGAAATAAGTATGAAGATTCTGTATCAAAACAAAATGCAGGGTATTATTCAGTCAACATACTCTTGTTTCCATTGTTAGCTCACTGAATTTGATGGTTTTTTTCCCTGCTGAGTGAACTTATTTTAAAAGAGCAGGAAAGGAGATATATCTATTCCAGAAAGTGTATAAGCTGGTCATCAATTTTTCAATATGGTTGTGGTTTGTGATATGACAACGCTATGATAAATGTTTATAGAAACTTATTCTCTAGGTCTCTTTAAGAATAAAATTACCTTTTTTCATATAGTACTTTTTCTTTATGCCTTGTTTCTTAGGGAAGAATGATACTTCAATTAGACAAGGAATAACTAAAATTATTTCATTTGCTTTAAAATAAATAATCTGAATACCTGTTGGAGCAATTAAAATAAGATTCTGGCTCTTAGCACACACATTTATTTAGGACGATATGTTGTCAACATGTATGATTCAAAAATACTCAAATACTACAACGAGGCACCTATACAGAGATTAAATCCCAGTTTTCAACACTCTGTTGTACAATAATGAAACAATAATCATACTTTTTCCCTCCATGTCTGACCTGTCATACTTTTTGAGGTATACAAACATTTATACTTCACGATTATGTTGTTTTCTTATTGGGAGATAAAGTGCTTGACAGGAAGACGGTGTATTTTATTCTAGTCTAAATTTATTTCATATATGAGTGCTTTTGAAGAACGAGACTGGATAGCAATGCCAAGGCAGAGTTCCTAGTTGATAGAGGCAGAACTCATTAAAGCAAACCTGAAACAGTCTTCACCCAGACTGTTTTATAGGTGAGATTCTTTAGCTCTTACCAGGTTTATGTTATAGCCATCCCTTTAAAACAGTGTTGAAGGCAACTCTATAGGATTGAATAGATTCTGTCCCTAACTTTTTATTGTGTAGAACTGTCTGATCATTTAATTTCTAACACATTTTTGTTGACCCAGATAAGCCAAGAATCTGCTCTTTGTTACTTGCTATGCTCTTATTGAAAGACAAGTACCAAAATGGAAAGCAGGTGAAATTCATATTATGTCCATTTGACTTCTGCTTTCATTTTTCCCCATGTTTCTATGCTGGAAAAAGGATGATGCATGAAAAGGTCATGATACAATACATACTTATTGTGAAGCAGAGAAGCAGTCAAGGTTTTTTTAGTTTAGACACAGCACAGTAGCCTCAGACACAGTCTATTAGGCAGTGTGGCCCAAGAGTTCCCCCAGCTGCTCCTCAACAGGTCTTGTGTTCCTGATCCTTCACTAGCTTTGTTGTTTTCTCTGGACATGCTCCTGTACCTCAATGTCTTTCTTGTAGTGAAGGACCCAAAAGTGAGCGCAGGATTCGAGGTGAAGCCTCCTCCTCTGTGTGGGAGTCAGGATAGTGGCAGATAAGGTGCCCAGTGTCAGAAATAGCACCAGGATGGCCGGGCTCAGATGCAGGGTCAGGACCAGCAGTGCAGAAGTCCAGCCCGGGAGCAGCTGCAATGCAGATGGAGCTGAAAGCTAGTAAGTCCGCAGTCTCTCTCCTGCATGGACTCACAGACCTAGACTAAATGGGCTCCTGAGCCTGTGGGTGTGGGGCCCCCAGGGGAGGTTCCTCAGTACCATTAAAACCCATTAGTGCCTTTGGGACCTAAATATAAGTTCCATTGCAGAGGCAATGAATGAGAAGCATTCAGGGAACTTACCTTGCTCTGTCAACTGGATTTATCCATTATGTTCAGCTTTTCTTACCAGCAAGCTAAAACAGCTCCTCATTCAGCACTTTTGCCTCTGCTTTTGGAAGAGTCTTATTCTCCTTATGCTTTCAACAGAAAGGCTTAAGACCAGGAGAATGACCCCTGAAAGTATTGTATTACTGCATGGGACTATAGGTATCTCCATTTCCATCTAGTTTAGAGAATTTTTATGAAGGCATGAAAAACCATGGAACTGGAAGTAGTGTGTTGGGAGTCGTGTTTTCAGAATTTAAAAAAATATCAAAGCCTGTTTCTTTCTTTTTGCGTTTTCTATGTCATAATATTCCTGTCATAATATTTTCAATGTGATCTTCACAGAAACTACTACAGTCACCCAAACATGGATCAGACATTAGTTAGTGTGAGGCCATACTGCTGTACTTCCCAGAATTGCCCTGGAGGTCATATTTTCTGTTGGGTTACACAGTTTTTCCTTTTGCTTACTTTTGTGCCACTGTGACAGTAGCAGGAGGTAATAACAAGAGTCTCTTGTTATCTATCTATCTATCTATCTATCTATCTATCTATCTATCTCTTGTATCTATCATTACTTTTTTATGACGTAGCTTCTGGTGACTTTTTTCTCAGCATATTTTATATTTTGATTCTCTTTTTTTGTTAAAATTTCATGATTACTTTTTTCTGAAAATGCATAAATGAAATTATATTTTTTAGAATAGGAAAAAGTACTATATGAAATAATGATTGTAGGTAATTTTGGCCAATATTTGCCAGTCTCTGTCTTTTATTAAACTGAGCCTGGTCATCTGTATTAACTGCAGATAATATCTTTCCCTCAGAAAGTACATCTTATTCAACACAGATTTTTCAGTTTGCTTATCGGGATATACAGTTTTTGAAGTTTGTAGAGCCAGGATAATTAATGTCATTAAACTCCATAGCCTATAGTGTGTTACTTTAGGTGTGTACCTGGAGAAAACAAACACTTGCCTTGGGAGTCATGGGCTACAGTCCCACCTACAGCAAGATTGCCAGATGAATTTCAACTGTATTGCATTTACATGCTAAGATTTTGGTAGGAGTGAAGCTGAAAGGGTTATTCTGAGAGGAGACCAGGGTCTTCCCCCATGCCAGGTAGTTCCAGCCAGCTACAAAATAAACTTGTCACTGGCCAAGTGCTGGCGGGGTCTCTACTACAGCATACTTGAGAAAAGGTAAAAAACAATGTGACACAGTTCGTCACACACACAAACACACACTCACGCTTTGATTAGAAGGCATGAACTAAAAACTCCACTTTATTTGAAAGTCTGACTCCGTATATAGTGTATCTACTAAGGCCAGGGATTGGGGGAGAAGGTTGACACCTCTCCTCGTTCCATTGGTCAAGACAACTGTCCATCAGCTGTCCATATCTCTAAGAACAGGAATGTAAACTACTGTGAAGTTATGATAAACATTGGTTTACAGACCAAAGTGTGAGAAAGAACTCAAAACATGAAACTTTGAAACAGAAGAGAAGGCTGAAAAAATCAGGGCAACAACAATGTGTAGAGAGAAGGGAGTGAGAAGAATGCGACAGAAACAACCCTGCAGAGATCAAGGTCAGTGAAGAAGGAGGAGGAGGAAAATGCTTCATGCACTTGAGCAGAGGTGTCCCTGCAGCCTTTGGAAAAGACCATGACAACGCAGGTTGGCCACTCACGTGGAGGCTGGTGCTGGGGCAGAATAATTCACACTGCAATCTGTGGAGAAAACTATGTGGAGATGCCCTGAGAGAAGCTGCGCCCTATGGAAAGCCCATGCAGGAGAAGAATTTTAGCAAGAGCTGTAGCCCTTGGAGAGGAGCCCACTCAGGAGAAGATTTTCTGGCAGGAACGATGGCCTGTAAGGGATCTATGCCACAGAAGAATGTTCCTGAAGGACAGTACCATATGGAAAGGACCCATGCTGGAGCAGCTCTTTAAGAACTGCAGCCCATGGGAAGGGCCCATCCTGGAGAAGTTTAAGAAGGACTATACCTTGTCGGAAGGAACCTGTGCTTCAGCAATAAACAATGTAAGAAGAAAGCAGCAGCAGACAGGAATTCCTAGCACTTGATTGCAACCTCCATTCTCCTGCACTGCTTAGAGCAGGGGGATGGAGGGTAGAGGAGCCATGAATTAAGGAGTAAAATCGAGTCTGGAAAAAGTCTGTGTCTGTGTGAGGTGGTTTTAGTTCTGTCACAATGTCTTACCATCTTACATTAATTTTTTTTTTTTAACAAATTAGATGAATTTTCTCAAGTCAAGTCATTTTTTACCAGTGACTGTAAATAGTAAGCAATCTCACTTATCTCTCTCCATGGGGCTGTTCATCTCATTTTCTCTCTCTGCCCAGTTGAGGAGCAGGACAGAAAGAGTGAGTGGATGGTGTCTGGTCATTAGCCAAGGTCAATCCACCACGTGAACAAATAATCAAACTTAAAACTTGCAAGCTAAAATAAGAGATGATGTGAATCACACTGTCTACAAACTTTACCATGTGGGCTCAGGATTGTGCCCAAGGCTGTCTGTAAGTGAACCAGCTCTTCCTATCAAGCAGTCTTTTACTCAACACCATTGCATACTTCATATAGGAGCGACTCATGATATCTAATCTATCATTTAGATATTGCATTCGGAAGTGTGGGACACTTATTCATCAAAATGCTATGTGCATTAAAGATAAATTAGCTTGTAGTCCAAAGATTACCAGTTCTCAGGTAATATTTGATTCTCATATAACCTAATTTTAAAATGTCTAAGCCCATAGTCTTAGTTTTACACTTTACTCCTTTTCTCTTTCATAGTATTTCAGTGAAAAACTACTACCCAGAGCCAGAGAGGACCTTGAATCAAATTTCCCAACCTATAGTACCTAAACTGCTCTTTCTAATGAACTTCAATCATGTCTCCATCTTATGAAGCTGTTTGCCAATTTGTCAGTTTTCCAGTTTGCCAATTGGTTTATTTGTCAGGTTTTGTTTCTCAATTTGTTCATTTGTCAATTTGTTAATTACTTGCCACTTTCACAGTACTTATCCAGTTGAATTCATGTCTTCATTCTAGTGATTGCAGTGGAAAAAAAGCAGTGATACTCAGTTCAGCCCAATACCTTAGAGTTCTGTTTAGAAACGCATGATATTGACATGTAGTATTTTAAAAACCTCATGTAGTATGAATTTGTAAATATTTTAAACAATATATTTTAGTTTTTACTCTACATAAAGTTACCCAAATACATCACACAAGCAATTATTAAATCTATAGCTTCTATATATTTGCATTTCATAATATGATATGCTTTGGCCAGTCCATTGTATGCCTCCATAGAAACTGAACTGAATCTATGTTCAAAAAACCCTTTAAAAATCCAGAAACAAAACAACACACTTTGACTGTAGTTATAAGACAGAATACCAAGTTGCCACAAAATTGAATTTTCAATGAAAGATCCACTTTGATGTTCAGCAGTAATAACAACAGCATAAATATTCAAAACAGAATAAGAAAGCATAGTGGAGAAGCCGAATCATTCCCTGAAGATAGCTGTCTAGTACTATAAATTCCAAAATACTCTTTTCTTCTTTTTAAGGATCAAAATTCACATCTCCCAACTCTTAAACGTGCTCTTGAGTTGCTATGTTATTGTGACATTATCAAGTTAGTCTGCTGAAGGCAGTTTCTTTGCAGAAAACAATTTAAGATATATTGGACTTGAAAAAGTGAGTTTTGCTCTATAGTGCACTAGTTATAGCCCTTGCTGTGAAAAAAAGAGATCGTGGGCTGAGATCTGTACTCCTAGTCCTTGTTGTTCTTTAAAAAAAAAAGTAAAATCCAATAATGTTTAAGTACTGTTGTGACATGCGCTTTTTAGTTTTTTCTTGTTATTACTCTTTCTTTCATGTAGTGCCAATTTATCTGAACACAGCTGTTACTCAAACTGTCTTAGCAGAAAAACTGTTTTTCATCTCATCTCAACATGACGGTCAATTTGATGACTTAAGACGTTGAAACTGAGAAGCAAGATGGTTAACTTTATCACACTTTAACTTGTGCCTTCTGATGTCATGGCATGTAACATAGACATGACTGGGACTGTTAGTCTTTGAAACAGACAATCATAGCTTGAAATTCCCCTCGATGCCTGTTTATGAGATCAATACCAGTAAAAAGACAGAATTAAGTAACTGCATGAGGGAGAGCTTGATATAATTTACTATTTTTTAATGAATGATTCAAAGTTGGTTAGTTACATGAAGATTAATCACCATGTAAAAATTTCTGAAAAAATTAGTTTTGTACACTGAAAGTAGAATGACTGTGAGAATCTTCAAATGCTTGGTCTGAGAGAAACTGCAGAACATGGCTAACCACCTTCTATTTTGCCCCTTTGAATATATTATATACAATTACATTGTGTAGGAACAAGGAATTGATTCTTCATTGTGACTACACCAGGTTATACTTCAATTTATTGGTTCTTGTTTCCTGTCCAATAATACACATCCTTCTTAAATTTCTAAAATGGAGATTTTCATAATTCTGGACCAATTTTCCAGAAAAATATAGTCTGGTACCCTTCTCATAATTGTAGAAATTAGATACTGTATTATTTTTGTAGATTATTGATTTTTAATTCCAGAATGCATTTGACATATTTAAAGAAGTACAGTCATATATATTGAGCCATTGTATCATGTTTATATACAATTTATTGCCTCTGCTCCCTTCCCTGATGTTTATTGTATGTGCAATTTACTTTCCCTTTTAACCTTATCTTTTCAACTTAATTTCCAATAATCATAAATGAGAAAAACACAGCAATATTAGGAAGAAGTGAAATGAAACCTGTCAAAAGAGACAATTTTTTCAGACATTTAATTACTGTATTTTATGAAGATGTGGACAAACTGCCCAATCTGTCATTTGGCAGTCAATTAGAAATAATCCAGTTCCTCAGAAAAGACATCACAAAGTGAGCCAGTGAATTGAGAATAAAAATTCCCGTAATCTCCTTTAGTTCTAAGTTCCCTAGGTGTATTGTCCAAAAATTAACACATTCACATGGGCGTCTGTCCTGTGGTCATTATCTATCAGGTCTTGGTGGAGTTGGTGGTTGCTTCGTGGAATGAACCAGGAATTAAATAACTTATCATCTGCCAAATATAGTGTCAGCCCAAGGAGAATCTAGTGCTGCTACTCATATTTAAGAGTGCCACACATCGCCTCCCCAAAGGAACAGTATAGGATTGAGTGCAATCTGTGGCAGAAGCAAAGGAAGCTGCGTTTAGGAAATTAGCTACTTAATGCTTTTTCTGGATTAGAGTAAAAACAAAACAATAAATGAATGAACATTTAATATCAGTATGAATTTAAGAAAAAAAAAATTAATAGGATATAGGTTAACAGTTTTCTCATATAGTTTTTCTTCTAGTATTTTACAAAGAAAATCATAATTTTATCAAACTATCAGAAAGGAAAGTTGAGGCTAAATGATGATCAGTGATTTATTAAACATCAGTTACCTAGTAGCTGGTAGCAGAATGTAAATCCATTTTGTTACCATTTATCAGCTCATCAATGTAACCACTAGTTTCAGGTATCTTTAAGTAAATATAATCAAAATCCATATGTCCACAATTCCCTGTTATATGTATCTGTTACGGTCTTGGACAACAGACTACATAGGAAGAAGAAGAACAAAGATTTTTTTGTTTGTTTGTTTGTTTTTTTCAACTGAGAAATTGAAGCTAAGTTTTTTATATTGAAAAAGCTCAAGTGCAGGTCGAACTGGCCAAAGTTGTGTCACAAAACAAAAACTTCTAAAGTATGTTAAAACCAGGAGAGGGTCTTCGGAAACTTTTGGACTGATACCAAGTGTTACCAATTTCTTCTGGCTGTAGCACCAAACCTGTGCCTTGGTGATGACCTCACTCATATGGTTTACGTTTAGGTAGTTCTACAAGAAGCAGAGTTGGGAGCTGGGCTCATTGATCCTTGATGGTCCATTCCAACGTGACAGATTCTATGATTCTGTGAGTCCAGTCCAGACTTCATCTTCCCATTTGTGGACATTAAAATACTAAGGGACCCGTTGTATGTTCATAAGTCTGTATGGCCTGATGGTGATTTATCCCAAAGTACTTGAAGAGTTAGCAATGTTACGGCAGGAACATTCTTTACCTATGAAAAGTCTTGGCGGTCTGCAAAAGTACCTGCTGACTGGAAGTTTGCCAACATTTTTCCAATTTAAAAGAAGGCACAAGGGACCCAGGAAAATATAGACTGTTTGTTTAACTTCAGTACCTAGAAAAAATTATGGAGTAGATCATACTGGGTGCTATTGAGAGAAATCAAAAGGAGAATTCAGTCATCAGGCACAGTCAACATTGTTTCACAAAGGAAAAATCCTGTTTAACCAATCTGTTATCCTTCAATGTCAGGTCAGCTCCCTAGTAGTGAAGGGAAGAAAGCAGATGTAGCTTTACTGGAATTATTAATGTTTTTGATACTGACCTTCACAGTATCCTCCTGGATAAGTTGTCCAGCTGTGAGATGAATGGGTACACAGGTGCACTGGGTGAAGAACTGGCTGAACAGTAGTGTTGAAAGAGCTGTGTTGACTTGCATGAAGAGTTGAATGCACAGCTAGCAAGTTTCTTGACAATATTAAACTGGGAAGTGCTGTTGACTCTTTTGAGGGACAAGATGCCTTGCAAAGGGACCTAGATACATTGGATCATTGAGCAACTTTTAATGGTCTGAAATATACTGGAACAAATTCTAAATTCTGCACCTGGGATAGAGTATGATCAGTCTAAAGTTTAGACTGGGGAAAAGCAGCTGGAGAACGGCCCAGCAGAAAAAAAAAGGGGTTCGGGAGGTCCTGGTTGGCAGCAGCTCAGTAGGAGCCAGAAGTGTGCTTTGGCAGCCAGGAGGGCAAATCCCATCCTGGGGTGCATCAAACACAGCATCAGCAGCTGGTCAAAAGAGTTGATCATCCCACTGTATTCAGTGGTGGTGCAGCAACAAGGTGACTTGAGTACGGTGCGCAGCTCTGGGCATCCACAATTTAAGAAGGATGTGAGGTACTTGAATATGTCCAGACGAGGGAGCTGGCGACAGGGCTGGAGGGCATGTCCTGTGTGAAGCAGCTGAGGACTCTGGGTTAAATTAGTTGGGAGAAAAGGAGTCTGAAGAGCAACCTTGCTCACCACAGCTTCTTGAGAAGGCGAAGTGGAGAGAGAAGTACTGATTTCTTGTGTCTGGTAACCAGTGATAGGAGGCTTGGGAAGAGCTCAAAGCTGCGACAGGGGGATTTTAGGCTGGACATTAGGAAATATTTCTTTACCAAGAGAGTGATCAAACAGAAAAACAGCCTTCCTACAGTACAGTAAATACCCCATTCCTCTCAGTGTTTAAGAGTCATTTGGACAGTGCTCTTAATAATTCACTTTAACTTTCGGTCAGGCAGTTGGAATGGATGACTGCTGTAATCCCTTTTAACTAGAACTATTCTAATCCATTTCATTCCATTCAATTCCATTCCTAATTGAAAAAAAAAAAAGACATGGAAAACAATTTTTACTAGATTAAAGGTACTTCCTGTAAAGTTAAAGCAGTGATGTTGTGGATATGTCTTGTGATGTATCATCTAATTACCTCTGTTCTCCTTAGGACTCCTGTCTCCACAGTATCACAGTGTGCTTTCCAGATCTGTTCAATAATTCACATTCTCCTCAATGTCCACTGCCTGGTTGCCTCCCACTGGCGCTTTTCCTTATTCTCTCCATAAGACTGAAAGCCTGGTCTGGAGAAGGAATTCTTAATTTCCCCTGAAGTGTTTCTAAGGTATTATCAGACAACATGTTACTGTTTCATAAACATTCATAAATTAAATTTCACATATAGGCACTGTCACCATTTTAGAGAAACTGGAACATCAAAGGACTAAGATTAAAAAATCTCTAGTTTGAATACCTATGACCTTATTTTTCTTATTATTTGCATTAATTGATCTTCATATAGTCACAGCATAGCAAATCAACTTTCATTGCATCTCTGAACAGTCGATATTGCTGTTACTGAGGAGCAATATATTCTGCCTATAATGAACATGCACCTTTAGAAAGTATTGTGGAAATTATTTATCAAATACAGTGAAAAACAGTAGCAGAGACATAGACAGAATCTAGTTTCCATACAAACATTCAGCATCTGCAAATATAACATCAACCCTCATGTACTTCAGCTTTTGCAACAAACAAAGCATGACACAGTACAGGCAACAGTACCCCCTGTCCTTTTGCCAGTCTCCTCCTCTGTTGTGAGACTCCTTTCAGGTCTTTCCCACCTTCACCCTTTGTCTCCATGGTCATCCAGTCTCTGTGGACTATCTGCCATGAGATCTCAGCTTCTCAAAACTCTGTTTTTGACCATATCTCTTTTTTCCTTCTCTGCTTCATGTAGGAATTTTTATTAGTATTCTAATTTACTGACCAATTCTCAGACCAAATTTACGGTGGCTTAAGCCAGTAAGATGTACAAAAAATCAGGATTTAGATGGTATTTAAGTGCCTGATTCAAATTCTGAAAGCTTCGGCCTAAAACCTGGAGAAAGCTAAAATGCAAAGGGACTTTATTATTTTACTTTTCTGTTTTTCTGGGACATATTTTGTGCTATAGGTGATCATAAAAAGTGTTACACAGCAACAAGCAGGAAGTTGCTGGGATTTCTCTTGTAGTGAAGAGTGCTGAATAATGTTATTTTATGCTGGCACTAACACATACGTGAAAACAAAATTTCAAAGGAATTATCTGTACTAGATGAAAGCCATATGTACATGCATATGTACACAAATGTGCATATAAAATTGCAGTTCAAAATATCCTTTCACGTCAGGATGTTTCCAGACATTGCTGGTATGCCCATGACCAAACCCCAGCAAGACTACTGATTAAAGTATACATGCATGTCAGGCAAATTATGTAGTCAATTAGCAAATTGAGCAATGTGCAACAATGTAATTATATAAGAAGGAAATTAGTCAAATTCAGATTTTGGAACCTGGACAGTTATTAAGTGTCTTGGCTGAAGTTTGACTGGTAATATGAAATTTTACTCCATTCTACTAATTGCCATACTGTTTGAAGTCAGGAAAACTGAGTGACTATTCTTATCAGGTTGTAGCTGAAATGAAGTATTTATATTTATGGGGGGGTAGACATTGGTAGAAAAATAACCTAAAAACCATTCACTCTAATATCAATAAAATTATAACTGTCAATGTCTTGACAGTGGAGCTTGAGCTTAGGGCTAATTGGAAGCCAGAAGATAAACTGGCTTCTACCAATATCCCCAAGGGCTTAATGCAGCATCTATTACCAGAGTGTAGGTTCCAGCTCTTGAGATTATGTGAGAATGGGCCTCGGGCTGGTTCAGAGATCTGTCTCCCTCACTGTTTTTCATCTATTAGGTTACATTTTCAGGATACTAGGAAATTAAAACCAATGTACAGACAACTCTATTACATATACTCTTCACCAGTAATGAAAAAACGTTTTCACCTCATTCTGGTTTATTCTTCCAAGATCAGTTAGGAAATTAAGTGAAGAGGGTGTTTTAACCTACTCTTCTCTTGAATCTGTCTGACCCTCCCTCAAGGTTTTAAGTTCATGATTACTTGAAGATTACTGTTAAACTATCCTTTATGATCTATGTGTTTGTCATTTAGAAAATGTGTCTGGTTTCAAAGTGGTAACTGATGACATATGAAACTGCATCTCTGACTTTTACACTTCTTAGTTAATACCTAAATAGCAAATAAAAAAAGGTCTTCTGTGCTCATAGGGCCAGGTGCAATACTTGGCTATTTGTCTTTCAGCTTTAGGTTTTTATTGAAGAAGGTGGCACATATTTCTTGTTCATTTGGTTCTTCTATAGACTTCAAGATATTTTTAAGGCCTCCATAAAATTATGAGCCAGAAATTGTTTGCCAGACATCTTTTTATAAGAATAAGAATTTTCAGTAATAAAAAAGTAAATAATACAATTTTTAAAAAAATCTAAAAGAAAAAGAAATTCATTAACTTAACAAAGACTTTGGGGTGGGTTTGAAGTCTGATGTTTCACACATGATCACAGTAAAATTTATGATAACAAATTAGCACTGGAAAAATCTTTCTAGGAGAAGAGTGGACTGTTATTGAATTCTCAGGAGAGAACTGTCATGGTTTAGCCCCGGACAGCAAGATAGAACCATGCAGCTGCTCGTCACCCACTCCTCCAACCCACCCCATGCGCATGAAAATCAGAAAGAAAGATAAACCTCATGGATTGAAATAATAAAAATTAATAATCTAAATAAGATAGTAGTAGTAGCAGTTGTTGTTGTAGTAGTAGTAGTAGTATTTATTATTATTATTGAGAGATATTAACAGAGCCCAAAAGATACAAGTTACGGACAATAAAATTGCTCACCACCTCCTGACTGGAAACCAGCCTATCCTCGAATACCACTGGTCCCTTCTGCACAGCTCCCCAGTTTATATACTAGACATGACATTCTATAATATAGAATATCCCTTTATTCAGTTTGGGGCAGCTCTCCTGGCCACACTCCCTCACAGTGTTTTGTGCACCTGCTCACTGACACAGCGTGAAATGCTAAGTCCTTAAGACCAGCACTACTTAGCAAACACCAAAACATTTGTGTATTATCAACATTGTTCTCATGCTAAATCCAAACTGCAACACTATACCAAATATTAAGAAGAAAATGAACTCTGTCCCGGTTCAACCAAGACAAGAATGATAGTACTCACTGAGATGGAAGAAACCCCTGCATCTCATCCTTCTTTTTTTGTCAGGTTTCATGGAATGTTTTCCTTGAAATATGCAGTTAACAATGCAGTCAAGATCAGTTAAACCAATAACAAAGAAAATTTATATCTCCAAATGCAATTGCAGCACACCTGTGTTGATATTACTATGTGTAAACAAATTTTTGCAAGCAGTGTCAAATATTTAGCTGAAATTGGGCGCAAAACATGCCTTTAAAGGAAAAGTGATAGGGAAAAAAAGAACCCAGCCCTGAAATACTATAGTTATCTTCCATTTAGAAATCACAGCGCTATAGGGAAAGTAAAGTAAGAAAGCAAGTGCATCTTGATAAGAATTAAAATGGATAGGGGCTTGTAATGAAAGCTAAGACTTATTTTATTTTGGCTAGTGCCAGTTGGTTAAATGCAGGGTTTCTTTTTAATAGGTTACACACTGCCTTTAGCTAATTTGAATTACATTGAGGCAATCAGGTCTTTACTGGGACATAAAAGTAATAAAGTCAGCAAGAGTTCCACAGTTGCAGCTATTTCCACTGATGTGAGAAGATTGCTCTAGAAATATACAACTCTTTGAAAACTTTGGTGTTTTCCTGTATCCACAGTCTGGCTTCTATAAAAAATATTGTTTTTCTGATATTCTACATCTGAAATATGGCTTATATCAACTCCAAATTTACATATTAAAATAAATGTTGTCACTGTAAATTTTAGTAATGTGTGTAGTCTTTTACACAAATTTCTTAAAAAGTTCCTTTCACATGAAATATTTGTTCCATGGAAGCTGTATTTTATAGTATCTCTCAGTGCTCTTGGTTAAACAGGAGCCTGGCTTTACCTTTTTCCCCCGTCAAAAAGCAGTTAATCACCAGATTACTGCACTGCTTCAGTGATAAGTTAAAGCTGGAAGTGGTATTCCTCTCCCTACCCTGTGCTCGTGAGACTACATCTGCATTCACTTGCTGCATCCAGGTCTGCGATCCTTAGCACAAGAAAGGCATGGACACGTGAGATTGAGTCCGGAGGAGGCCACAAAGGTGGTCAGAGGATTGCAGCGAGTCTCCTATGAAGATAAACTTAAGAGAGTTTGAGTTGTCCAGCTTGGAGAAGAGAAGGCTCCAGGGAGATGTCATTGTGGCCTTCCAGCACCTAAAGATGCCTTATAAAAAGGAGGGATAGAGAATTCTAGCCCAGATGGATAGGATAGGGATAAGATAAGAAGAAACAGTTTTAAACTAAGAGAGGAGAGATTTAGACTAGATTTTAGGAAAATGTTCTTTACTATGAGTGGGGTGAGACACTGGCATGAGTTGCTCAGAGAAGTTGTGGATGCCCCATCCCTGGAAGTTTTCAAGATCAGGTTGGGTGGGGCCCTGAGCAACCTGGTTTAGTGGAAGATGTTTCTGGGCAAGGCAACAGGATCAGAAGTACATAATCTTTAAGATCCCTTCCAACTCCAGACTTACTATGATTCTATGACTCACATTGCACAGTACAACAGCCCAGGATTTCGTGGAAAATCTTATTTAATTGTGTTAAAGTCATATTTAATCCTGTTTTGCTTGCACATTCTGACAAAAAAAGCAAAAAAAAACCAAAAAAAAAAACCCAAAAACACAGTGAGACAAAGGATGCTATAAAAAAGAGATTTTTATTTTAGCATAGGCAATCTCTAAACAGCATGCGGCAGATCCTATCACTATCACTGTACTCTAGACTGTCATGGTTTTCAGTAAAACAATAATCAGCATTTAGAGGCCAAACTCTTAAAACAGATGTTTCTCCATCTTTATAATGTGATAGCAGATTTTTCTTGACTTGCTCTAGTCATTGAAACCTTTGTGCAAACTGTTTGGTAGCTCAAAAGATAATTTTGTCAACAGCTGTAACGGCAAATAAATTTGGTTACTCAAGGTCTTTTCAACACTGTTGAATTTCATCTATAATCCAAAATAAATACAGATTTTATTTTGAATTAGAAGGCAGAGTAGTTCATTTTAATTCTTTTAAGAATGTAGTCAGGAGCTAAGTGAAAAATATGGAACAAAAGTGATCCATAAAAATAGTAAAAATTAAAAAAGAAAGCTTGTTTGGTCATGCATGAAGAATGGAGATGGATTGTGAGCAAAGGCACTGCTTCAGTGGACTTCAAAGGAAGAAGACAAGAAGTTGAAAAATGGTGGAAATAGGCAAATGTCATTAACAGGTACAGTAGCTCGTAATCCATAGATACCAAAGCAGGAATAAACACAAATGGTTATTTATTTAATGATGACTCCCGTGAAATGGAAAATTACTTGTGTTGCAAATAAAATAAAACTTTGAGTAATTTAAACCAAACCTGTAATCAAAAAATCAAACACTGGAACCTTTATTGCACCTCAGGGGATTAGAGCAACCTCTTCAACCACATCAGTCCTTGTTATGTTACTTCCATAAGAAAGAAAAGCAGGTTTTCATGAGCAATGTGATGTTTTGAGTGTGCCAAATCTTTTTGAGAAAGGCAACTAAAATCAGAAACTTCATTCAGAAATTATGAATCCACTTCTCATAGGATTAAAAGTATAAGAAGTGCAGTATCCTCCAAAGGGGCACATTATGGCACACGTGCTTAGCACATTACAGTGCTTTGAAGACATACATTTCTATAGTTTCTCTACATGTCACTGCAGTACACTTTGTGCACATGTGAATTTACCCCAGTAATTCTAAATATCACTCAAAATCACAAGATCATGGGATAATTAGGGCAAGAAGGGACATGGGAGGTCTTTATTTCAATGCTCTGCTCAAGGCAGGGTCAGTAAGATGAGACTAGGTTGCTCAGGGCTTTATCCAGTTAGGTCTTGAAAAGCTCCAGCTATGGAGACTGACAGCACAATCTCTCTGGGCAACGTGTTCTACTGCTGAGAGATAGGGGAGCATGGCAGATGTGAAAGCCAGCCCATAGGCTGACCTCTGATAGTGGTTATAATGAACCATCGTATGTACACAACTGTAAAAAACTCTTTGCTATATTATTGACCTACTTCTCAGTGTATTTCCATAAAAGAAAAAGGAAAAAGGAGGAGCTGAGTGGAGAAAAAAATGCTGGAGGTATTCTATATAACATAGATCTTATTTTACAGAGCAGAAAAGCATAATTCATCAAAATTCTACTCCATGTTTTGTTAGGTTTGATTTGGTGCAAGGCAGGGAAAAGAATGGTAATTGTACAGCTTGAATTCAGAGGACATTTTGCATCAATTATAACATATGAAAAGCAAAAGAAACATTGAAAATTTGCTATGTAAGTGGAATTTTCTTCTTTCAGGGTATTTTAAAACAACTTTGTTTAGATACATATTTTTTCTTCACTATTTATAAGCTTACAAATTACAGTTTACACAATATAAATGGTCAAGCTGGGGATTCAATTTCTGAATTTTATTTTGACCCTGAAAATCTAAGAAGTATTCAAATAATGATAATCTTATGGTTTGCATGTCATCATTTATTAAAATCTCAGAATAATATAACTTCTATTGCTCACACCACATTAGATGATTTAGAGTGAAAGACTTAGTTTTGAATATATTGAAAGAGAGAAGCTATATACCTTCTTATAATAGGACCGTGAAAAAGAAGAACATATTTTTACTATATTGCTTTTCTGTCTAGAGGGAGTTCTATATGTCCAATATACATTTTTGGAAACTCTGCTTTTTACTAAATTTATGGGCAAGAGAGAACAGCATTAACTGTATACCCAGATTTATTGTCTTCAGAGCTTACACCAGCCTTAGCAAGGAAAATATATGGTTTCTATGCATTAGCAATGCAATGTATGTATTAAACATATTTCAGTATAAATTAGTAAATGAAGTTTGCTGACTTATAAAGAATACACTGTTGCACTTTATTTAGTTTTTTTTTTTCCTTTCAAGACACTGTGATTAATGCTGTCTTCGTATCACGCAGGGGTCACCTATCATGCAGTAGCATTAGCTGCGATTGTCAGTTGGATAAGGCTACCAGGGTTTTGCCATCTTTTTGTTTGCCTTCAAAATAATACAAGTAAAATGAGTGTGTAAGGCCACTTAATTGGTAGTATTATATGCAGAAATATATAGTATTACATACACTTACTGAAATATGCACTAATGCAAGCAAAAAAAATCTAGTTCATATATCATCTAAACATAAAACACAGCTCAGCCTTTTTGAAGAGGTCAGGGATACCTTGTTTTGCGCAGATGATCTGTGACCATGCAGGGTAATGACCATGATGTCCTCAGAAGTAGTGTCTAGGTCCTGTCTAGACTTTGAAGTCTGAGTGAACAAATTGGCTGATTCCTCTCTTAGGCTTCAGGGTTACTGTGATGAACACCAATTGCATGTAGATTGTGCATGTTATAGAGGAATCCCATTTATATTCCCACATTATAGGTTAGTTTCAAAACCAATAAATTCAAATTTGACTCTGTACCAAGCTGTATTATAAAATTTCTATCTGGATCCTTATATTGCTGTATTCTGGATGAAAATGCTTATGATATACAAATAAGTATTGATTTTTTAATTTAATTATTGGTCTATTTACTGGATCTTTGAGATACATTCTCTGTGCTATGCTGACACTATTCTTTGAGTCAATAACATCTTTAGATCTAAGCATTCTTTGAGATTGTTTTTGGCTTTTTATCACTTCAAGATGTTCTTTATTTTTCTTACCTGAAAGGAAATATATTATATTTTACCTGGTGATTGATGAGAGATACAGTTTATTTGTGGAGATTACATAGCAAACAAGAAGGATTTGTGTTTTACTAAAATGCACTTGCATGTGAAAAAGTATATGCATTATTTTCAACAAGAGTGTTAAACATCTGTTCCCAAGTAATGAGAATTTGAAAGATGATTCTGTTTTTAATTTCTATTTAAGTGCTTCACATTCAGAAGAGCTCAGAATAAGCACCAGCTCTCAGACAAACTAATTTATTAACAAAGTGGGTTGAAAAACTAGCACTATTGTTCTCTTGTAGATTACACCAAATTATATTAATTTAATTAAAACAGAAAATCATGTTTAGTGATTAATTTATTCTGTTGTCACTCAGAAAGATTGAGTAGCTTCTTTAGTTCACAGGCTGAAAGCAATGTGAGATTATGTGCTGAATTAAGAGAGTGAACTAGGTAAATTGCTAATACCTTACTTATGTTTGCTTCTTGATATAGCTAATGCAAAATATAAGCCAGACTCTTCACTCTCCCTGGAAGTTTCATTAGAAAGGCAGATAAAGACAGAAAATGCATTTCTTCATATTTATCACAATCACTGTTATTCTTCCAGTTATCCTCATGAGTTGCAGAACTTGATTCCTTCTGAAAAACCTTTGAAGTGATTTCATTCATATTCATTCTATTTCAGTATAGATTCTAGTAGGTTGTGAATATATGTTTACATTATAAATATAAAAGAGACTCTTAAAGGTATCAAAAGAGGACGGTAACGGCCAAAAGTTGACATAAAGTGCACAAAAAGCAAAAAACCAAACATTCCCAGACCAGGATACTGGGATTTGCAAGAGGAGTAGAAGAGGATGAACTCTGATTATACCAAACACAGAAAACTTAAATATAATTTGTGATGATTGATCAGGGTATTTTAACCGCTGTTACTAGGGTCTTGTTAAATTGTATTGACACTTAATAAAGAAAGATCTAATATAAACTAATCTGTGCCTAATGGAATGTTTTCCGTTAGTGGCGTTAGTGGACTGAGAATGTCACTTCCACTTCCCCTATATGTGTCCTCAGGTGGCCTAATTTTATGGACCAGAGTTTATGGTGAAGCATTTGAAAATTATTTTTCCTGATTCAAATAAACATTACGAAAATTTTTGAGAATGCAAACAATGCTCAAAATCTCCAGAAAAGAGACTGAATATGAAGATTATGGATCTACTTCCTCTTCTCAGATTCTGAAATAAGAGGAGAGGTAACAGCAACCCTTTATTTCTTTCTTTAAATGTCTCTTCCCTAAGGACAAGAGCTACAGCCTTTATATATCAAGGCACAAGTGACGCAGTTCGTCACACACACACAAACACACACTCACACTTTGATCAGAAGGCATGAACTAAAACTCTACTTTATTTGAAAGTCTGACTCCAATATATAATATTTCTACAAAGGCCAGGGATTGGGGGAGAAGGTTGACACCTCTCCCCATCCCATTGGTCAAGACAACTGTCCATCAGCTGTCCATATCTCTAAGACAAAGAATGTAAACTACCTTGAAACTATACAATAACGTTGGCTGTGTTTACAGACTAGAGCATGAGAAAGAACTCAAAACATGAAACTGTGAAACAGAAGAGAAGGCTGAAAAAATCAGGGCGACACATAAGGGCACAAACTAAAGTGACTCCCAAGGCCCCATTGCCTAGTGCATTAAAACATCACCTCACAATCACCAATTCAGAGTTTATCCTTCCCATACAGCCAGCTGGCCGTCCTGCTTATGAGTACTAGTACGAGCTATCTAACTGAGAAAGTAATATGTACCTACTAGAAAAGCTTACCACATTTCCAGAAAAGAGTGAGATGCCAATAGACAAATTATTTCTGATTCACAGTCCAGAACATTATATGAGATCCTATGATTTTTTCATGATTAACCAAAAAAAAAAAAAAAAAATTATTTTATCATCTTGCAATATTTTAAATAGCATAGAATAGCACAGAATGTTCTCTCAGTACAGTTTGGTTTTCCATTTCTTGCCCACTTTTGTTTGACCTTATCAGTCTTAGAATAATGACACTATGCTAACTCGATTGAAATTGTTTGAAGTGAAAAACTGCTCGTCATTAATCTTATAGTGACAGTCATTATTGTAATTAAACTCCAAAGATATGTAATTCCCTGTTAAGAAAGATTTTTTTTACTGTTCAGCTCACAATTCAAATTCATCTATTTTCATACACCGCCATTTCATGGTCCTAAGTTGTCCCTTATTTCACCTGAGTGCTTTAAATTGTGTTGATTTTTGATGTCATTTATGCAGTTGTGAAATTAAATCAGAAATGAAAAAGCCTTGTAGGTCAGTGAAAAATATGAAAAATAGTGATTTATTAGATTTGTGAACAACTAATGCCATGAATAAGTAATAAGGTTTTCATTACCAAGATTTTAAAGACATGCTTTTATAGCAGTCATGCCACGCAAATATAGGTCACTTTTGTCACTTTGATATTCTATTGCTGAAAAAGAAAAGGTGTTTCTGTATAGCAGAAAACTTCTGAAAGAAATGGTAAGAAATAGATAATGATGACTCATTTCTTTAAGCCATCTACAATACAATCCATGAACAACAAATCTTCATGTTAAATAAAACAAGGGGTTGTTGGATTTCTGAACACCAAGAGAAAAATAAGAAGCACAATATTCTGACTCTTATTTCTGACTATAACCCACAGGACTTTAATTCGAAATTAGCTTGTTTATTTAAAAGAAATGATAAGTGTACTGTCATCCCTTTTTTTTCCCCCTAGTGTAGGTAGGAAATGTCAAAAAATGGCTCTTCACATTGATGTTTCTTTATTTTTCCTTGCCAGATTCTTTTATCTTTGTGGAAACAATGTGAACAGAAAGGTCATCAGCCCAGAAGATCAAGATGCATGTAACCATTCTTTCTGACAAAGACAAACTGACCTTTTATGTTTCACATACGGGTCATGAAATGTCAGGGCACTGAGGGGAAAAATGGCCCTCCACGGCCCTATCCAAGCTCCCTGGGGCTCCCACACCCCTGTTCCATGGCTCGGGGCTCTGTTTCAGCCCAGCCCAGGGCTGGCAGTCTGTCCCCCTGGCGCTGCAGGGGTCTGGCTCTCCAGCCACACCACAGCAGGGCCAACCCACAGCCTGCCATCCCCCTTCCCACCGAGGCACCTGGGGATGCCCCAGCTGCCTTCCTGGCCTGCCCTGCTCCCTGTCCAAGGGCTCTGGAGCGAGGCCTGCCTGGTGAGGCTCATAGGGATCCCCTTGTGTCTCCTGGTACCTGGCTCCAGGCAGCTGCCAGTGCTCCTGGCACTGCTCAATGCATGCGTGCCATCACTAACATTGGGAGGGTTTGTATTCCTCTTTTCTCCATGGAAGGAAAGTTCTCAAATCAGAGATCTCAAACAACTCACATACAACAGTGTGCTTAGCCCCAGTTATTTTCCTTTCATGGAACTGTGTATAGTGATTTGTCACCTCAAAGCAAACCTCAATATAGCAATGTTGTCAAATCTTCAGGAGATCTGAGTACCACACAAGAGCTAAAATCACTTACACTTCAAGGTGCTTTGCAAGACAGGTCAGATTCAACATCTCATTTTTTACAGACTAGAGTGTGGATGTGTTACTGAGGTTCCACTGCACTTAACTCAAATTGTCGCGGTGCCCCTACATCAAATCTCGTGTCCTGTTGGCCTGTATATTACAGCAACTCAGACTCTTGTACACATTAGCATGGAAAGTGAGTTTTTAAAAGAGTAAACCTTCTTAAGTGGCACTTCAATCAACAATGACTTTGTAGGGAAACAGGGTAACAGCCTTGCAAAACTCTCACTGGAACAGGAAAATGCCTGTAGTGTCTTGATTGGATTTCCAGCAAATCAGGGTTATTCCCTTTCCAGATTTATTCTAGTTCAATGTACCTTTCTCAATTAGGTAATTTCTCTTATAATCCAAACTAGTGTACCTCAGTTCTGAACTTTGCTTCCAACATTTTTTCTTCCTGCTAATAACGAAGTTCAGGATTTAAAGTACTCGACAGTCAACAGTGGCTTCTTCACTGGGAAATGATTCATTGCCCTATCATTTTGCTCTGAACATACCACAGCCTATAAAGAGATCAGCAATAATGGAAACAAAAAACTTTTAAAATACTTCACACCACTTTTATCTCAATGAGTGAAAAGTCCTAGCTGGAGAGAGTCAAAATGGCATTACATATAAATATGGCTCAATTAAGGCTGAGATGAGATAATCCTACCCTTTGTAAATATGAAGTAGAGATAAACAATGAGAAAAAAACAATCTCTTTTAAACTGCTTAGGTATAAACAGATTAGTATATATATACACACCTAAATATACCTGCATATATATTGGCTATTAATATATGGAGATTGCAAATTTAATTCAGAGGAGATTCTGAAACAGTTTTCCAGGGGAAAAAAAAGTGGTAAACATGTTTGTGGAACTATTTTTTTAAATCAACCCAAGAAGCCAGTATAACATGGCAGAACCTTGTTCATTTTCTTTCCATGGTTAGTAATTCCAAGTGAGACTAATGTTTATACTTCACTAGGACTTCATAGGTTTTGGATGATCCCCAGAAGAGTCAGAAAAATGAGTAAATTTTTCAAGGGCAATATTTTCTGATAGATTCTTCTGATACATGTATAATACCTCTATTTTTACGTCCAATAAATTTAAATTAATTAAAATGCTTGAATTACATACGAAAATCCAAGTCATTTGGTACTTGGATCCAGCTGCTGGTATGGACCAAGAGTGATTTCTTCAAACTGCTTCAGAAAATTAGTAAGTCTATGAGAATTTAGAGAAGAGAAGCACTGAAATTCTCAAACAGATCTGCAGAACATGATTATCATGTCCTCACAAATACCATTTCCCCAGCGCAATTATTATTTTGGCCCTTCTTCAACCTGGATTTCCTAACTCTACTGTGCTTATGTGCTAAATGATGACCAGAGTGGATGTGTATTGTGGGACCAGATAGCAATCAAAGCCCTTGCAAAGGAGAAATTAAACTCTTCAGAGGGGAATAGCTGCAGACAGATCAAAGCTGTCACCTACTCTGATCCCTGTAGTCTGGCCTGGGTATAATAATGTGGGATCCCTAGCTGCAAAGTCTGGTGCTAATGTGTTGACTATGAATTGATTGTATTGTATTGTGATTGTACTGACTATGACTATGATTGTCTGAGCTGAGGGAAGAGATGGGCTTAGAAGTCCACTTGATCTCAGTTTAAATGTCTGTAATATCTGATCTAGTCACAAGTTGGCTAGCTTTGCAATCAATAGAAAGACGTTTTAGTTCCAAGCTGAACTCACCATTGTTATAGGCATGATAAAACATTTGTGCTAATCTCCATTGATTATAGGGAGTAGTTGAATACCAATTTAATTAATTTTAAGTATTATGAACTGGCCCAGAGCAGTGTCTAGTGCTCTCTGTTGACTACATAGCAAACTTCTGCACCTAATGTAGGTGCTCTGATTTGTGCCAAAGTAGCAGAAGCAGCCACACAGTGACCAGAAAATAGTAGCATGTAAAAAGTAAGTAAATGACAGTTTCTTGGGCATGAATCTCAATGGAATAACAGACTGTGGAGTGTCAAGAAAGGAAGTTGTTTTCTGTTTGAGGGACTTCTACAAAACTAATTTTAACTTCACTGGTCTTTGGAATCAGTAGAATGCAATATGATCTTCTGAAGAACATTTGAGAGAATGACGCAAATCCACATGCTCTCAGTCAATTCTCTTGGTTGCCTAGTTTCATTTTTAGGAAGTTCTTTATACTTGGGTCTGAGAATATAAACCAATATTAAGTAAATAAAAAGAAAGAAAAATACTGCCTTCCACTGAACTTCAGTCTACACACTCTGAGAATATATATACATCCGCGTGATTTTCTTTGCTACGGGACACAACTACTCAACTATTGTAAGCTATCATATATAGATATTAATTTCGTTAATTCCTCTTTCCTCCTCTTTCTCTTTACTTCCCATGCAGTCGTGAACTAAGTGAATGCCCATGTGGTCACAGAGAGGGTTACTCTCCAGTTTAAAATATTTTCTGTGCAGTAAATCTTGCTCATTTTCTATGGAAGCAAGAAAGGTGAATTTAAATATGCTCTTCTGGAGAAGGGTTTAGAATACAAGTTGGCCCAGTTTTCATGAGGAAATGGTCATAATTCTTTGTTTAATATTCAAAGGTGAACGGTAACAGCTTACCCTTGTATATCTTGATAACAGGTTTTAGAAAGAATGCAGACATGATTAAACTTTATCATAGCTCTTTGATAATGTGGGTTTGATACACTGTGAGAGTACTTAGCAGATCTGAACCGTGCCATGGCTGTGTCACAGATTCAGCAGGCCACAGGCAGAAGATAGGTACTTGACCAAAGTAAGGCAATTCAGTTCATGTGCAGATGCAGAATTCTAAAGCCCCAGTAAAAATTGGGGGTAGGCTAAACAAGGATTTGCCTACTGTAATTGAGTGATCCTGGGATGGATGGAAGCTAAGCAGTAATTAACAAGGTTGCAGTTTTACAGTAAACCACCTATTTCCTTATTTCAGTAACGCACACTTCAGAATGTAGAGACCTCAATTACTGCTAGACAACTCCCATTCAATCAAAATGCATTAAAAAGCTGATGGTTAAGAAGCTCTACTTATTTTGGTACATGAAATATAGCATTTTGCTCATGGCCTACAAAATGTCTAGTCCAGTTTAAAAGGCAATTATAATTTTTTAAATCTTATAAATAAATACTCCCTTTATTTAAATATGCCAATGTAAGTCTGTTCAGTATCACTATTTTTTATTATTATATCTAACTTATCTTTATTGTAAAATTATAAATACTTTGGCTTTCACACAGTCCTTTTCATTCTAAACAGATAAATTTTATTATTCATTCCCAATAGCCAAATCGTTTCACAACTCTTATGTTGAAGTCAAAAAAGTATCTTCTGATATTTTCATATGTACATTTGCCCACTTGACAGTTTTAATCATTGTCCACAATTTTGAATGCTTCAGATTAAAACAGAAGATATTATATGATGTGGCTTTTGTTCTTAGTCCTGACTGTTCTAATAGCGGTTATCAGCAATGTTAACACTTTTAAGTATTTAGAACCCACATCCTCAACTATTTAGGTAATTCCTTGACTGATCTAAATTCTTTTATATTATTGTGAAATGGAATATTAGAATCCACCCCATAAAGGATTAGCATGGTATTGTAATCTGAGAATTTTATTGTTACATAAAATGTGCATAAAACTGTTTACTCAAACAACAAATACAATTTTTTTTAGTATTAAAATTATAAGGTTTTTTCTTTGCCACTGTTTATAAACAGGAATACTCAAGCTGTCTACATGCACCTATAGAGATAATTTCACTTAAAGAGAATTATGTGATATGAATCAACACAGAGCTGTGACTTGAAATTCTAACTGGAATTTAAAATATACCATATGAGCCTTCCTAACTAAATACATCCAGGCAGCATTTTTGTTTGCACCCTGAAAAATAGCTGGACCTGAGACCAAAAGAATTTTATTTTAGTCATCATAGTTGACATTTTCACTTCTATTTTACCTCCATGTAGGGGGAAAACTATAATATATGAAAAGCTCTGGAGAGATCTTAAGGGAGACTGAGAAAGATTTACCTCAAAAAAACAGCATTCAAGCACTGCGGACAGTCACTTTTAGAGTGCTAGGCCCAGGCTCAGCTACCTTCTTTAGCTCAAAGTAAACAGTTTAAACCCAGATTCTCCTAATTTGCCCTGATCACAGAGTGCATCTCAAATCATCAGTATTCGGTTAGAAATTCTATCTTGGACATGAAAAGATTCTTCATTATGAAACTTCTTTTAAAAATATATAGACTTCTGTGGGAAGCTTTGGTTTCATAAGGACCTTTTCTTATGAAAAATGTTTTGTCAAAATTATTTTCACCAGATCTTCCTTAAAGAGACACGATGACAACTTTCTGATATTATTTAAAAGATATCTACTATCTTGCTACTCATTTGGCACCAGAATAGCTTTAGAAAAATGGGCATGATTCTGCAGCATTTGGAAAGCATCACAGTTTCTGAGAATGACAACTTATGGGAAATCTCATAGAGAATGTTATCTAAGTTTAAATGTAGATCAGACAGAAGCTAAGGTGGATGGACTACAATTAAACTAAAAGTAATGGGTGCATTGACAGGCTCAGTTCTTTCCATATTTCGCTTGTAATAGCTTTGCAATTAGGTGAAAAGTCTAATGATTTGAAAGCTAGTTCTTAAAATTATATTAGAACTAAATGTGCCAAGACAAAAAGAAAAGAATATTGTATAGAAAAGCTTCATCTAGTACCACAGTTAATCATAAGGCAGGAGAATTAACTTCTGAGGGAATAATTGAAATGTCCTGTGCAAAAAATTCCTTTATCTTCAATTTTTACCATTCTGAATTTTGAAGAACATGCAGATCAGTCCAAATCTGCAGTTTTCATCCTCAGAATTTCTCAAATTAGTATTTTAAAATGTATAAGGATTTCACTCAATCTTTTCTTGAAGCCAGTTCTTCCTATGACTTAAATGCTTAAAATATTATCTAGATCTGACATAAAGCACAGAGATCTTTGTGGGAGAGGGGGCATTTTGATTATAGTAGGTGATTTTGAGGGTGGACAGGGGAGCAGTGCAGCTTTAAGTAACACAGATGACTGAAAGTTTCTGTCACACCAGATATCAACATTTAGCATGTTTGAAAGAGAGCCTATGGACATAGAGACATTCACATCAGACTTCAAGTGTCATGTTAGTTTCATGTGAAATCCACATAATAAACAAAGACATTGTTAAGATTCTTCCTGCCTGACAAAGATGGGTCACACAGCTGATGAGATTTAAAAATTCATTGTGGAATGAGCATAAGAGAAGTCCCTAATGATGAAGGCTGGCAACTTGTCAAGAAATTTTTCTGATTGCCTTAATTCATGATGACGCAGAAATGTGTTTGGGTTCCATTTTTACTGTCCTGCTACCCTCAGTGCAAGAATAGAAGTGAGTTCAAGTATTCATTAATGGTCTTGTAAATAAGTATGCTGCTTCTTCATTTTAAGTAAAATTATTTTTAAAAAATTGTATACCCTTTTTTCAGTCCAGTACTTAAAATTGTATTAACAGATTCTGTGTCTAACCCTGCTCCAAACACAAAGCAGTTCCATCAGCTGGAGACAATTTTGCAAGATATTGTCATGATAGAGGAAATGAAGCTCCATAGGGGAGCAGCAAAGCAATGTCTCAGAGAGACATGCAAAATCAATATTCCCAGCCATTCATTAGTGTGCCCAACAGGAGAAGGAACCAAGATGCCTTTCTAGGGTGCCAATGAACCAGTTCTAATAAGCTGAACATGTGGCAAATTACCACTTATAAGTCTCGTGAATCATATGTGTACAGCATCCAGCTCTGGGATCTTCAGCACAGGAAAGACATGAACCAAATGGAGTGACCAGAGGCCTGGATCATCTCTCCCATGAGGAAAGTCTAAGGGATTTGAGGCTGGTCAGCCTGGGGAAGAGAAGACTCTGGGGAAACTTCATGTGACTTTCAGTACTTGAAGAGGGCTTAGAAGAAATATGGGGTCAAACATTTTAGGAGAAGCTGTTGTAATAGGACAAGGGCAAAGGGTTTAAAATTTAAAGAGGGTAGATTTAGAATAGATTGAAGGAAGAAATATTTTTACAATGAGGGTGGTGAAATGCTGGAACAGATTTCCCAGAGTGGCAGAGGACCCAGTCCTGAAAGCATTCAAGGTGAGGTGGGACAGGGCTTTGAGCAACCTGATCTAGTTTAAGATGTCCCTGATTATTGTAGAAGGGTTGGACTAGATGACCTGTAAATGACCCTTGCAGACCAAACTACTGTATGATTCTTTGAAATGTGTTTATGCCAAGTTACCATGCACAGCTGAGCCATTCTGTCTTCCTACTTATAATGCTGGATATTCCACAGGTTTGAACGTTATATAATTTTCTAAAATGAAGAAATGTAATGCTGTTATCGTGCCCCCACAAGTTTCATGAAGGGTCATCTTCCCCAGCTTCCTGCATCTATCCAGCCAGCTGCAATCAAAACTTGCACAGAATCCACAGGCAGCTGACGCTGACACTCTATTTTGCTGCCATGACAGGTGTCCACCCCTCAGCTGCATCAAATTTGGCTCTGAAAACCCAGGACCCCACAAAGGTGAGGGTAGGAGTGTCCCCATCAGAGCTGGCACCAGTGGTGCAGTGCCACAGGTGTGGCAGAGGAAAGCCTGTTCGTATTCCTGCTCACCAGAGAGGCTCCAGTGTTAGCTATGAGTTCTGTGCAAACAGCAACGTATGCAGCAATTATATGCAGAGGTATACAATACTGGTTAAGTTGGATTGCAATAATCCCAAACACAGGGAAGTAGCATCTGACTTCTCATATTGCAACCTGTATGCTTTAAAGGGTAAAAATGAAGCTGTGGAGGAGAAGGCAAACACGTTTTGGACAACTTGAAAATATTTTTTATGGAAAGTATTATTTCCAGTAACCTAATGAAGTGTTAGCATTAATAAAAGAGGCTAAAAAGGTAGTCTGGGTAGGATAAAGAAGAATGTGAGCCTAAAGAAACAAAGCATTCAGTGGAGTGAATAACAGTGTATTAATTATAATATTTGTTGGATCTTGTCAGAAAACACTGTAATGAATACTAATGTAAAATTTTAATATTTTTCTTGTTTAATGAAACCTGTCCTAGATGTAACTATTCAGAAATTTGCCACAAAGGCTACATACTTACACTAGGTATTATTCAATTTGAAGATAAAGCATGGAAGCTAAGTTCTAGTAAACAAAGTTTTCGGATATCAGTCTTTTTCAATGGCCCGTCTTTTCCATAATTAAGCACATTATGCAGTCATAGTTAAAATTATTCAAATTGTCCTGGGATCTGGCAAGCAAAAATTGGTCTCCTCTCAAGGTGAGTACCCACATAAACAGTTAGCTATAGAATCTGTTTCACTTTTATACTTTCTCTTTCTGCCCTGTAAATCTTGATTTATTACATGTGCAGCGACATTGTTTCAACAAGGGGATTGTAAGTGCCCCATTATAGAACCATTGATTGATGCAGATTTGCCCTCGGCAGAGACGAGAACTGAACTGAGCTCCCATACATCCTAAGTGAATGTTGGAATGACTAGGAGGCCTTGAGGGTGTGGTGTGTGCCTGTCCTATTGCCACCACTTCATTCTCCTCGAAACACAGCACTGGGTTAGAAGGAAGGATTATAGGTAACAGCCTTCAGAAGTAGGCTACCCAGGTGGATAGAAAAGCACTTAAGAGTCCTAATAAGAGGACAGGAGTTACCCTTGTCCTCAGCTTTTTAAAGCGGATATTTCCCTGTTATTTCTTAACCTGCATCATTTGCTGACTTTATGGCCAGATCCTCTACTGAGGTACCCAGCCCTCATCATGCTGTCTGAAAGCACAAATGTTACTCAGTGTCTTAGGTAAGAGTCAAATACCTTGAAAAGAGGTAAGGATAAATAACTATAATTTAAAAAATATATGTATTTAGCATTATTAAATAACTTTTTAAAGAGCAGTTGAAGGTGGTAAAGACCTTTGAAATTTAACTAGTCCTAGCTCCTTGCTCAAAGCAGGCTCAGTTACACCAGACTGTTCAGGACATTATCCAAGCAGATTTTGTACATTCCTAAGGATAGAGACTGCACAATGTCACTGCATAACCTGTTCCAGTGTCTGATCACCCTCAAAGTAAAATATTTTTTCTCACAATTAAGTAGAATTTCCTCTGTTTCAATTTGTACCTATTGTCTCTTTTCCTCTCAATGGCTAAGAAGAGCCTTTCCTGCCCTATCAGGACCCATTAGTAAGACATGCACATACACACACACACACAAACACACATACCCCCACACCCTTCTCTTTTAGATGATACACAATCTCAGCTCTCTCAGCCTGTCCCGAGATGGTGCTCTGATTCCTTAGCCGCTCTCTTAGCTCTTTGCTGCGCTAGAGAGAGAGGTGGACATACTTTTCCTGCGCTCTCCTGTACTACCCCTTGTGACAGCTCAGTACAGGAAAAAGCACTCTCTAGTGCTAACTGGAGGAGGAGGATCACCTGCCTTGACCTGCTGGCAACACTCTGCCTAATGAAGCCCAGGGAGCTGCTGGCTTTCTTTGCTGCGGGGGCACATTGCTGACGTCTGGTCACCGTGGTGTCCGCCAGGACTCTCAGGTCCTTTTCTGCAAAGCTACTTTCCACATCCTGTGCCCTAGTCCATAGTGGTGCATGGCGTTAATCCTCTGCAGGTGCAGGACTTCCCATTTCCAATCTTGAACTTTAGGAGCTTTGTGTTCTCTGAAAGCCAAACATTTCACCTGCAGTCACGCTTCAGCATTGCTAAAATTTTGCAGGATGCACGTGGCAGTGACAGTTTTAGAACAAAATATGTCTACTGTCCTACGAATTAATGCCCTTCTGTAATCCAGCATTTACTGCCATCTCACCATCTCCTGTTCTCCCTTCCTCTGCCCCACATAAAAATCCCACCCAAAGTCAAAAATCCCAAACTAAAGCTTATTTTACCAGCAAGATCTCCAGTAAATTGCTCCTATTTGTAATTTAATGTCTACTCCACATTCTAGTACCCTTTCTTTTCCTACCCTACATCTAAAATCCTATTTTAGATTATAGTGTTTGATGATGAACTGAGCATTTCAGCTCACTAGAAAAAAACATTGGCAATTTCGATCCCTGTCTGTTCCTCAGCAATATCATTCAAGAGACAGCTTGTCTGCTTCTCAAAATACGTCCATCAGGTTCACAGGTTGCAATTTGTACACTACAGTTTAGAGTAAACCAATAGTTTCAAATTTCCACTCAGGAAGGCAACGATTTTTTTTTGAGAGCTTTCTTGGTTCCACAAAGTTAGCTGATTTCTGAAAGACAGGACACTGATACGAGAAACACCATTTCATCCTGCTCTAAAGAACAAATCGTTGAACTGGCAAATGAGAGAATGCAAAGGACCTACATTCTCTGCAAGTCTTGTCAAGTCTAGATGAAAATTCCAGCTTTTAAATCTGCAGCTTTGCATGGTTTGTGTCACAATTTATTTTCTTGATAAAGTTTCCTACTATTCACTGATCAAACATATTGCTGCATGGTGAATTTAAGAATTCAAGTAACCAGCTTACACTGAGCAAATCTGAACTCACTGCATCATAGACGTGAGTCCTTAAAAATACATTTGAGAAATGTTTGTACACTATCTCACCTCCAAACAGAACACTTACAATTTTTTATCAAAATTCTCTGGGTCTTTACAGAAAAAAAAAACCCAACAAAACCCAAAATACATTAACAATTCATATTTCCAGCAGCAACTAAGGCAACAAGAGACATTTAAGCCATTATCAAAGAGCTGCTCAGAAAATGTATTGGCTTCATTATCAACAGAATTCAGCTTTCAAACATATTCCTGTACTCCACCTCCAAACAATACCACCTATTTCTTCTTATTAGAAGAACTCATATAGCAAGGTTTGTGAAGAAGGGGCAAGATTTCCAGAAAAATGTGAGAAGACATAGCCTCATACGCTTTCATGTCTCCGGTGAGTGTGTTAAAATGTCCAAGGAAATAGGGACTTACAGAGAAAATCCATAGGTGGCTTCAGAGAACACTCTCTGACTAACAGGATCATGCAGTTGCCAGATCTGCAGTGATGCTTTTTTTCTCTTTAAGAAGTACTTGCTGGTTGTATATATAGACAAGTATAGGATACTTTGATTTCTTTCTCCTACAGACACAGGACAGAAAAAAATACTGGACTGACAAAAAAATTAGATTTTTGTGACTGTACACCTCTTAACGTGTAAGTGTCAAGTGTGTAAGTTATCAAATTATGGTATGTCACTGAAGGAAAAAAAGGAGAGGGAAATTAGATTTTAAAAAAAGACAAAATGGAATAAATTCCCAAGCAAGTAACATATTCTTTCCTCACTTTAAATATATTGTAAAAGAATTGCATGCGTTATTTGTCATGTAATCAAAAGCGGATTTTTCTGGACCCTTTGCAGCAGGCACTGAAATCAGCGTCCCTTTTGCTTGATTGCACAAAATTAAACTAGACCTAACTCACAACATATCTGATTAATAATTTATATAGTTTCCCAGACAGAAATTTGCTCATAGTCATGATTTCATATCCCTCTCATTTTCTATCTATTTGCTTTAATGAAAGCAATTTACCATATTTGGATTTATTTCAGGTTTGTTTGCTGTTTCATGTTCTGATTTCTTTCCTAATTTTTTGAAATAACTCACCTCCTAAATTATCCGTGTATGAAAGTTAGTTATTTTTGTTCTTGCTGTCCAATCCAGTATATTACATCACTGCCGCACAGGTAATGACTCACTTCTGAATGATTTGGTAATTTGCTGAATTCCAGACACTTTTATAATAGCATTTATGATACCCCCCAATTTTTTTTCTGGACTAGTAAAGGTTGCTAAGTGACAGGAATGTACTTATCTGCCACATCAGTGGTAGGCACTTCAATGCAAAGAAACAATTTTACACACCCACATCATAAAAAAATAAACATTTTATTAGTACATGCTATGAAGAGATGCAGTTTATTTTAATCCAACTTTAGATGTGATATTTGGAGTTGCATGACAACAGTAAAGTGGGGTTTTTTTTTCCCAATCTCTATATTTTTAGGATCTAACTGAGAATGTAGTAATTTTACAAAAAGTTCATTTAATTTCTCAGTCATCTACAACTAACATTGCTTTAAAAAATGGCAGACACATTTTGAAAGGATATAATATTGGTGGCATTTTTAAAATAAAAAGTACAGACTTGACTTTGGCACAAAGTGGAATTAAAATGCACCTTTAAGTATTTATCTTCATTGATTTTCTGCATTTTAGTGTAAAGTCTACAAATAAAATTCAGACAGGATGATAATGTGGATGTTATGACACCCCATCAGGTATAAAAATGTTTTGTATTGGCAACATATTCCCACTGTCACTTTCTTGCTTTTTAAAAATGTTTGGCTTTGCACATAATTGGACAGGTTAATATAGCTGTCAGTGAACAACTTCACAGATTTTGTTTTACAGGGTTAGGATTTCCGATAACTTATGAAAGCTTTCATGTTAAATCAAAACCACGTACAGCTTTTCAAATTGTATCTATATCACACAATATCTATAATATCCTTGGCAGGTAATTAGGGGAAAAAAAACCCAAACACAGCTAAATTAATAATGTCTACAAAAACAAAAAAAAGAAGAAAAAGAACACTACTAACTGGTACCATGTTTAAAGAAAGCAGATCACTAGATCACTGAAAAGCTACAATCTACAAGTAACAAGGTTGTAGTTTTACATTTGTAAAAATCAACAAAAGCACTCCTCAGTGAGAGTACCTGCCACAATGACAATACAATGCAATAAAGCAACATGACTTAGATTTGGTCAATGACTTCCCTCTAAATATATTTTGACTATGTATCAAGAGAATTGTTATTAAGAACCTTACTGTTACTGACCATAATAAAGGCTCGTTCATGTATATCTATCAAAATATCTCTCTACAAATTTTAAAATACTCTGAAAAGAAGGACTTTTACTGAACTAGTGGGTGAGAACAAAGTTTTTTATGCCACAGTTTCAGATGTATGCAGTTTGCTGCCATTTAGACTAAAATACGATTTCTGTTATTGAAGGACTGAACTCTCTAAATTATAATTTCACAATGAATTAAGCATGCAACAACATACTGTCTCTCTTTCTTCCTTACTCTTTCTTTGTTCACAAATATAATAATTTTCTACTTCATGAAATCAATAGCAAAAACTTCCCTACTAAATAGATGGTCAATATTCTGGGCACTAAACCAGTATTAAAAAAAATTCAGGCACGTGTCTAGATAAAACATTTTCCAAAGATGGCCTAAGATCAGTAAATACTAAGACTGCAAATCTTCTCACAAAATCTAACCAAAACTATTATTTTTCTTTAACAATCTATATCCCCTGGGTGGTCTCCATCTCAAGGAAGAAGAAGAAAATTGTAATTCTCTTGCATGATTTATTTTTTATACTTGCTATTGTTGTTAAAGACATGCTATGGATTTTTATAAAGAGACATGTAGAGTTCTTTAACTAATTTTTTGAAAATATAAATGATTAAGTTGAAGAGCCTACTTTCTTAGTATTAAGCTCTACTGCTCTTCCTTTGAAAATTCTCTTGATTTATAATAATAAGCTTATATTACACAGCTCTTGTATGCAATTCATGTTTTAACACTGTGAAAAAAAAAGTTTTAAATACTGTTATTCTTTTACATCTTTTTTGCTCATATTTATCTCAGAATTAACAAATCTAATCAATAATGTCCATTCAGATATTCTGTTGTTTCCTTGGAATCAACATATAGAATCAAATGATTATTTTTATTTTATCCCAAGCAAAAACTCAGTTCTTGGCTTGAATATTATTGATGGTTAATTCTCTCTGAAGTATATTGAAGCAGTGCAATGCCATGTAATTTACCCACAATTTATTTAAACCTATTTTCAAAGCAAATAACCGAATTCAAAAAGAACAGAAGCTCTCTTTGTAAAGACCTGAAGAGCATTATCTGCCTTCTGCCATGTACATGCTTGATGCTAAATGAATATTAATATTTATCCTCTGTAGGTTATCCTCTCACCTGTAATAGAGGTCAACATCACCACACAGGCTTCACAGGTCTGACATCCTAGCAGAAAGCAGTGATGCATACACACATCGTGGGCAAACTCTGACATAGATACAGCTTACAACAGGCTTCAAACCATGCCTTTTCTATTCAACAGATATATTTTGCTTATAATTTCAGCTGGACCAATGGTACAGACTATCTTAGTAAAGAGTTTACATATTATTTTAAGTCCCTTGCAATTATTGACTCTTCCAACAGCAATGGCAGAATGTCTTTGACTATATGGGAACAAATCTGATTTCTGAAAAGGGTATTTCACTTTGATATACAACCCTTAATTTTGGTTTCTATTTTCTATTCAGCTTTCATGACTTTAATCACTGTTTCTTACGTTTTCGTACACACAGGTTAAATACTGTGAGTTTCTTGGGAGATTAGGGAGGCTGTAAACATTTCCCTTGAAAATCAAACTGTGGGGAATATATCAAGGAAGAGTAAGCAAATTAATTTGAGATAACGTTCTGCCATTTCTTCCTTAAGCAAGACTTTACATTGTGAATAATGTCACTGTAAGGTGAAATACTTTTCAATACAAGACCACGCAGAACAGTCAGGCCATTACTGGAGATCAACATGCACCTACAAAACAAATCAGCAGTGACCTAAAATTACATTTTAAGAGTTGTTTTAAGTCTTGTCTTTGACAATCAAATCAGAATGTAATGTTTGAAAATCTTTCTTAATTTAAAATTTCTTTGTAAAACTATTACAGGTGGTTGCATAGAAACACAAAGGCCCCAGCTTGGTGGTTCCTGTACTCGGTGAGTGGTGCCTTCTTTTCTGAGTAACTGAGTTGTTCTCCAACATGGGAATTAACCTGGTCTAAAGTGAAGAATATCAGTTTTCAGAATAATCAAAGCAAGACTTTAGCTTCTGTATGAACCTTCAAGCTCTATTTAGGTGAACAGTAATCATGAGTCCCACTCCTCAGACTGAAAGCTGGATGTATTTCCAAGGGAAATCCTCTTGTCTAACCACAACTTCTTAGGTAAACTGTAAGACTTACCAGATGACATTCAGTGAACTCTACTGGAAGGTATAGTTGTTTATATACTTCTACAACTGTACCTTATGGCTTTAGAGTCTCTTAATCTATACATCATACTATATATCTCATTTCAAGATAGTTGTGCTTTTCCTTCATAGTAATTTTAAAAATATGTTATTGAACTAGACTTTCATTACAGCTATAATGGAAATCAAATTTTTTCATAAATAAAGAAAGCTGCTTAATTTACATGTTAGTCCTGGAATTGCAATAAACAGCAGCACAGCATGCAGAGAGATTTTTGTTATTTTTGTTGCTTAACACTTATTTACATTTAGTCTGAGAACAGGAACTTTGAAAGTCCTTATTTAAAAAAAAAATCATGAAGCTGTATAACTTTACAACATCAAATTGAAGTAATACTTTAGGATTCCAAGGGGAATGACAACTTTATGTTGACTTAGAAGGAAAATATAGTGTGTAAGTTAGGAATGAAAGGTGACACAAAGATTTCTTCTCAACATATAAATGCTCTTTTAAATGATACAGGGAAGAGGAACACAGCTTAGCATTTTGTCTTAGTGCTTGACTTGTGCTCTATTCTAGTTTTCAAATATACTAGAAAAGAAATTCCTATGAAAATAAGGGAAAAGAAAGCCACATCTTGGAAGGGGATGTTCTGGTAACTTAATGTAGTTGCACACAAACAATAGCTAAAATTTCATCTCTGAAGCATGTTTGCACACATTAATCTATTGCCCTACCACTGCAGTTCAGTTCTCTTCTGGTAGAAAATCTTCTCTAAAATTAAAGTGATTACATTGGCAATGTCCTCATGGCGCAAAACTGAACTCAGTTACAAGTATCTAATCGAGTGCAGCTGTACTGAAAAGGTCCTTACAGTCCTGTCTTGTGAATATTGCATCATTCATATGCCATTTTAAGTCTAGATGTTTCAATGGCAAACAATCAGACAAACCTGGGGCTTCTGAAAGAATACGGATCAGCTTTTTCATGGCATTTCTATTATGCAAGTAAAACACGGGAGGAGATAATGGGACATTTTGTGACCAGGCTCCTCTTCTAGTCTGCCAACCCTGCCTGTACTTGGAACATGACTACCTTCTGCAGAACTTAAAATATTAATTCGAAGACATTGCTATGGAGACTTGGAACAGAAGAGCTCAACTACCTTGTCCCTCTTAGAATATTTAAGCTTTTAATCATTAAGGGACACTGGCACACATGTGAACTCAAGCCCTCTAAAGTGGGTTTCATACCGATGTGTCCATGCCATTTCAGCGACAGAAACTGCGCGCCAACAGCAGTGCCCATAAGGACCGCAGATGGATACACAATGAGGAATTGTTTCCTCTACCATCTATGGTCGTGTCGAGGGGCAATACATCGCGGAGATTGCGAGCCGCACCGTGCAGGTGAGGGGACTGGGAGTGACAATTCCCCGGGCCACTTCTCCTTCTGCCGAGCCCCCGTGTCAGCCGAGAGCAGAGATTCCCGGCGGGGGCTCGGGGCGGGCACCGCCGCCGCTCCCGGCCCGGCGGCTCCCGGCGCACCTCTCCGCTGGGGCCGGAGCCGCCTCCACCCC
>WBMY01009472.1:90597-168176 GCA_013397315.1 Donacobius atricapilla
GGGGGCACGGGGACGGGCAGCGAGCGGAGCAACTTCTGCAAATTAGAAATAGAGAGGGGAAAAAATAATTTAAAAAAGAGAGGCTCGTTCGTGGGACGTCTTCGAAGCTCAGCACCACGTAGGCATCTCGAAGCCGCAGTGAAGCCCTCCATGCTAGTGAATCCCACCACAGTGACAGGAGGGAAGCTGGCCGCTGTGCCCAAGCCCCGCGTGCATTAGAACCGCCCTGGCTTTCTGGCTGGAAGATGATTCCTGCAACAGGACCATGTTGCTGATGATGAACAGCAGGGTCGTTGGAAGATGCCTTCCTTGAGGATTACACGTGGAGCAAGGCCATCAGTCAAGGGGAGAGCTGGCTGGTGAAACTGTCTGACTTTTCCCCCTGCCGGGGAAGTGGCTTCAATGGCTCCATCTCCCAGGAGAAGCAGTAGGAAAGATGCCAGCGCCTTGCCAAGCATGTCCTCAACTTTCTGGGCTATCATGATCCTGGCTAGTCTCCTAATCGCTTACTGCAGTAAGTACATATTTGTCCTGGTGCTTTTGCTGGCCATAAATCTACGCCCTTCCCATGTGAGGTACCACTTCAGGCGAAGGCCAAGCTCTGAAGCTGGCAGGCATAGGTACTGTGCCTTAGACTTGCCCCTCAGCACATCTCCCCCCACTCCCCTATGGCAATGCAGGTAGACCGGCACTTTAATACTGCTGCTTCTCAGGAGAATGGGATGTCCTTAGGTTGTAGATGTGGCTTTTCCAGTCCAAACAGTAACATCTCTTGGATTTTAGAAACAAACTTTCTAGCGGTAGTAACCCTGATCCACTGTTCACTCTTTATTGTCAGATGTTACCAGATTCCTCTGCTGCTGCTCCCTCCACATACGCACTCTCTTAACTCTGTCCACCTTCCATGAAGAGCAGCTGATGTGCTTATGTTCATTTTTTTTAGGAAGCACATACTTCATCAAGTGACAGATGTCTTAATGATCCTCTGAAATTCCATAGGAGCAAATCATGGCACTTCCTTATCATATCCTTAGCAGTTTAGTAAGTCCATGTTGCCTGTTTTACAGCTGCATCTCAGGTTATCAGTAGAGTTTTTATATTCTTTTTTCGGCCTTGATAGATTTTCCATTAATTACACTGTTGCAGATAAGGTATCATTAAGGATCAAGTACTTGGACTATAAATACTTTTAAAGGTCTTTATTTTTTCTTGCCTTTTTGTTTGTTTTGGTCATTTTTGTTTTTCTTCGTTTTGCTTTCAGCAATAATCATTTTCAGGCAGTTATATAATGTAAATGGAGTTAATGTCCATACCTCAAGTTAGGGAATGCAAGTTAGTCTGTAGCACCAGAGTGGGAAACTTTCAAAGAGAATAGAAAAAACAGTTTTTATGCAATAATAAAAAATATGCAATTTGTCAGGAGGGACCCACACAGCTTTGCCAAAATGAATCTACACTGTTTTCCCACCCTGAGCTGAATGGGGTCTGTAATTTACCCATGGTGCACATTGCTTTCATTAGCTGTAGCATAAAAGGTTTTGCAGCATGCATGTCTTTTTGAGCTGTATTAGGTGTAGGCTATGATGAATAGGAAATAGATGCTGGTTTGCAGAAGCATACCTGCTGCATTTCTTAACCCTCTATTCCATTCCCTCCAACTGTATTACACTAACCATTTTTCTGTGCATGTGTTCTGCCGTCGAAACAAGATTGCAATTGGTTAGGAGAATCTTTAATTCACTTTTGTTTTGCATATTACAGGGGCCCTTTATACTGATGATACTGAAAGTGGATTATTCCAAAAGAGAATAACATATTTTGTAATTTTTTTTTTAATTTAGGATATTTTGCATTACATTTCTCATTAATAAAATCATATTAAACAGGCCACGCTTTTGATAATGTAATTTTGTACATAATGCTATATTCAATGCGTTAATATAGAGGATATACTAAACAAAATCGTGAGTTTTGAAAGAAATTATTGTATCATGGGAGTGCATATTACAGAATGAATAGTTCTAGTGTAAAAGGGAATTCAGTTTGATATTAGTGACAGGAAATATTTTGTTTAGTTTGTGCTAGAAGTGTCCAAAAAGTCACAGGCATCTTATGAGAAGATGCCTATGAGATCTTCTGTGAATATATTTTTGATCAGCATGGCCTCAAAAAGAGTTAACCATGAACTCTGACACTTTAAAAATTCTTTATTTTCAGCAATGAGTTTGACAGTGTTTTTTCCTGAGGAATGTAGTGATCCATTTGAATTGTTACATATTGTTCCTTGTTTATTTTTTTTGCATTGTTTATTGATGAAAAGTGCAAATGTTGGCTGATAACCTGAAGGCATTTTCTAGTGTGCTTAAGGACCAGTTTTGAATCAGTTCTCTCAGCCAGTGTAGATGGTGTTCCTTAAATATGTAGTACACTCTTCATTTCATATAGCACTGAAAAGCACCGTGCTGCTTAAAATATGCAGTGTCAAAACACTCCACCATTAATGTAATGCTTCACTGATTTGACAATTGCAATTCTAAATGTTAATGAAGCATCATGAACATTTTCTCTAGTGGTAGTATTTGAGACGTTGGAAAAAAATTGCTTTTGCTCTGTGAAAAATCAAGATTAAAAAAAAGTGAAGCTATTTCTAGGTAAAGCAGCACTTCAGATTTTATGAATTCTTTTAAAAATCACGTAGAGTCTAATCTGATTGCTTCTTTTGAAGAAAAGCAGATCTGGGTGTTGGGGGCGACATGATGACTTTTAAAATACTTTTCAAATAACAGCATTGCCATATTTATTAGGAAGTAAAAGGGAAAGAATTTGACTATGTTAGTTGATCTCTATTTTCCCCCACACCTAATTGTCAGGTATATGGAAGTATAACAATAAAAGTGAATATATTATCAAACTAATTACAGAAACCTAATATTTTATTATCTCTCATTGTATCATTCTGCTGAAAACCAACCCTGCAGCCTCCAAAACAAAATCTGGAAAAGAACTTTTCCATTTTTCCTTTCTTAATAGCACTGTAAATAAAATTTTTGATTCCTCTTGCCTATTTCCATTTTTAATCTGAAAGTCTGACAAAGCTTATTTCTGAATCAGTTATTTGAACATGCTTATCCTTCTCCTAATTACTTTGTTAATCTTTGTTTCTGGAAGTGTATTTGATGTACAATAGTCGTCCCTATTGCTGGGAGCAGCCAGTAAACACCATACTCTTAAGTTCCACTTGACAGATAAGCATATTTATAAAGAATGTTGTGGATGTACATGTACAACCCATTAGACTTTCATTTATACTTTAGTATCTGGGAATCATATCTCTATTGATGTGGTAAAATTATAAACTGATATTTTTTTTCTTTCTTAAAAGTTTAGATTATACTTAGGGATAATGGCTCCATCCTATGGTGGAAGAGAAACCTGCATCAAATCAATTAGGTTAGTTGCTATAGTGATAAATATAATGTAATATTCTCCATCTGAAGGAAAATGGTCCGATTTGGTAGGCTTTCAACCGGGGAAGACAAAAACAAAGTAGTAGAAATAGGCTGTTTATGGTCCTTGGTGTGACCAACAAGGAGTTATTTTACTAAGCAGAAACACCATTAAATGCAAAAACAGCCTCAGAAGGCTCTCCTGGTAAAGGGTGGCCACCTTCATGGCAATTCAGAATTAAAGGAGTTGTGACATTATTGGATTCCAGATGTGTATCTCGCACACTTGTTTAATGAACAGTAGTAAAGCAGAGAGAAGTACCTAAAGTGAATACCTCACACTGTGTTTTTTACTGTGGTGAAGGTAAAATGAATAGGTTTTTTTTCTTCTTCTTCATAACTGGAGTATGCATTTTACCATGTTAGAAAGTTTGGTCAAATTAAGGAAATTTTATGTGGTATCACGGCTGCCTGCTACATCAGGAATCTAAATAACATAGTTTTGATTCAGAACTACTTTTTAGTGCATTTATTTAGTTGACTTTGCTATAAATACTGAGGAGCTTTTTATATGTAAATGGTAAATTTTTTAAGCAATATATGAATCAGCTTTTAGCAAAGTTGTGGCAGTTACATGTGTTTACTTTTCCTTTTTTGTATTGTTTTTTAAGCCTAAGGAGTAGACCATTTGAGCCCTGTGCTGTTATGTTAAGGTAGTATTTCTATGGGTGCATAATTTTTTTTTTTTACAGGAGCTACCCAAACTGAATGGTACTTGGAAAATCGACATTCTTCCTTTGAGTACTGTGTATGAAAGAGAACAGTATGAAACGCAGCATTTATGCTTACTAAATGGTGATAGTACTAGGAAAAAGGAATCCAAAAATCCAAAATGCTAAGTATTTTCCATAACATAATACAGAGATATTTTTGCTATTGCTGAGCAGGGCTTACACAGAGCCAAGGCCTTTTCTGCTTCTGCATATTGCCACACTGGTGAAGAAACTGTGGGCACATGGCAGGTCAGGAGGAGACAGTCAGGGCAGATGACCTCAACTGACCAAAGGGATATTCCAGACCGTGTGACATCATGCTCAGGGTATGAAATGGGGAGAAGAAGGAGGGGAGGTTCGGAGTGATGGTGTTTGTCTTCCAAGTCATTGCTATACATGATGGAGCCCTGCTTTCCTGGAGATGGCTGAACACCTACCTGCCCATGGGAAGGGAGGAATTAATTTCTTGTTTTTCTTTGCCTATGTGCACAGCTTTTGCTTTCCCTATTAAACTATCTTTATCTCAACCCATTAGTTTTCTGGCTTTAACCTTTCTGATTATCTCCCCAGTCCTGCTCATGAGGACTGAGCAAGCAGCTGCCGGGGGCTTGGTTCCTGCCTGGGGTTAAGCCACAAAAAAAATTATATTTTATTATATTATATCAGGCTCACCATAAATTGAGAGCCTGGGACATATTAGATAGACATAGCTCATTTGAGAAATACCTTTTCATTGTCCTGTTTTTGAGTTGTTTTCTGTCTAAAGACACGGGCTCCTATGGTCTCTAGGTCTTATTGTTTCCTTATTTGATACTGCCAGCAGGAATGGCAATGAACTGTGACTGTCACCTGGCCACTTCTACAACAGGAGCCACCCTATCATCATGCATAGGCTGCTGAGCAGCTGCTAGGTGGTTAAATGGTCACTGCCTATTTACATTGGATGCAAACAAGTCAGCTCTGAATGAAAGCCTACAGCCGCTGTTATTGATCTGTTATCATTCAGATCCCTTCTTCTGGTTTCAAAACTGAAAACCACAGATTTAAAAAAAATATGTTTACCTGATCTGTAACTTTATTATATTTTCTGCAAGAATTATGGTGTATGTATTTTTCCCAAACTCTGCACGTAGGATGTGACATAGAGAGCAACTGTCATTAGTCAGACTTTTTTCAGTGATTTGTATCTAGAAAGGAAAAACAATGCTTTTATGACATTAAATGGGAAAAAAATATTAAAATTTTGTTTCTTTATGTAATGTCCCAGCTGCTCCTTTTGCGGCAGGCTCAATTTTTGTGATAAAACCAGTCCATTGAACTGGATGGCATCTACAACATGCTGCCTGTCAATGTGAGTACCAAATTGACACTGAGATTGTCTCACCAGTTGTGTTGTCTGTCCAGATGATATTTTACATAGAAGTCCTTGTCATCAGCATAAGAAATGTCTTCTTACTGCTTTGAATATTGAATTCGACCCTTTAAGGCTAAGTAAGCACCATCACAATTTCTCAAATATGTTTGTATTCTGGCATTTCATACTTCCCTTGTAAGTATAACCACTGATATGAAGGGATAATGGGAAGTAGGTAGGGAGGGAAAACTAGAAGAAAATGGATCTTTTCAATTAAATATGTGGTAGAGGAGTATTCCGTGTCTTTAGCAGGATTGACAGGACAGAGATTGAGGCCTCTTTGACAGTTTTTTTGTGCTGTTTATGTAATGTACTATTTTTTTCTTACCATATACTATGAAAACAGTATTGTGGGGGTGGACTGGAGTCCCACTGCTTCAGCTAAGGGTGTAAACATGAGCTAGATTAGATTTTGTTTCACTGGGGTCCCATTAATCTTTTGGTCTTTCCTTACTGACGCCACTGAAGAAATAGTAGAAAGTCCTTCACTGAGCTTAGTCCTTAGGAGTGGGTATTTTCCCACTCATTCTTCTCTGCTAGAAGGGAATGGTATGAAATATCTCCATTTTTAAGATGTAATTTAGTGCTTTCTTAGAGAGTGCTCTAACCATAAGGCTATTACATGAAAAAAAACCCAAAACATTGACAGCTAGTCCAGCATCTGGCATGTCAAATATTGTTTACTAGAAGTATGCCTTGAATGTTGTCACTAACTCAAAAATGCGCTTCATATAGAAGTGTTGGATATATGGGCAAATCCAAGCAGGTTTGATTAGCCACAGTCTTCCTGGTCTGCTATTCTTTGTTGCTAAATTCAAACTAGAATGTTTCCTGTTTGATCAGGTGTGTTGTTCCACTGCTGGGCTGGGAATCTACTTAATTTCTTTTTCTGTGTTTAAATCTAAGTTAGACTGCTTTTTGCACAGATGGTTAGCAAACTTGCTTATTGTAGATGTTTTGGAAGTCATCTCTTCATGGATATGCTTTTATGTTAGCCCTACAAATAGGAAAATGTTATGTGATGCCTATTTGAAAATATATGAACCATATTTAGACTGTGCTTTCCAATATTTTTGGTATAGAGGTTTATTTCAAAGACTTTGTGTGCGTGTTTTTCAATAAAAGGACTGTTCATGAATAACAAGTAAAATGGTAGAGGGTTTTGTATTTATGTGATGAACTTTGGATCTCTTCCAAACTGTGTGGCCTGTGTATTATTTTGATCTCTGAATGAACCGCTTCTTTGGATGTCTTTCTTCAAACACTTGATGGCTCTCAGATAAGAGGAAATCGTCTAACTGGGATGAGGAGTATGACTATTTTTTTAAAGGGGTCTCTGAGCAACAACCCCTCTGGTTTTCTCCTGGGTAGCATCCAGTTACTCAATATCATCTGTGCTTTTGCATGTCCTAACACTTCACTTCATTGCCTGCGGTGCAGTACAGCAATAAGGAAGTTGTTTCTCTGAAGAAAGTGCTATTTATTTTGCCAAATTATATGCTGTTGTTGGAGAAAACATAAACTATATGTAGAGAGACCTGTAGCTTCAATTTTTCTTGTTACAATGCTGTAGGTTGGTGTGACTTATTTATAGTTCTGATGGTTTTTTTGTTTGTTTATGTATGTTTATTTATTTTGTATATTTCCACCTCATAAAATCATAGAATGCTGTGTGATGGAAGGGACCTTTAATGGTCGGCTAGTCCCACACCCCCTGCCATGGGGTCCCACACCCATGCACTGCTAGTCCCACATCCCCACACCTTCCACTAGACCAGGTTGCTCAGAGCCCCATCCAGCCTGACCTTGAGCAGTTCCAGGGATGAGAACTTCTCCGAGCTGTTCCAGTTCCTCAACACCCTCACATTAAAGAGATTCATCGTGATACCTAATCTAAAGCTCCCCTCTTTCAATTTGAAGCCACTACCACTTCAAAACCTTGCCCTTTATCCTATCACTAAATGGCCTAGGAAATGGTCCTGCTCCTAGGCTGCCTCATTCTCTTGCAGCCTGAGTTAACCCATGCCTTTATCTGACCCTTGGCTTCAAGGATCCTCCTCCACTGTCACATCCTGCTCTTCCAACAGGAGAGTGTTTTAGCAGGGCAGGATCTTATGGTGTTTTTAGGATCATTTACCTTGCATAATAAAGCATCCTTCTGCTTTTGCCTGCAACTGAAAGCAGCGATTTATGCTATGACCCCATTCTTCATTCTGGTGTTTTGAAGGTCTGGAGCTGGGGCTGTCTCTGGTTTTGTTTTGTGTGAGGGTTAATTCCAGAACATAGTTAACAGATGTGTTCTGTTTGTATTTTTTGTATCAGCAACTGAGTAAGTGCCCAGAACAGAATGCCTAGGAGATTGGTTATACTTCAAATTGCAAGTTATGTTGGTTGGATTAATTCCTGTTTTTTCATCTATTGTAGGGGTAAATTGTACAGACCAACTTGATTTAAGCATAGCTGTAGAACCTCATGGTTCTGTTATGTGTCATCTGAGAGAAGAGTCCTTAGACCTTTGCTCTTTTTTTCTGATTATCTTATAACATTGATCTTGACAAATGTGTTTTAAGAGATGATACACTGACAAATAGAGATACCTTTAACCCTGAATACCTCTATGACTCTTCATATGCTCAGCTGTCAATATTCCTTTTAGTGGATATTTAATTCTTCCATTGAACTAGACCAGTGCAAAGTTTGGCAGAACATCTTAGCCAGATGACAGAAGTGTGTTTAAGCTAAGCTGCTGCTGGACTGTTCATTAAATGGTTTGGTTGAATGCAGAAATGTTGAAATGCTGTGGGAAAAATGGCTTCTGGCTCTTCTTCTGGCAGACCCAGAGGAAGGCAGCAAAAGTGGTCAGGGGGCTGCAGCCTGTGAAGACCAGTAGAGAGAGCTGGAGTTATTCAGCCTGGAGAAGAGAAGGCTTAGGGAAGACCTGACTTAAAACCTTGCAATACATCAAAGGGGTTTGTGAGAAAGTTTGAGAGAGATGTTTTACCAAAGCCTGTGGCAACAAGAAAAAGGGCAATGGTTTAAACTGAAAGAGAGTATATTCACATAAGTCTTTTACTGTGAGGCTGCTGAGACACTGGCGCAGGTTGCCCAGAGAAGCTGTGGATACCCAGTCCCTGGAAGTGTTCAAGGTCAGGCTGGATGGGCTTTGAGCAACCTGGTCTAGTGGAAGGTGCCCCTGTGCAAGGTCATGGGAGCTGGAACTAGATCATCATTAAGGGTCCCTTCCAACCCAAACCAGTCTATGACTTCTGTTCTCTTGCTTTAAATTAAACAAATACCAATGTAACAGATATTGAGAGTTTATCTGTTACTGATAGCATTCTCTTGCATTACTGAAAGGGTTCACTGGTTTCTCATATTTTGTACAAAAATGAACACTTATACTTTGGGTAGACACTTTTCTTCTGTGGAACCTGAAAGAAATGTGGCTGTTTCTATTATTTATTTTGTATACCGAACAAATTCCAATGTAGTTCTGTGTATCAGCTTGAATCATAAAAAAATAGAAAATTCTTTCCTGAATTGAACTAATATAGTAACCAGAGTTATTATTGAAAATAATTTTGTTGAAAAAGATCAGAAAGGTTTCCCAGAGCTTTCTAAGTATCTACTGTCAGTAATGCTCTGTTGAACATTCATTGTAAGGTGAGAGTACGGTTTTGTGTATATATGTGCTCAGTAAAAAAAAATAAATCAATATTTAAAATAAAAATAAAAGGCTTTAAAATTTGATATCACTGAATGTTACTGAAAGGTAATAATTTTGATGAAACTAGCTGCTCTAATGCATTTGACCTAACGTGTGCTTGTAGAGCATAATATCTGGAATAATGATCTTTAAGATATAATTTTAAAGAACTTTCACAGTTGTTTCCATTTTAAGTTATCAGCTCCAGCTGGGAAACAAACAAACGAACAATACCACCAAACCCAAATATAATTGTTCTGGAAGTCAGATCCTCATAGATTAAAAGAAACAGCTGAAAAATAATTTCAGTTTCATCTGAACAGGACAGATTTGTTCCTTACTTTATATTTCTGCAGTGTAGTCATCTATATTTACCATAATCTCATTCTAAAGTCAGTGAAAGCATAAACATTTTCACAGTGCAGTTCATATGACCTTTTTTAGATACATGATAGACTTTGGAGTTTAATGTAAATTATGCTGCAGAAGTGCTTGTTTTTGTTGGCAGACAGATATCTGGCTAAGATTTTAACATGTAGGTTATCACATTAATCTAGTCCATCATTACAGCATCTTTGGGATGTTTCTCTTCCTATTTTCAAGGCCCACATTTACTGTTGAAATGTTTAATGCCAAGTAACTGGTTCAGTATTTCTGTAGGGAAGAAAAACATAGAAAAATGGGCTTGATATACAGATTGATTACGACTGTAGGTCAAGATATTGAATTAATACAGCAAAGGATTTGTACAATTTGAGGGATGTAGTTGGCATAAATTACCAAGATTTTCTGAAGACATCATTGCAAACAGTTTGTATCCCAAATATTTTTTGCAATGTTTTGTCTTACTGTAAATTCTCCAGTTTCTTTGCCAGTATTGTTACACTATGGACACTCTAAAAATACTGTCTTCCCCCAGAAGTTGGAACCTGTGTGAATTTCAGAGTGTACTAAATGTAATCAGCTTTACAATTCCTTTTATCTCTTTTAAGCCCCTTCCATATGAAACAATATTGATCACATTTTCACCATGCAAACTTTTATAATGTGATTAAGACATTTGAAACACCTTAATCTAATAGTGATTTAGGTAAGAGAAGGTTTAAAGGTGAACAATGTGTACATGTTTATAAGAAGCTTCAGGGGCAAAGAAGACCTGAAATGCTTACCTTGAATACAAAAGCAGATATGAAGAAAATAAAAGCTTTGTTTGAAAAATGTTATGTGGTTATTTTTGGGAGGATATTGGGCTTTATGATGCGAGATGTTACTCCAATTCTCCATTCTTCAGTACAAGTGCTAGTTTTACAGTCCTTTTCATCTGGAGAGATTTGTTGCCTTCTATAGCTCATTGTTTTATAAATATAGTTTTGTTCAAGGAATATATTGCTTTTCACCTTTTTCACAGTAAATATATCTTCATGGATTCTTTGTCTAAAAGCTGTTCAGATCTGGTTGTGCTGCCTGTGGAACTAGAGATCTCTACCTTAATCCTGTCTACAAATGTAGAATGCCTTACTTGTCATGGTTTAGAAATGGTATTCTCCAGTTTAGTACTCTCGCTAGAAAAACCCCAAATGCTGTCCCTCCTCCACCCCACCTCCAGCTGGAGGCACAAAACATTATGGGTTGAGCAATTAATTGGAAACAGAAATGAGGTAAGAAATGAACAGTAACGGCAACAATGGTAGTAGTAAAAGTGTGCAAAAGAGTGATTCACATGCAAAAATGGTCGCTGCGGACCCTATGAGAATAAACAAGACTGGACAGTTCCCCTGCCGTGTTTCCTTGACCAGGAGGAACCCCTCCTCCCCAGAAATGAGAATGCCTTTCCCCATCACCTGGTAGTGACCTGAGGTAGTATGGAGCAATTGCCCTGTGCTCGACATGTCCCCTCCCAGCTACTGCTAAAAATTAGCCCTGACATGTGATGGCAGTTTAGGTATACTAGAATATTCTTTGGCCTAAATATTACACTGGCTTCATGGGATTTACATTGTATTGAGAATAGGTAGTATTAAGTATCATTGTCTATTGTTTTCTCTCATAATTCATCTCTTTATAGAGGAAATGTGAGTCAGAATCCTCAACTTCGCAGAGTGAAACTAATCTTTTCCTTAGTATTTTCATTTAAGCATAGACCCAAACATAAGATGATGCACCTACCTGTCTTATTTTCTTAGTAAATTTCCTGGAAATTATAGGGGCTTTTTTTGGTTTTTCCTTTTTTTTTTTTTTTTTTCATTGTCTCAATCAAAGACAAAATATGTAGAAAACAAGAAAACATCTCCTACATTATCTAATTAGAGCAGATTCCCAATACATTTCACTACCTTTCCTTTCACTGTTTGTAATAAGTGATTAGCATTTTCTTCCTGAGGGTTTATTTTTCAATTTAGTGTTCAGTGTTGGCATTGAGTTCCAATATTAGTTTTCTATCTTTCATATTTTTCAGTTTTGCTTCCTTATTTTTATTATCTAAGGTCAGGTGAATTGCGCCTACTGTTTGTCTTGCCACTTTCTGAAGTGCTTTTCTGTTAGTTGGCATGACAGGTACTGCTATGTGAATCGCAGTTTGTCAGTGACTTCTCAGACAAATTAACTTGATATGTGTGCAGAGAATTTTTCTCCCAACTGCTAGATCTGCAGAGATTTAAGAATTGAGATTTTTTTATGTTGGTAGTTGTTTTTTTTTTCCTACGTCAGGTTCTCTGAGCCCAATTACAAATGCTGTGATGCAGCATAATGTAGTCTTGAGTCTAAGTGCCTCGTTAAAATTTAGTTTGAATTTTCTTCTGCCGTTTTTAATTATTTTGGAAGTATATTAAGCAACAGATATGATTATGCACAGAAGTTTAGTACTTAAGAGCTGAGGAAAAACTGTGCCTTCAGTTTCAGTGCATGTAATTTGAACTAGCCTTTTAGGTTGCTGAAATGCCAGAGAGCCCTGGTAGATGTGGTGGCTGTATATCATTTGTCATGACAAGGACCCCTAAATTTCAGATGCATATCAGTATTACTAAGGTCAAAATGTTTCGAGCGACAAAAGACACCTATGGTTTGGCTGAATAGTATTCATTTTTCCAGGAAGAGGAACAACTGTCTTAAACGTGTGTGTCAGGAAGCCAGAACTTAAATCATAGTTATTTGGTTTTAATCTTGTTTGAAAGTGATGGTGACATAAAGTATATGGAATTAGAATTACAGAGCTCTTCTGTAAAATTAAACAGCAACATATCTGAAGTATGCTTTCGACCGATTCCGTGTTCTTTTTTACTGATTTACTCTTCTCAGTGTATATTTCTATAAATTTACATATTTAATATCTCAGTGCAACACTCCTGCTGAACTTAAGTGATCAAAATGTAGCATTTTTTCCCCACATCTCTAAATCGGCCTTTTTTTTACTTTCATGGAAGATCAGAGATCGTGCCATGAGTTGGACGTTATTGCTGCTGTCTTAATTTTTAATTTAACTTCGGTTAGAAGGAAAACCCCCCCACATTTCAAGTAATAATGGAGGAGTGAAATTTTGAGTTAAATCAGGTACATGTGATGGAGAACTGTCAGTGAAAACTTTGAGTTAAATAATGAAAGCTTCTGAATCCACACTGAGGCTTGTCTGTGTGTTGGTTGCTTTTCCTCTTACCTATGTCTCCCTTATCTTATGGATATCCCTTTTCCCCCCCACCTGTCTTGGTCTCCTGTTCAGTTCCACACCGTTTTGCGGACAGACTTGCACAGTTCCGATATAAATAAAATAAGCAGAGGGAGAAGAGAGCATATGAGAAGACCATTTGATACTCTGGATCTTCCACTTTAGTTTAGCTTCATTGGAAACAAATGTGCCTCTCTTTTGTCTTTCCACAGGCACCTGAGCCTAAAATACTGCTAGTCTGGAAGCTGTACCTGCTGAGAGCATGCACTTCTGCCTCCTTGCTTAATGCCAGAACTGTTGTAGTAGAGGAATTAAAGTGGTTACAATCTGTCAAAATGTTCGTTCCTAGCTTTTGTAGTATTTTAGCTGAGAGACAGGAAAATCAAGATCTTACAGAATGTGTATTGGCAAATTCATTTACTTACTGTGTACACTTAACAGGAATCTTGACTGCAAGGTTCATGAAATGTTGCAGTGCTTACATCTATAAAACACAATGTGATAACCATAAAAATGTATTTTCTCCTGCATTGAAAGTAGATCTTGTTGGGACTGTTCTCAGACAGAATGCATGCTTTTTGATACATTTAACACCTACATATATTAACAGTTTATATTATTCCAGGAAAATTACCATAATGTTTTTTTCTTAAAAACAAGGAGTTTGAGCAAGTTTACGTACACAAGACGAGAAAGTATTTATTTTATGTAAACAGTTGAAAAGTCTCCTTTTACATCAATTGAGGATGATGAAAGAGTATTAATGTTGAAAAGAGAAGACTTTTTTTATTTTCTTTACTTGGATTTAAGATGACTAATATTGAAACAATCCATTGGAAATTTGCAGTAGTGTCCAAGCCGGTGGAACTAACAAAGGAAGTAGAGGTTCCATATATGAAACACGTGCAGATAGTATCAAGATACATAGCAAACTCTCAATATTTCTTACTCTGTTGCAATTAAATATACAGCTTGTTTTGAAACAAGCTAGATTTCTAAAGGTAATTTGAGGTATTACTTTAAATTTGCTTTAGTTCTCTGTTGATTTTGGTTTCTATACCACATTTGAAAAATTTTTCAACTAAATGTGAAAATTTTATGATACTAGAAATTAGTACCTTTTGTTCCTACGACCTATTTTGGAGAGTGATTCTCTCTGTACCAAGTAGAGTCCACGTACACACAGCCTAAGCCTCATTTTATGATAGATTTTCTTCCCTGTTGTTTGACTAGATTCTATACATATGAAAAAAACAGGTCTACGTAAGATCACACAGAATACAGAATTAATAAGGTTAGAAAAGACTCTTGAGATCATCCAGTCCAACTTATGGCCTTCCACTGCCTTTCCAACTAGACTATGGCAGTAAGTGCCATGTCCAGTGTTTTCGTGAACATCTCCAGGGATGGTGTCTCCCCCAGCTTTCTGGGCAGCCCATTCCAATGCCCAGGCACTCCCTTTGTGAGGAACAGATGAATCTCAATTCATTAAAGAAGATGAATCTCAATTTTCCATGAAGAATACTACATCAACATCTGTTTCTAAACATAATTTCATTTTCCTGTGTTTCATGTATTTTCAATAACATTGAAAAAGAGTGGTTATGGTGTGTGTTTTTTCAGGATAGGCTTAATGCAACTGTCACCGTTTGACACACACACACACACACACACTCACTTTGGTGAGAAGGCATGAACTGTTTATTACGAACATCTGACTCCATTTTATAGTATTTCTACAAAGGCCAGGGACTGGGGGAGAAGGTTGACACCTCTCCCCATCCCATTGGTCAAGACAACTGTCCATCAGCTGTCCATATCTCTAAGATCAGGAATGTAAACTTCCCTTGATTTAATGAAAGCATTGCTTCTGTTTATAACACCCGTGCGTGAGAAACAACCTAAACAATGAAAACTGTGAAATGGAAGAGAAGGCTGAAAAATCAGGGTGACATGCAACTGCTACTTTTTGCCTTTTATAAAAGACATACTACTTCAATGATCTTAAATACTATTTTTTAAAGAGAAGGGAATAAAAATCTATTACATAAATTTTTGTGAGCAGCAAATTTGGCTGGTAGATGATCAGGCAGAAGACACTAGTCTTTTTTTACACTTCAAGTATGAGGTACAGATTGATGATGTGAAGCTCAAAAACATTTGTCAAAAAGCTTTATGGGCCCCATTACCTTTCAGGTTCATAAAACACTGCCAACAAGCATGTCCCTCTCTCTCCTTTGGAGAATAAATAGCTTGATTAATTTATAGGAGTCTTTCCATTTTGCATATAAAAGAAGAAAATGAAGGTAAATTAATCTGAATAAAATAGGATTTGTATTCAATTAATCTTGTGGGAATTAGTATCACAATGATGCTAATATCGTAAATTTTTTGTTGCTTACACTTCATTGTGAAGAATGACAAACAAAATTGTTTTCTGGGAATGGTTATGAATACAGGAGTTACTTTCACGGACCAATGTCGGCCTTTGAAAGTTTGAACTAATCTTTGTATGCATTTTTATTGCTTAGTTGATTCTTTTGAATATTATCTCTTTTGAAGCTTTATTTCCACGTAAAATCACAGTTCCCTACTCCTTTCATACATACAGTGCAGATCTGGAGAAATGACTGACCAGTTCACCAGGACCAACCCATGCCTGGTAAGTTCAAGTAAGTCTCAGATTAAATCCAGGGGAACATTTTTTGATTCCACAGTATCTGAGCCAAAGATGAAGAGGAAAATATATCTTCGAAGCTGTGACCTGTTTTAATGCAACAAACATGTTTGTAAATTGAAATTATTCTAGAGAAAGGTTTTTTTGAGCACTTTTGTCATGCTTCAAGCATTGTTTTGACCTTCCTGGATTCAGTTCTCAACATCTCCTCTCTAAACAGGAGCTTTTTACAGAAATTGCTTACATTCATACTTGGTGCGGGGTAGAGTTGAATTCTGTGTATGGTTTCTTTTTGCTTGCACTTAGCAGATCTAGATCCTGATGAAAAGTAAATAAGAGGAGTGCAGCCACTGTGAGAGTCTGAAGACGGTAGAGAAACTTTCCAGTGTTTATGGTTTGAGAAAAAGGCCCAAGTAATTTTAGGCTGTTAGTGTTTGCTGTCTGCAACTGTCTTTAGGATGAAAGAAGAAGTATTTGGAGACCAGGTGTATCAAAGGTAAGAAGTCTTTTAGAATTGATACAACTGTCTTCCTTTTCCCTATAATGCAGGGGTCATCCAGCAGAGCCACAGGTGTCATCTCAGGCTAGTGGCCTGGTCTGAAGCCCAGATGACAGATGTTGTTAGACAGAAGGTTTCTTTACTACTTTACTGAATATTTTGCACAGAAAAAGGTGATTGGATTTTGGCCAGCAGCTGAGAACATGTCCAGCACTGAGATGTCAAACTGTTGTATGGTTTAGTACTTTCTAATGACTGGCCAGCAGTCATAATCAAGTGACCAGTCTTTCTGGGTTACATAAATACATGTTTCTACACATGCACATTATAGCTTGACATCTAGGTCTTGTAACTGTGTTTTCAGAAAAACGGGTACTTCACTAATTAAAAAATACTGTGTCAGATTCTCTACAGGAATATAATTGGTTTGACCTCATTTTTAAAGAACAGTACACTTATTGAAATAGAAGAAAAGCTATTGATGTTTTCTTTGACTGGATTGACAAGGGAACAAAAAGAATAGGTTAAGGCTTAATCTTCACTGAATCCCAGTGCATCTTTTGTTCTTCAACTATGTAATTCTTCATTTAGAAAACTGATGGTAAAAACCCATAATAATTTTGGTTATGTTGTTTCATTGATCAAGTTATTAGAACTTGGAATGAAAAAGAAATAATGACAGAAAGGGATAAAGTGGTAACTTTGTGTTTATACTTCGAGGCTCCCTTTACAAGCATTTCCTGATATATTGAGGTACCTTCTAGTCACAGCTACCAGTGAGTGACCGAAAAATTTATTTTAAGCTACAATTGTGTATTCTTGACCACTAATATGTGTGAACAGACCAACAGTTAATAATTGTAACTAATTTTCACATTGGTAGTTACTTAAAAAATCTGCTGAATTTTAATACATTTTATTTCAATGCTTTGCTGGTAATTTTCAAACAATCTACTGGTAACATCACTTATCCCCAAAGTTGAAGCCATTTTTCACTACAAATGTTACGATTTTTTAAACAGCTGTTTCCCCTCCTGTTTTCCACATAGTAAAGACTACAGCTGCTTCCTACTAAATGGAAAGTATTAAGAATTTTCTTCTACATATAAAATCAAATAGCTGTTGCAATAGTCTCTGTATGTAGAATTTGTTGTTTGGCTGGTTTCCCTAGTTCAGAACAAATTATTTGATCATGGCATTTGCTACAGTATGAGCCTAGGATGTTTTGTATTGCAGCATAGGGTCTAAACGATATCAATGAATGCATTGTGTCTAATGCTTGAAGGAACAAATGCATTTAGGGTGAACATATCTCCTTTAGCTTACATAATAAAATCACACTGATATATTATCTATAAGAAAAAGTGCAACACCAAGGGATGATTAGTGACGACTGAGAATAGAATGGGACCAACTACAGTTAGATGAAGTACGGCATTGTACGAGGTTCATTGAGAAGATGATGGGAGGTGATGCTGCTTCTCCACTTGGCTCGGCCCTAGTGAGGCCACATCTAGAGTATTGTGTTCAGTTCTGATCTCCACAGTTCAAGAAAGACAAGGATCTACAGGAGATGGTCCAGCAGAGGCCACAAAGATGATGAGGGATCTGGAGCATCTCTGTTACAAGGAGAGACTGTGGCAGCTGGACCTGTTTAGTCTGGAGAAAGGGGAGACTGAGAGGGAATCTCATCAAATATCTCAAGCACCTGTGTCAAGAGAATGTGCCAGACTCTCTTCCATGGTGCCAGCAACAGGATGAGAAGCAGTGGCAATAAACTGAAAAACAAGTTCTACCTCAACATGAGAGAGAATTTTACGAGCGTGGCAGAGTCCTGGAATAGGCTGACCAGGGATGTTGTGGAGTCTCCCTCTCTGGAGGCATTCCAAACCCACCTGGACACATTCCTGTGTAACCTGCTCTAAGTGACCCTGCCTTGGCAGGGGTTGGAACAGAAATTCACCCAATGGCCCTTCCAACTCTAGGTATTGTTTGATTCTGCTTCTTAATTATCAGCATGAATTTCTGCAGTAAAATGAAAGATCATCTATCATCTTTTAGCAATAGGGATCTTTGGCATGTGGTTAGTTGCAGGAGAGCTGTGAATCATTACTAGAATTGTGAAAAAGATGTGTGACCCCACGGTGAATTAGAAAATAGAGAAGTGTTAATATCACTATAGACAGCATTGTTTAAGCTTTATTAACAAAGCCATGTATAATTTCCCTTATTCAGAAACTCATACTGAACTAGGGAGAAAAATGATTGGATATTCAGAAAAACGGAATGTCCCTTCTAGAAATGAAGTTGAAAATTGCTTCACTTGTTTAGTCCAACAACAACTGAGAGATATAAAGTACATCAGAAGAATAAAGAACAAAAAAGATTTAAAAAAACTCCAAAACCAGTGTTAGTTCAGGATTAAATGGAAGGGAATTTAACTGATTTAGAAACAGGATTTTATTACATAAGGGCCTGTGATACCAAGGCACTTGATTTGATTACCTGAAGAGATGTCATGTAGACTTTTGTTTGTCTGCTGACTCTTTTGGTCGAATTGGTTTCAGATAGACAGCTTCCTTGAGTGCTGTGGCTGGCATAAGAACGTGTAGGATCACGTGACTGAGACTACTTGTTCCAATAAATCTTCACTAAATCTTGGAATTACTTGTGGATTCTTCATCTCCTGATATCTCTGGCTAGTTGGTTAGCTGCCTTGGACTGTTTGACAAGGCTTTTAAAGTTCAAGTTTTGAAATACAAATGGAATGACTTCTGTTCATCAGTATCGTATGTTCTTATCTGTAGGACTTCCCCAAATGAGTCCTGAGAGAGATCCATGTCTTTAGTGTAACATTTCTTCTGTTGAGAAGACACATTTAGGTACCCAAATTTGTCTTGATGTAATTTATTTATCATTTTATGGGTTACTGTTCTATTTAGTTCAGTTCTTTATTTATTTTGAAACACAGGAACAAATTTACTTTGTTGTAATCAACCATTTATTCAGCCCAATACTCACAGAGGTAGCTGCAAATGTGTACTTAGGGAAATCTAAGGACAGAACAGGGCTACAGGACACTTGTCTCTAAAGATCTCCATTCCCAAGCTGTTTTCTGCTCAGAGAGTCTGGGGTTGAATGAGATTTAGGGGCATCTAGTAAATGAAAATTTATTTCCATTAACTCCATTTAGCATTGATGTTGAGAAATTAAGGTTTTATGCCTTTTGTATTTCCTGGGGGCACTGGACTCCACTGTAGCTGGTGTGATTTAGAATGGCAATACTGTGCCACAAATTGTATACTGCAACAATGGCCAACAGAGCATAGGATTAGGGAAAACAATGATTAATTGTGATGCTAAAATGATTTAATGTGGTATAGCATTTTTTACCACACACAGAGCTGAAGTCTGGAATAGGGAATGAGGACATATAATACTACATTTTTAAATGGAAATATATGTTACGATGATGACAATAGCAAGCATTCATATAATGTATTCTAGATCTCCATTTCTTCTGCTAAATAGAGAATGGCATACTGTTTGTGTGTTTGATAAAGTAATTCTTATAAACCTGTTAAGATGAAATTCTGTTCTATAGCCCCTTCTTTCTTTTTCTGGTCAGTTCAGAAACAAGTTTTCTGGGGTGTGCTGGTTTGGAAGCAAAACCAGTGGAAGACTCCAAGTCAGAAATACAATTTAATAGGAGGGGGGAAAAAAGTAAAATAAAATAAGTTAAATAATACAACCTTTTAGTCAGGGCGCTGGTAGCAGTCCAGATGAAGGGGTCTTGTTGAAGCAGTGATCCCGCAGAAAGGTCTGGTAGCTCCTGTCCTCTGGGAAACCAGTGGGGGTGAGAGCCCCCTGTGCTATCCCGGGTTATATCCAGGTGGGAATGCTTGGCTCCTCCCCATGGGAGGAGCATCCCACAATGGAACGATGTAATTTTATGACTCGTACAATGGGTCCTTGATTGCCCATTAAACAGAGATAACTCCCGGATAGGAGTTACCCATGAGTCATACAGCACAGCATGAATGGGCCCATTAACAGAACATAGTCCGGAGGGTGGGGACAAGGGAAACACTGCCCCACCTGGTTTCAACAGCTCATGAAGATGGTGATAGAATACATACCTTGGGCATACCTTACATTGTAACCTAGGACATGGGGCCATAAGGAAGCATTCAGTTTTGTAAGAATTTGTTACAGCATTCTTTTTTTTTAATAATACTTCTGAAGATAAACAACATGAAGTAATTTTTAGCTAAAATTTTAAATAATAATTAAGTCTGTTGAAAGTCAGCAGGAGGGGAATGGTGAAATTCACTAGAATTCCTTAAAATTGGGGTTATGCAAAACTGATTGAAGGTAATTTTCAACTCAAAGATGTTGAATTGAATCCCTAAATCTCTAATGTCCCGCTGGTATTACAATGAGTAATGAACACTCCATATTTCACTTGCCTAGTTGATCAAAGAAGTGGATTTCAGAAGGCTCACTGAGCTTCTGAAGGCTTCATCTTTCTTTGCTGAAATGGGGACTGCGATTAGCTTTAGAATTCTGTCTCTTTAATCAATGTGACTTTTATAATTCCAGTTTATTTCCTTTTAGTAGACAAACCTGTAGGATTTTGTGGTTTTAATGTTGTTAAAGTTTCTCAACAATTTTTAAATTAAAACTTTGCCCAAAATTCTAGATTAAAGGAGCCCTTTAGATTATGATTAAATTCTTTCACTTAGTAAGCAGATTTGAGTCGATTGAGAGGCGATTATTCGCAACTAACATCTGTCAAACGCTGGCAGTAACATAATCCTTATGCGAAAGCTTATTACATTGACCTTATAGTCAGTGGGTTTAAGAGAAACATCCTTGGTGAAAAATCACATCAGAAATGTTCTTTCTGATTGGCTTAACAGTACTGTTACTATTAACTTTATGGTGAGCTACCTAAGGAATAATTAAACCAGATGGTGTATTAAACACAACTGAAAGAATAAAGATATTTTTACTTTTAAGTTGATCAAAATTAGGTAAAACAACATATGTTCATATGCATTACAATTCCTTTAACTACATATTAACTGCTTTCCCTAATATTCTTCCCGGTGATTTGAGAGCTCTGCCTCTTGAAAAAAACCCAACAAAAACAAACCCAACAAAAATCCTCTTTGAATTAATTTTTTTTCAGACTCTCCGGTCACACATACTCCTGTGCTGTTTTGTGTTTTATGTAATTTAAATAAACAGTTTGCACACTGCAGAATCCTCAAATTACGTGAAACCAAAATGCAAGCTATTTTGGGCCACATTCAAATTGTAAAAATTAGGGCAGGTACATCCAAAAAAAGGATTTGGAGATTGCCTCTAAAGAAGCACAGCTTGTGCAAATGAGCAAATTACATTTTATGCAACAGATGTTGAGGAGGGAATTACAAATACTCCAGTTCCTGTTATATTAGTCCTGACTTGCCACCATTTCTCTTTAGCAGTGCCATGCAGGGCTAATAATACAGAATAACACGCCACATACGTTAAGACTGAAGTCTCTCTGCTGCCCATAAGCGGAGCTGTTATTTTTATTCCTCAAATAATTACTATGTTATTTTTATTCCCCATTATTCCCCAAAGCATAAAACTCTATTATACTTACTTTCTTCATACTAGTAACTCTTTTCATACACTGATGGTATTTCCCTCCTAAAGATTGTCTGATGAATGGAATGCAGCTCATGGAAATATGCTTTCCCATTGCCTGAACTGATATAAAATTAAATGAGAGTGGAAACACACAAATGAGATTTATGATCATAAAGCTTTATGGAATAATGTTTTATCTTCACAGCTGCTCCTTATCCAGGTGCTGTTAAAAGCACTAAAAATATTCATAAAATAAGGTTAACTGTATCTTGATTTTGTGAAGGATTCTGAATAATGTGCTTTCATTAGCTTGATCATTTTATATGCTTCTGTCTTCCTAGTGTAAATTACTTCTTAGTCACAACTACCTGTTCAAATAACTCATAGAACAGTGTTAACAGTGAACATCTCTTCTCCTGACCGGATGAGCCATACTTTTTTCTGGGAGAGCTTCAGTTGGTTGAAGTGGGAGAGAAAAATTATATTAAGATATTATCTATAATTGCCTATTATCTTCCTCAGCTCTTAATTTCTTCTAGTTATAATGAAGTCCATAGCATCAGTATGAGTTGTCAACCAGTCTAACAATGTTACTGTTATAAAGTAAAAAGACTGATTTAAACAAAAAGACTCTTGATCTTTTGTTCATGTCTAAATGGAGAAGCAATGTGATAAAAGATAAATCAATGTACTTTACAGGTATGGTGATTTCTCATGAATATGGCAGGCAGGACATTCATCTGAGTGTTTATATGAAGGCATTTGTATTAGCAGAGTTTGCACACAAATAGTGTAATACCCAACAACTGAGTGTTGCAACTGGTATGTGGAAAAGAACTTTATTTTACTGGATTTAATATTCATTTAAATGGAGGATTAATAGGGTCAGTCAAAGCTAAGCTTGACATAACTAACATTTCAATTTGATGTAGGATGTTGCTGCCTTATTTTTATAATGCTTTGAACACTTTTTTTTGAATTCTGTATCTTCACTGGGCTTCAGTCACAATTCTGCATTGCAGAATCATATATTTTCAGAACAGTTGATGTTGGAAGGGACCTCTGAATTCGTCTGGTCCAACAACTCTCCTTGAGCAGATCCATCCAAAGCTGATGCATATGATGGTGTCCAGATTATTTTTTTTAGTATTTCTAAGGATGAAGACTCTACCTGTGCCAGTACCCAGTCACCCTTACACCCTTACAGTTCTGATGTTCAGAAGAAACCTCCAGTGTTTGTGCCCCATTGACTCTGTTTTTACACACTCTCTTGATCAAATTGTATTTGATATTGAGTTATTGTTCAAATTCCCCTGAAACTTCTCTTCCTTAACCTGAACAGGCCGAGCTCTCTCAGCCTTTCCTCACAGGAGAGCAGCTTCAGCCCCTTTACCATCTTCATGCCTTCTCTGCCCTGTCTGCAGTATGTCCATGCCTTGGATTGAGGAGCCCAGAACTGGACACAGCACTCTAGCGGTGTCCTCGCCAGGGCTGAGTACAGGGAAAGGATCACCTCCAGCCTGCTGTCTACAGTCATCTGCTTTGGCCCAGGATTCCATTAACCTTCTCTGCTGCAAGGGTGCATTGTTGGCTTACAGTCACATTGTTGCCTACCTGTTCTGCAAGCTGTTTTCCAAATTATTGATTTCCAGATGATTGGTGTACAACATATACTGGTGCACTTCTTGTTGAACTTCATGAGGTTCCTGTCAGGCCATTTCTCCAGGCTGCTGAGGTCCGTCTGGATGGCAGCATGAGCCTTGGGCATATCAGCTACTTCTCCCAGTTTTGTGTCACCTGCAACTTTGCAAAAGGAACATTTTGTCATGTCATTCAGACCATTAGTGAAAATGTTACAAGGGACTGGACCCCTTGGTAGACCCCTACTAGCTCTTGTATTCCAGCTAGGATTTGTGCCACTGATCACAGCCCTCTGGGCCTGGACATTCAGCTTTTGTTCAGTTCACCTTACTGTCTGCCCATCCAGCCCATAATTCAACAGCTTCTGGTGATGGTCTTTAGGTGGAAACTGTAACTGAAGTCGACCATATCCATTGCTCTCCTATTGTCTACCAAGTCAGTAAGTTATTTTTGGTTTGAAAGGAGCATGGATTAGAGCAGTTGAGAAAGACTTGAAGGTAAAATTTTGATAGAGAAGGATGCAGTGTAAGCAATAAAAGGAAAGAAAATGCCAAATTTTGCCTGCCTATAAATCCCTAAAATAAGAAAAGAACTTCTGCACAAGAAGAAATGTTCTTTTAATGTAATTTGAAGAAATTTATGGGTTTAGCCTACACAGAGATTCATAGAACTGGTAAAGGACTGTGTGGAAAATCATTGCCCGTGTCCTTGTTAAATTTGGCACTGATAAATGCTTTGAAAAAGCTGGAAATAAGATGTGTTGTAGAAACCTATGAAATGAAGCAATTTTCAGGGAGTCTCCTATTCACGTGCTTTTCTTTGCAGCTGATGTCCTGAAATACAAGTCTCGTTATTTCTACTTAGAAATACCTCTGAACATGTTGCAGGATTATTTACCACTTGTGCATTTTCAAGCCAGTGGGTAAAGAAATGAAAAAGCTGTAAAAGAGCTACAGATAATAACAATTCCACAAAATACCCCCCAAACAAACAAAAACCCCAACAAACCCAACAAAACAAAAACTAAAAAAAATAGAAAAACCAAACCAAACAAACAACCAAACCAACCCCAACAAACCAAACCAAAAATTACACCAAAGTACAGAGTTTGCATTTGCATAGTATGTGCTTGAAATCAATCACCACATTTTGTTGAGGTGCCCTAGAAATGTTAATAGAGATAGAATTAAATAAAGCCTTCAGAAATTACGCTTAAAAAGTGTTGAAATTATTTCACAATTCCATGTAACCCTCCTAGAATTCTGCACTAATATGAATCTATATTAAATTCAGCAAGACCTTTTCAGAAAAGTTTGACCTTGTGGTACTCTGAAACAAGAAATCTTACCCCATGTTATCCTTAGTTATTAATAAAACCCAGTGGTTCTTATTGTTGCCATGATCAAGGAAAGCATTGAGCAATGTGAAAGGAACAGGGTATATTGCAAAATTGTTTCACTGAAATAGCACATATTCACATATTGCAAACTGAAATAGCTTCTTTCAAGCTAGTTTTTCTCCCTTGCCTTAATTTCTCAGTTTCTTTTATCAGTTCTGTTCACTTAGTTATGTTAGTCATTGTTAGCTTTCTCTGTAAAGGATTTGGCATAAAATACTCACATGAAAGGTACAACACATATTCTATATCATTAAGTGGTGCATAATTCTGCCCTTTATGGTGTCTCAAGGTAAGTGGAAACATCAACCAATAAAGCCATTCAAGCTTGTTCTCTACAAATGAGTAATACTGACTTCAAGTAGACCCCTCTTGATTTACAAAAACCAAGGTTGTTTTTAAAATATGACACGTGTAAGCAAGAGGAAAAGAGTAGTGCATAATAGCAGAGTGAATCTCAAGAATTTTCTTTTAAATTCCATTTTTGAAAACTGAACTAGTAAGGGGATAATTGTTGCAGTCTGTTTCCCAGCAACTAGTACTGTCAACAGTATACAGAAGTTTTCCACATCACAGAACAATGAGATAAAGAGAAGAATAAATGCAGTGAAACCACAATCTAGCATGATAAGACGAGGAAAAATTAGTATAACTTAGTATAGAGATTTGATTCTTTCATTCCAGGTATTCATTCTTATGTATAAGATAAGGTAAAAGTGGCAAATTGAATGCTAAATATGTTTATTGATGCTCTGGACTAGAAGAACTGGAGACAGCAAATCTTGAATAACAAACATGTTCCCTGACTTAGTGACGCAGAAGTAGTTCAGTGAAAGTTCCACATAGATGTCTTCCAGGAAAGAACTCATTATTTTTTTAATTTTTTTTTTTAATGAAAGATTATAAAAATCCTACTATAGTTATCTCTGAATTTCCCAGCTTTGTCTCAAATGTCTGAAACATTATCAATCAATTCCTTCTGTGTTGGAAAGATGGAAGTACTTCAGTGGTATAGAGTGCTATAGAGTAGTCAGACCTAGAAGATAATGTTCTCATTTGAAGATGACTCTTCAAAATTGAACTCAGGGTTAACAGTATAAGAAATTTTCCTCAGAGAGTCCAAGGTTCCAAATCGGCTAGTATTTTGTCTCTGACAGTGGCTGGAGAACATTTAAGCCTGACCATATACTATAGTCTGGAGTCTGTTGTTGTGATTTATTTACCCTGAGCATCTGTGTCCATATCTGCTATACGAGATAGCAGGGAAGTCCGAGGATCCAAATCCATTGGAAAAGTTACTGTCTTTAAAGCTGATTTCCATGCTATCTGAACACTGCACTATGATATTCCCCCATTTATGTGACAACACAGGCTAAATATTACAAATACTGTTTTGAGTTAAAACGTGATTTGAACATATTTTCAAACATTTGCATAATAGTGGAACGAGGAGAAAATTATCTAATTTTGTTTTCCATGAATATTCACCAGTTTGTTTTGTTCAGTTTCTTAAGGCCTGATATTTCTACCACTGAGACAAAGTTCTTTCTTCAGCTCTTTCTTGGCTAGAGACGGAGGTACATATATTCTTGAGACATATAGCTGCCAACAAGTTACACTCTTTTGAAGGAGTTTAAACAGGATGCCTGAACTTCTTGCCCTTATGTTATCTTGTAACCGGAATATTTTATGGTTTCTCAACATTTAACTTGATTTTTAATATTGGTGAAGTTTAGAAAGTGATAGAAACTTTAGTCAATGGTGCTTAAATGTAAGAAAGTTTACTGGTTTTTGGATTTTTTTTGGCACAATTATCTAAAGTTCATCAGGGCAGCTATAAAGTCCTTTTGATTGGAAGAGACTATAAATAGCTAGATTTTCATAAATTTTTGAAAGCGATCCACATTCCTACCCCCAACCTTGCTTCTGCAGGTTCTGTTAGTGTTTGCAAAATCCTTTCTTATGAAAAACTGAACCACTTCAAGTTCTTAGTCTTCAGGCTTTGTACTTCAGTATGAAAATACTGATACACACTGCTAGAAACACAGCTATAGTCACCTGTATAATATCATAAAGAAAACTTCTCCTCAGAAAGGATCACTGACTTTTTTGACTCTTGATGTAATATTTTCCTTTATAGTAGCAATTGATGAAATTGATCTTAAAAGAGATGGAATTGATTCAAATGATAAAAATGATGTAAGACAGTTCTGTGTCAAGGTCCAGCATTGGACCTAACCTTGTCTTAGTTAAACTGATAAAAGGGTTGTGGAGGAGCCTTTTCCCTGTGAATTTCACCTTTTCCTTTGAAAGAATATATATAGCCATTCAATGAGCCAATTCTCCCATTAGCTTCTGAGAACAATTGAAAACAAAAATGTAATGCATTCAGATTTCCAGGAACAAGTTGCAATATTAAAAGTTCCCATCACTACTTTGCTGTAATGAACAATACTTTCACAATGTGCCCTAAATACATGACTGGAGATTATTTTAATTTGAAAAATCCACACTGGTTCAAAAGAGATGGTAATTTCATTCAACCTGAAGTGTTACTTACTTTCTGAACTGGTTCCTGAATTACTGATGTATGATGCCAAAAGGTAAATTATTTTGAGCTAGATTTAATTTGAATTTCCTTGCATTTTAATTTGAATTTCCTTGCATTTTTTTGTTTGACAGAGGATTTCACATTAATTTCTTTTCTTCATTTTGAGGATCTTACTCTTTTAATAATTGTGTTGCCTAATGCCTTAATCTGTTTATTACACTATAACTTAGCTTGAACAATGCTGCTTCTGTTCAAAATAAACAGATTTAGTAGTTCTGTGAAATAGACTTATGTGTAGTAGGATGCTTTAACATCTAGAAAAGCTTGGAGGTTTCTAAATGCTTAAGAAATTATAATGCCAGTAGATTTAGCATTCATATATCTGCAGGCTCATGCTTACTCAGTTGTATCAAGGCAGCTAAAGCTAATATCTAATCTTCTTATGGAATAGTTCTTCCTGTAACAACAGGATTGTGCATAACATAACCATGTGGCTCTACTGTTGTGTGAAAGGGAGGGAAGGGGGAGTTGCCTACCTTTTTTTTCTTGACCAAAAGTTTGATTATTCTTGCATAGGACAGCCCAAGGGCTTTGCTGTGGTGCCATGTATTCAACTCATACAAACCAAGAAGTCATGAAGGAATCATTCACCCTGATGCTCTCCTTGGTGCCACTTATCCATCAAAGTGGGAATTAAACAAAAGTGGCTGAAAAATTATTTTGATACTATATTGAGCTTCGGTATATATGACAATGGAAAAAAAACTAGCTTGCATTTAGTTATCCATGTATTAGAAAGGAAAATTAGTTAAAAAAAAAATAGTGATGTTTTCTTGAAAAATGGCATTAATTACGTACTGATACTCTGTTTCTGACAAAAAAACTGCTTATGAAGCATGAGGTAGAAATCTAAATGGCATTATATTATTTCAAATACATGCTTTGTAGAAAAAAATAGTCAACTTAGTTGTTGGCAGAGATTCAGCTCACTGCTCATTTTGCTCAGCGCTTTTAGTTGTACTTGATTGGTAGAATTCCCATAGGCTTCAAGGAAAAGTGTAGATCCTCTCTAGTGGAAAGGACAAACCAAAGGAGTTCATCACTAAAGCAGCAACGTGTTGCTAGAAATCTAGAAAGAATTTCAACGGGTGGTTTGGGAGAAAACAGAGTGGGCAATTGTGTAGCTTTGGCTTTTGGGGAATGCCAGAGACTAAATAAATTTCTCTCTTGTGTATTTCATTGATCTCTTTGATGAGCCAAAATAACATCTCAGCAAAGAATAATCTACCTTCTCATCTACCTCCAGATATTGTCTTCTCTTTGACAAATAGTGCAGCTAGAAGTGTCCAGGGAGAAAACAATAACTTTCCTGTGCAGCTCCTGATCCGGTTCATTGTGATCTTGCAAAATAAAATTACTTAATCTTGCCCTCCTTGTTGCTTCATATACAAACCCTGTGGTTTTTTTCCAGCCTCTGTTTTATAAATCCATACTCATTTTTTGACTCTGCTGAAACTATACTAAGTAATTTTACTGTAGGATGTTAAGTTATAAATTTGTTAAATATCATACTTAAATTGAGAAACAAAGAGAGCATAGTATGAATTTTCATGGGTTTTTATGTAAGCTGCACTACTTTGATGGGAGCTCATAGGTTTGTGATAAAGCCAATTATTTATTTTTTTTAAAGAGAAGTGTGTAACACAAGATATATAGTGTGTATTCTAGTGTTAGATAAGAAAGGGAAATATCATGCTATCTATGAAGTAATTTAAATACTTTTTTCCTTATTCAAAAATTTGAAAAATAAAATCAAAGATTTTGTTTATCTATTTGTGGTAGAGTTCCAAGAATTTTTTTTATCTTTTGTCAGACAAATCCAAACTGAATTTTTCACGGTTTTTTTAAGGAAAAAAGGAAAACATTTTCATATAATGCCTTGAAATGTTCAATGTAGAAACTTCTCAGTGTAGGATAACTTCCAAGAAAAATACTGACTCTACAAAGTGTTTTTTTTGTTAAATGTATGTTTTGCATACACATCCTTTTCTTGTTCATAATTTTTCTTCAAATTAAGATTTTTTCTTCTAACCAATGCATAATTAATATAGCAAAGTTATATTAATAAAATAAAACAGAACAAAACAAAGCCTGACAAAGAGCCTCTTGAAAGCAGATACTTAACATAAATTTTTCTCTTTTTCTTTCTGGGCACTAATCAGACATCATTTTGCATGTAGGGTCCCCTTAATTTAAATAAAACACAGTCACAATGTGCAAAAAATGAACATCATCTTCACAATTATTGCTTCATACAACCAGCTTACTTTCAGTAAAATATGACTTGATTTTCTCTTAAAAATGAATTTACCAGGTTCACCCAGGTTGTTTCATTTTGTTCATGATTCAGTTGGGCATGTAAGCAGTTTAGAAGGCTGTAGAAAGCTTATCAATAAGCTTTGGAATCATAGAATGACTGTGTTTAGAGAGCCTACAGAAAAGCTATTTGCAGCTTGCCTGACCTCTCATTCATGTAGTATTGCTGTATCTATCTCTTTTTCTCCCAGCTTTTGTTCCTTTATTTCAAACACAGTTAATTATATTTTATTCTTATCACCCCACTGAAGGGAAAATAGTAACAGATCCATTAGACTTTATTAAACTGATGATAAAAGCCAGAAATTCTAAAGGAATATTTACTAGATGAATAAGTTTTATTTAAAAGTATGGCTCCTTGGATCTTGTCATATCCTCATACATCTTTAGAGCTGTAGCTAAAAAACAGCAAATGGTCCTAATCTATTAAATATGAAAGAAAAGTATGACAGAGGGACTAAAATTATAGTCAAACTCCCTCTATTTGTCATTAAAAAAATCATTAATTGCTCTAGGCTGTTCATTGTTATTAGTAGTTGAGATCTTTTTATTTCTTTGATTTTGCAGTTTGTAACTCAGATATCTTTCTCAAATTACTTTCAGTTGGATGAACTACAAATATAATTAATGATTATTTTTTTCTTGAACTTCGGAAATTCAAAGAATGAAATCCTTTAGTGTTCCTATTTTTGATTCCTATTTCATATTAGATAAATGAGAATTTTATATCCAAATAGAACAGTAGCTGCATGCATACTTTTATGCATCTGGGCTTACCATTATTACAGAGAAAAGAGGGGCAGCATATTGGACAAAAATGGACCAACCATGCCATGGGAGTTTAGATACTGGAATGCACAGCACTAGTATAAAGATAAGATTTTTTTTTCTTAATAGATGATCTGTTATAGCTTTCTCTTTCCTTTCTAGTAATTAAAAAAAATTATCAAACCTTTACAACAATGAAAAAAGCCACCAAAATTGATAAAATGGTCATCTTTTTAGATAGCACATGATGAATCATCCAACTTAGTTCAAGAAGGAATCAAGGATATAGAAAAATGAATTAAACTGAACCCATGTTTGTTCTTTATATGGAAAATGTAAATATCATTAATTCTAATAAAAATACAATTATTCTTCCAAATCCTTGCAATTTACAAGGTAAGTCTATCCATAGATTAGGAGAGCTATGAAGAGGCCTCCACACTGACAGTGTATTCTGTATCTGTTAGGAGAAGAATTTCCTCCTACAGAAGGTGAACCTGGTCATTGTCAGCAGCATGGTGCTACAATAGATGAATTGCCAGTCTAGTAACTTTCTTCTTATGTTGCAAATAAGAGAGATGCTTTATGGGATTATTGGGAGATAATAGGATGATATAGAGAGAAATCTTCTGAGGTGATAGAGGTCAGTTGGCTTAAATTTTTTCTCACTCTTGGTGTTAACTGAATATATGGGATGCACATCTGACAGTGTAACAGTGTCAGAAGAAAGATGTCAGATTATTTTTGAATTTCTGCAGAAGTTTTATAAAGTTCTTGAAACCTTTTGAAGTTTTCCAAGGTTTGATTCAAATTACTATGGTTGCAAATTCTATCCCTTTTATGTTGCCCTCTGTTATTTTGCCTCTCTTTTATATATATATATATATATATAATTTTTTTTAATATATAATGCTTGAGTCCAAAGACCTCCACATTTTAGACCTCCTCATTTCCTAGCTTTTCTTTCCTGACAAGTTCCGTCATGCTGACCTATTGTTCCTATTCACTTTAACTATATATATGCTGTGCTTCTTAGCAGCGCACCAGTGATATAATAGGGTTTTTTTTCTCATCTTTGCAAGGTACAGCTGAAAAATTGGACCCAACAGTATCCTGTCTCAAAAGCTTATATAATCTCACCTCATTGTTCATGTAATATAAAGAGTCTTCTCGTGTAATTTTGCATTTCAGTGATGTTAATTCTAGTCTTTCATTAAACTGCTATTGTGATCTAAGCTTCTAATGGAAATTTAGAAATATTTCATCACCTGCATATTTTCAGAACCATAGCTATTAGACCAAAAGTGATAGTTTCTTGCATAGACATGAAGAAGTCTTTGAACATTTATGCTAATTGATTTTTTANTCTGCAGAAGTTTTATAAAGTTCTTGAAACCTTTTGAAGTTTTCCAAGGTTTGATTCAAATTACTATGGTTGCAAATTCTATCCCTTTTATGTTGCCCTCTGTTATTTTGCCTCTCTTTTATATATATATATAATTTTTTTTTATATATAATGCTTGAGTCCAAAGACCTCCACATTTTAGACCTCCTCATTTCCTAGCTTTTCTTTCCTGACAAGTTCCATCATGCTGACCTATTGTTCCTATTCACTTTAACTATATATATGCTGTGCTTCTTAGCAGCGCACCAGTGATATAATAGGGTTTTTTTTCTCATCTTTGCAAGGGACAGCTGAAAAATTGGACCCAACAGTATCCTGTCTCAAAAGCTTATATAATCTCACCTCATTGTTCATGTAATATAAAGAGTCTTCTCGTGTAATTTTGCATTTCAGTGATGTTAATTCTAGTCTTTCATTAAACTGCTATTGTGATCTAAGCTTCTAATGGAAATTTAGAAATATTTCATCACCTGCATATTTTCAGAACCATAGCTATTAGACCAAAAGTGATAGTTTCTTGCATAGACATGAAGAAGTCTTTGAACATTTATGCTAATTGATTTTTTAAAAAAAAATTTTAAATTTGAACTACATAATGTTTGCATTTTATGTTTAGAAATGAGATTCCCCCTAATCTTTTGCTGTATAGAAAAGGACACAAGTTCCCTAAAGAAAGTTTCTTAACATGAAAGTATACCTGACTAGTCTTAATGACACCAAGAATTAGGAAATAACATCAGGAGTTCCAATTAGGGAAGGAACAAAAGGTTTGGAGACGTTTAGAATAGTGAAGAGAAGTCATGAGAAGATACAGAATTTGTAATAGAACAGAGAAGTGAGTCAGACATATGTGGAAGTGTATCACTGGTTTCTTTCATTGAAGAGGCATCGTAAAACAGATGTGGAACAAGGGCTCAAAATGGAATCCATAGCTGTGATGGTTTTATGCTGCGCTTTTGTGAAGCTAAGCCTTTTTATTTTTCTTTGCTCCTTCTTGGGCAGATGGACCATGTTGGCATCAGATTCTTTTGGGAGAGGAGGAAGGAATATGGAAGATGTGGCTCCATGGGGTGGGAAGCTGCAGATCTGGGCAGGCTGGAAGATAAGATTAGGAGAGCAATACACATTCCCTAAGGCATTCGTTGTGTATGCTGCTGTTAGTAATATAAGCAGATGCTTATAAATGTCTCATTAATGTCTCAGGTCCCGGGTTCTGCATTGTTAAAGCTCTGTAACAGATTCTCAGCAAAAAATATTCCTCAAGAGGAAGGGCTGTGACAAACCTGAGCACTGGTCTCTTTATGCTGTGGTCCAAAGTGGCTCTAGCCTCATTGCTAAAAATGATGGGGTTTTTTGAACATTTTTACATTCCAGGAACTGTACTTTCTTTAAAAGAGTGCACTAAAAATTTACATAAAATGTGTGCAGAAAATAGAAAATAAAAAGGCCAAGAATTTGGGCAAAGATGGATATTATTCTTGTCAAATTGCATCAAATTCATGCTTGAGCTTAATGATACTTAATGGCTCAGAAGGAGGCTCTAGTCGTAGTGACTGACAGAAACCCAGTGACTGTGACTATTAAAAATAAATTCTTAGGTTGAGTCCAATTTGATGTAGAATAAACAATCCCTTATCTTCTTATTAAGTGATGAAGGTTTTAATGAGCTCAGACACAGGGATGAGTTGGTGAACTTTCCTTTACAATAGAGTCCAATGGTTATGATATATGTATTTTGTTGCTCAATACATACAGTTTGAGTCTAATAAATGGTTTCTGCTCCTTGCATGGTCATAGGAGAGATTCCAGGTAATTTCAAGGACATTTAACTTCCTCTAGACACTATAGTACTTTTCCAAGGGTATTTTGTCTTAAAACATACAAAAATACCAATAGTTAAATAATTCTAGAAGCCCAAAAATCTTAAAATTTCTTTCCAAATCATGGAGAAACTTTGTTTAAAAAGGGTGGAAAAGTAACAAGTTCATTTTTTTTGTTACTAGACTGCCCTCATCAGAAAGTGCTTAATTTCCTAATTGATGGAAAGACTCACAGATCTTCATTCCTTGGAGCCTTGAAGTATCTGGTTGTGTTCTAACAATTACTGCATCTCATGTTGTCATTGGTATAGTAAGAGATTAAATCACATTTTTTGGTGCTTTCTTCTAACATTAGCTTTAGCTTTGTAGAGATGATGTGAATCTATTACATGTACAATTTGGGTACAGTTTTGCTGAATGATGCTGCTCAAACAGCAAAATAGTACATTAATAGTCATCATACATTATGTTCTCAAGCTAATCTATTCATAGGATTTCAGCGGAAGATCGCTTAGCTTCTCAGTCAGGCATTAATTACTCCAGAGGCTTACAAGGAATCTATGAATCTAATAATTCAGGGGGCTTGAAACTGGATTATTCAAGGATTATTGGTTGTCTGCAGTTACTTGTAATTAGCCACCTGATTTTGGCTTTTTCTGTCTCTAGGGGAGAGAACCTATCTGTTTTAGTATTGGACAGGACTGAGACTCAAGTCCTGTTAGCTTAGCTCCCTGAGCTGTGAGTAGAGCATACCTTAAAAGGCACTCGACTTACCTGCGTGTAAGTTTCTCTGTTGGTAGCAATGGAGATCACAATGCTAAACCTTCTTTGTAAAACCTTTTGTGAGTATCAGGAATAGATCTGCATAGGATCAACAACTTTTTAATCACATCTAGTTAGCAGAAACAGATCAACTAGGACAAAAGTTAAATAGAGAAAATAAATACCACAATAAACTTGTTGGAAAGTTTATTTTATTATTGATTGGAAATTTATGTCAGTGTCAATGAGGCTAATATCAATTAAGGGGACACAGTGTCAAAAGTATTTTTAGCAGCTGATAGGAGCTAATTAATGCATCCATCACTGTATTATATAAAAATCACAAATATTGTGCATTAAATCAGTATTAGGCATAAATGTGATAAGAACCCAGCATTTATAAGCCAGCACTGATGGTCTTGCATAGCCTATATTTATAACCTCACCAAACAATCAGCTCACTGCTGTAGTGTGTGCACTTCATGCAAGCTATATGGTTCAGTGATTCTTTCTACGAACATTTTAGGTAGAAGTACTTTAGCACATGAGAGACGGTAATGAAGAAAGGAAAAGGGGGAGCTGATCCCACCTAAATTGATTGAGGTACAACAGAATTTTCTTTAACTGTGAGGCTGTCTATTCACTGATGGAAAGTACCTATTATTTGCTGCACAGCTGTCTTACCAAACACATTTCCATTTTTTTGTCTGCATAAGATGTGAAAAAACACATAAAGCTACCCGATGTCATCTGAGGATTGGATAAGCTTGGCTGTTAGCTAGAAACAATTTAATTGTGTGTTTGGAATTTTTGAATGACAAAGGACAGAGGATAGTCAATTCAACAGGTGTAGAACTCAAAGCCAAGGAGGCAATTACTTATTTTTCACTGATTCAAGTTACAAGCTTGCCAAACTGTAGAGTAGTATCATCTTCTGAAATATTTTTTTTTTTTCCGAGCATTTTTAAAATAATCCTTCTTCTTCTTTAATTCTCTTTGGCTGGTTTAGCCTCTTCTTTCTCTATGTCTAAGCAGAATTTAATAAAACCAATAGATTACACAAAGATAATATGCATGTTGTTATTTATGATGTTTCTGTATGTCTTTTAAGCATCTGATACATGCATTTATTCTCCAAATAGCTCTCCTAGTCTATTAGTATATTTTATTACAGATACTGGATTTTCATCTTCTGGAGAAAAATCATGAAGCAGTGTAAAGGAAAAAAGGAAAAAATATGCCAAAGTCGCAGACGGAATCTGTGAAATGGGATCACAGAATCGATAGCATCATAGAGTATATCAAGTTGGAAGGGACCCATAAGGGTCACTGAGTCTAACTCTCTGATCCTTGCAGGACTACCTAAAATAAAGTCATATAACCATGAGTATTTTCCAGACGCTTCTTGAACTCTGACAGGCTTGGTGCCACAACCACTTCCCAGAGTAGACTGTTCCAGTGATTGACCCCTTCCTCCGTGAAGAACCTTTTCCTAGTGTCCAACCTGAATTTCCCCAGATGCAGCTTTATTCCGTTTCCTCCTGTCCTATCACTGTCAACAGAGAGCAGTGGTCAGCACCTGCCCCTCCGCTTACCCTTCTGGGGAAGTTGTAGTAACTGCAATGAGGTCTTCCCTCAGGCTCCTCCAGGCCCAAGAAGCCAAGTGACCTCAGCCAGTCCTCGTATGGCTTCCCCTCCAGACCCTTCCGCGTCTTCTAGAACTCCTTTGGATGCTCTACAGAGCTTTATATCCTTTGAGGCACCCCAAACTGCCCCCAGCACTGGAGGTGAAGCTGTCTCAGTGCAGAGCAGAGCGGGACAATCCTCTTCCTTGCCCTGCTGTGGCTGATGCCCCCAGGATGGGGTTGACCCTCCTGGCTGTCAGGGCACAATGACTCATGGTCAGCTGGCCACTGAGCAGGACTTCAGGTTCCTTTCTGTGACACTGCCCTCCAGCCTCTCATTCCTCAGTTTCTATGTGTAACCAAGATTTTCGAATCCCAGGTGGAGAATCCAGCACTTGCTATTGCTAAATTTTATGCATTCATGTAAAATTGTTGAAGGCTCAAGATTAGACTTCCAAAGTTTAAACTGTGAATTGCTATTACCTAGGACATAATTTCTTTCTGGATAGTCTATGGATATTTTGCATGGGATGCGATAACTAAATCTTGTGTCCCTAAAGAATACTACAGGAGATAAACATTTTCTGTTCTAAACACTAGAAATGTCTGTTGCCTTTGTGTTGTATCATCACATAAACCTAAACTTTAGCTCTCTTTATAATGAAACAAAAAATTGTTCATCTATTTTGCATGCTATTAAGTGATAAATATGTCACTTAATATAAAGATTTAAAAGCCTACCTTGTGCAAATATGTTGTGGGCTTGGAACAATCATGAAATAGGCACTTGATTTTGTTTTAGGTACTGAACAAGTGGAAAATACAGATACTTCCTTTCAGAAAATTTACAATTCAGCTGTAAGGCTACAGATAAGAAAATAAATTCTGAGAGGACCAGAGGGGAGTAATGTTAGTATGAGGAACAGCAGTCACAGCACACCATGCATGTTGCTAAAGTGGAGTATTATCTTTATATGGACTTCTAATGTAAGAAAGGAGAATGATAGCGTAGGGGATTTTCCCATTTTTGTCAGGGTATAGTATAAGCAGTTGATACTGATTTATGAGTCTTACAGAGCTTGAAAGTTGACTTTCTAGAACCTGCTCCTCTGAGGCAACACAGTTAGCAGCTTTTTAAATGGAACTACTGAACTAAATACTTTGTGTATTTCACTGAAGGATGGTAAAGACTAAAGATCCTGAATGCTAGATTAGCATCCATTTCTCTGGTGCAATCAGATAGATCCTCCGGGCTTTGAAGGTTTGGATGCAAAATGTAATCCTCTTTTTTAAGATTTTTATTTGTTTGGTGAGAGTTAGTTACAGGGATCTTGATGGATGAATTAGATCAGTAGTTTTGATGTATACCTATTTTTCATCTCAAAATATTGCTACAAAATCTTTAACTTTATTGTTTTGATCAAATGAATTTTCAAAAAAACCCAGTTCATATTCAAAATGAAAAGTTTATGCGTTCTAGATTCTCTTACGTGATGAGATAGAATAAACACCAGGATGTGGACGAAATGTGTAAGTAAATAATCATCTTGCATACCAATCCTGCTAAGTGCCTTCACCTTATAATGAATGATATGGAAGATGAGGAGACTCAGCATCAGTCTAGATAAGCCTGTAAGTGCTGTTTATCTCCATTATCTCTCTGTTAATTAATTTCATTTACAACTTTTGAGACAGTCACTTTTAGGAAACTCATCCATATAGGATAGTGAAGACAGTTCCTGTGCATCTTATTGTTACATCTTTCTTGTTCTCTACAAGATTGGACAATGTCTGGTGAATTCATTTAAGTGTTGATTACACTGTCATTATGTGTCCTCTGGAGTTTTTTTTTTTGCAGGAGAAGAATGAGATGATCAGTGTGGAGCACTGTGAATAGACTTAACTAGATTGCAACATGGAGGAGGTTTCATTTAAATACACTGTCAAATGTGTTCTTCTTAAGTGCTGAACTGATGATTTCTTTTATTTGGCTTTTGTTTCTTGAATGTGTCATTTAGAAAATTAACAGAGATCTGTAGTGAGCACTCAAGGCTTTGTCGAGGTTTTTTATATTCTGTAAGGTTTTCTTCCTTCATTGTTTGATACTTCTGTATTTTGACCATCCATCTTTTATAAAACATCCTCTTTACGGAAAGAAACTAGAAATTCAGAATCACAGCCTGTAAAATCAATTTGAACTAAATGGAAAAGTTTTCATGAAAAAGCTTTACATTAACTTTCCAGTCCAGCGCTCCAGTCTCTTGCAGTTGTTCCCTAGCTGCCTTCTAGCCCTGTTCTTGTACGCTGTCTGACAACACCTTGAGTACTGCTTAATTCCTGTGCAGATGAGGAGAGAGACTTTCCATAGACAGGATGCTTCCCCTAAGATAGGAGCATATATCTTCAAGCATCTAAGATAAAGAAAACTAGTCATAGCTATACCTGTTTATATAGCAGGTAAAAATAGAAGATTTAAAACAATCAGTGGTAATGTCAGCTTTGGGAGCAAAAAATTACCCAAGAGTTCTTGCAACACCTAGGTAATTGCATATTTTAGAGCAGATAGAAGTTGCTGGAATTATTATGAGAGTTTTATGTTTTAGTGCCTGATCTTTGTTTACTAGACATCTGGAGTATTTCCCTGTAGTCTGTGGCTTCATCAGAATTTATAAAGATGTAAGAAATTAATTTGACTTTAGAACTTTTACACTTAAACCTTCTTAGTTCTCTTACACTGTTGCTCCTCCTAAATATGCAAGCCTTTTCAGTTGCCGGCATTTGTGAGCTCCTTCAGAAAAGGCACTTAGCATGTGAGAATGATATATGTATTGTATTATCTAATTGAATAGCTATGTTTGGAATTACTTAAGAGAGAGGAGATTGCACTGAGATCTTTTCAGCCTGACCTGGACATCACTTTAAATGAGCTTCCACATAGAGAGTTAGTCATTCTTGTACATAGATGCTTCTGTTAAATGTAGGTAAAAAGGACGTGAAGGTTGTGGTTTGTGGTCGTGTGAGTAAGAAATGGTAACATTATTAAAGATTTTCATGTTTTAGGTATGAGGCTCTTAAAAACAATACCAGAAACAAGGGACTATTAGGGATGGTGTATTTTTAAAAAGCTGGGCAGTTAATTCACTCTTAAGCAGGTTTTTTCAGCATCATGAATGTTAGAAGTATGGATGGCACCTGAAGCTTAGTCAAAAAATTCCACTTTCACCCTTCATTTTTAGACATATATTAAATGTTTTTCAAAAAATAAAATGGTAAGTTAACAATGCTGCCATCTGGATAAAGTATTATTAACACCAGAAATATTAGTAGAAACCTTTTTATTTCTAAAGACTGTCATTTTAGCTGGAGCATAAGGTATCTTGGTTACTGTGTTGCAGCTGCAAGTGCTGGTTCATTATCATCATAATAAGGAGGGCACTGACACTGTAGAATGCCACTTAAAAATGCCATTTATTGGAGCTAAGACTGTGAAGGAGAAGGTCTTTTGAGATTTTACAGGATTTTATTAAAATTGTTCTATTAATAAATTCAACTGACCAAAAAAAAAAAAAAAGTTCACATGAGAACTTTTTCCCGCCTTTTTGCCTAAATACAATCCCCATACTGAGTAGCTGCCCACAGGGTCCTGTGTTACCCTGGGTGGGCTGTGGCTCTTCTGCTGCCAGGGGATACACACAGCACAGCACAGCACAGCACAGGCGTGATGGTACAATGACATAAGTGTAGCATAGAGCAGCACAGGCATCACCTGCTCAGGTTAACTGTTGTGTGGATCACTAACTCCTCAATTTACGGTGGTCTTCAGGTTACAATCGCTACAGGTACAATTCTGAAATTTTAGAGAATTCACTTGGTGTGGTCATAGCATAAAGAAATGTCATGTTATGTTATAGAAGTAGTTAATACTATTTTTTATGCTTAGTTTGGGATTAATTTTTAATCTTTCTGATAAGGTCTGGACTGTGATAATGCCTTAGTCCCCTTCTGTCTGAAGGTGACTTTTTCAATAGTCCATTCTTAGAAATGGAAACAAATGTCAGCATGTCATGTAATAATATGTGGTAGCCTTCCTTTTTAGTTTGTTTAATTTTGTGGGTTTTACTGTGTTTTTGGTGACTTGGGGACAAAGATCTTCACCTTTGAATTTATCTGATGGTTTCAAAGGATTGGAGTCCACACTTTCTGCCTAATAACTTCAAATTGGAAGCAATGGGCTCACACATCAGTGTGAAACACATGGGATGTATTTGCGCTTCTTTCTCATTTTAAAAGGTGTAACGACGTGTATTTTAGGGGTGAAGCAGATCAACTCCTAGGTATTATATCAAAAGGCTGCAGGGATTCCACAAAAAGGTGACAGTTGCCTATGCTAGCAAGCCACAGATTTACACAGCACCTAAAATTACAGGCTTTTGGGAGCAAGTTGAAGTGGTGTCCCAACTCTTAAGGGTACTTGGAGACACAAACATGCAGTTCCTTCCTATGCCTTGAAACAGGAACTGGACCCAAAGTTCCTCCCTTCTAAGTGTCTTACACGATTGTTTATGCAGTCATTTACCCCTCTGAGTTTCTGTTGGTGTACATTGCTCGTAGTTACTGTTAGCATCCAGTGTTTATACTGTTAGTCTGAAGTGTTTATCTGCGTGGCTCAGGTGGCTTTTCTTAATTTGCTCTTTTGGTTTCTGTTCTGGAAGGCCTCATGGTTTCATATTCTGAGAATGACCAAAGTACAGAACTGTAACTACTTTTGGATCTAGACAATTTGTAGACATAAAAACACTTGACTGTGTAATTTAAGCCATTTCCCCAGACTTTCTCCAGAGTGAATCAAAAAGAAGAGGCAGAACCAGCTCCAATTCATCCTGTTTTTTTGTGCATATATCTTATGACAAAATGAATGTTTTTTTGGTGATGGTGGCCCCCAATCAAACCAAGATGACTAATGGCAGATAAATGTGTTTTAGACTGCTGAAGTAGCTGCAGTTAAGTCTTAGCTAAATGTTTTATTGAAGCAAATTTAAAAAATCTATGGTGAAGAAAGCATTGACAGTCTGCATTCTTAGCCATTTTACTGCTAGCTTGGAAAACATTTTTTAATTGTGTGTTTACCCAACCATTCTACCTACTCCTTTTCAGATAGTTGAATTTTGGTATATGACACAGAATATTTCATCCATCTGTTCATTTCACATTCTGTTAGTCTCTTTTATATAATGAAAACTCCTTGGCCATGACCTTTCATCAGAAGAAGACTAATCACTTGAAAAATATGCTTTGAATGCCTGAAAATACCTACCATGGATGTGCATGACAGTAATTAAACACATTTTGCAAAAGGAGACAGAGAGCAGGGCATTTGCAAGGAATTTGTGACTTATTGTACAGTTTATTCTGTAAATGTATAGAAAATAAAATGTTTGTACTGTACTGAATTACTCAAGCACTGGAATATTAATCTGATTAATAGATCTTTCAGGGAGACAGCAAAAACATCTTTGTGTCTAAACAAAATGCATGAATCATTCTTTAAAATGTGAGTTAAAAAAAGTAGAATTAGTATTGTCCCACTTTTCTTTGCAGAGGATTCACTTTAGTGCTTTAAGTTGGTCAATCCTCCAATGATCCCCAGAAGGTACAGTTTAATTTGCATATAATTGTTTTGTAGACTGCTTTTTTTCAGTTAAGCCTATTATTCTTTTACTCTGCACTATGCAGTTTCTACAGGTTATTCCATGCAGGCCATGTTTCCTAAGTCTGGAAGTGAAAACACTCACACTAAAAACAAGCCAAAAAATGTACATTAATAGTGAGGCTAAGAAATTTTAGTTTGTGTGACTACTCTTATTTTATCAGTGTATATAATTTTGGACATTAGGAAGAAGTTCTTCACAGAACGGGCTGCCAGGGAAGTGATAGTCATTCTCCCTGGAGGTGTTTAAGAAAGGACTGGATGTGACACTCAGTGCTGTGATCTAGTTGAAAAGCTGATATTAGACCATAGGTTGGACTTGATGATCTCAAAGGTCTTTTCCAACCTAGCTGATTTTGTGATAATGGCAGTAATAATAGAAGAATATTCCAATTGCAGATAGTTTTTTAGAATGCATCTCATTTCATTGGCATATGGGTATGATCTGTTTAACATACAACTGGATCTTTGAATATATTTTGTTATTGGATACCTCCTAATAACTGAAATGTTCTCCAAGAGAAAATATCAAGCTCTCCATTAAATTTCATTAAATATTCTGGAGATCTGAAAGGTCAAGGTTCTTCCAGTAGGCTCCTAAATCAGTTGTGTGAGTTAGAAGTGCAGTTATTCCCTAAATTTCTGTGATCTTAACTTTTCCAGCTCACACAAGATTATCTGTCATTAAAAAGCTACATATTACTCCCGCTGTATCGATATTTATCTGTTGATCAGAACATGTTTGCTAGTTTGAGCCATTAAGTTATCTGCAGTGGTCTCAGTGGCCTTTATTTTCAACAGTAATTAAAACTTCGCAATAGCAGAGGCTCCTTCAGGCCTGCTGTGTACACCACTAGTGTCTTACAAGAGGAGTGTGTTACTATATCATGATATATTTGCAACAGCAAGTAAATCAGAGACTGAGGGTCTGGCTTAATCATTCCAGACTGCAACTACAGAAGAAGTAGCAAGAGAATGGAAGAGGAAAGGTTGACCCACACGTGTTCTGTAGAGAACGTTTATTAAGTGTGGTGTTCTGTATTTTTTTCTCCTTGTTCCTTTAGAAAACACTCTCCTTATCCATAGATGGAAGATGAGAAGGTATTATTACAGTATCTTTTCATGTTAAATAGGCCATGGAAAGTCACCCAATTGCCTCTGTACTGAAGATAGTGTCTGCTGGATTTTTCGTAAATCATTTTGCTGAAATCTCATACCAGTAATCTGTCTAGCACATCTCTAAGTGAGAAACTTTATTAACCTTGATAACTGACTTATTTCATCAACCAAAGTAATAGGATAAAATAGGATAATAGCAACAGATGCTTTTAAAAAACACATTACCTTAGTTTCAATTAGTTCCTTGGTGATTATACAAATATATTAGAAGTTGAAGATGCATGTCTTCAGATCAAAAATTTGGGAAAATATTTCTGATTTGATTTAAAAGAGAAATTACTTTAAATATTATGATAATATGTATTACTCTAGATATGTATTTTAAATTATCCAAATTTCTAAACTCCCTCATACAAATTCTTATTTGAATATAATTGTAAGTTTTAAAAGATAGCCTTTTCCCTTCAGCGGAAATAAAAACACTTTACCTATCAAAAGATTTTTGAAACAAGCTTCCTGAATTCTCATCATAATATTGAGTATTTATGATGATAAGGAAAGAACCTGGGATGATTAGAAAAAACCCCAAATCCAACCAACAAAACCTGGACCAAAGGATTAGTGAGGAGACAGTACAGAAAGCAGAAAATAAGTTATTTACAAATTACCATTGAACATGGCAATAACAGTGAATGTTATGAAATTACAAGGCAATCAATCAGATTCATATAATTTCTCAAAACGTTCCAGGAGAGGAAATCAGTCTTTTGATGAAATGGGAGTTTTGCTAATACTACCTTTTTGACATAGGCAATACTAGTGTAGGCCAGCAGGAGAAGGTGCTGAGGTATTGTAAATCTGCTAACTGTTATCTAAATATTAAGATAGAAAAGCTAAAGAAAAGTACTGCCCCACTTGAGATGACTGGGGGGAACAGTGTGGAGAATAAGGGAATGGAGACATTTAAAAACTACCTGCCATCTGCCTCAGAGCCTATTCCCAGAGCCTATTTCTCCTAATTTGTGGCCTTGTGCATTGCAGATACCTCAGCAGCCTGGAAGACCAAAGAAGAACATGGAATCAACCTTTCTGGACATTATTTCAAGGTGTTATTGGTGTTGTCTATGTTACATAGATGAAGAAAAGGAAGAAAGCTTAAAAGCTTTTTAATGTGACAATGTTTTGAATACCCACAGCTGAATGTATCATTTACAGCATGCAGAGTGGTGATTAAGAAAACCTCACTTCAATTTTGCAGGCATTTTGCAGCCATCTTGCACAAGCAGATGTGAGGCTGAAAGCAGACAGCAATCAGAAAAAAGTGCTCCACTTATGTTTTGACATCTTATTGAAGCCCAGTAGAGTTGTTTTTATCAGCTTTACCTTTTCAAAGGGGAAACATACTAGTTTGGTCCACAGAAGAACTAGTACTCCTCTAGGTACAATTGGCAGGCACCACATGACAAGGCATAGATAGATTTAGAAAGATAAAACATTTCAGACATTTGTAAAACTCTCTCTATATATATATTTAGATGATTTTTTTTTTTATTTTCCATTCTGGTTGTCATCTAATGTGCTGCTATGTAGTATTGAATGGCTCCAGGGCCCTGCTAAAAATCTGTTGTTCTGTATTTTGACGAAGCCAATACTTTTCTGTGCATCCAGAACATGGGTTTCCAATTGCAATTGGCTACTTATGGAATTGCATCACCAAAAGGGTCTGAGGTTCCTCCCACCCCTCTGTAACTCTGTAAGTAACTCTTCAACAGCCGCCTAACCATGCCATTATGTGAAAGGATGGCTAACATTTAATTTTTATAGCAAAGAACAATCTATACCATGTGTAATATATACAATAAATCTATGATATTGGAGCATCAGACTAATAATTAAAAAATAGGGTATTTTTATGTAGATGAAAAAGATTAATTTAAATACTGTTTTTTGAGGAGATCTTTTACTAATTGAAAGAAAAAGGTGGGCACATTAATCAAGAAGTTTTTTCAAATAGAATTTGACAAACTTTGCACAGAATGCAAGTACAAAGAAACTTTAGTAATACCAAAGTCTTGAGATTGAAAAATACGTTTTTATAGAAAAAATCCAAAACAAGCATAATTAAGCATAATAATTTAAGCATAGATAAATATTTCCAACATGTAATAACAACAGACTTCTTAAGGGAGCACTGATCTTAAGGACCTTTTCTGATCAGCTGGAAAAATTAAGCATCTTTAGACCAGCATGGTCCCTAAATTTTATTTTTATTGTATATGTATGCAAGACACACAGGTATGTATAATTTTTTTTTTCCCCCAGAGCTATTATTTCAAATGTCAGGAAAATGTTTAGACAGTCCAGAATATTTCTTATTATTGTATTCCTCATCATATATGTCAGCTTCTAAGCCACAGGCAAGCAGCACCTACCTGGCTACTTTTTGAACCCTAAACAGGATCTTCTCTGATAAATGTTTCATGCACAAATGCCTGTGAACCATATGGAATGTTGCTTTGGCATGTCATATAATTTTTCCAGTCTGAGTAGCCATCTCATTATATTATGACTATCCTCTACCATCCTTATCAGGTGTACTGGTCAGGTGCAGTGCAGAAGAAAATTTTAAAAACTATCATTTGTTCAAGGTAGGGCTAAATTAATCACTACACGTCTCTAATAGAGCTGTCCTAAACTGCAGTTTATAAAGTGCTACTTCCATGACAACTAGGACCAAGAGTTTCTTTGTATCTTGACAAAACTTTCTAGGTGTTTCCTTACAAATAATTGACTCTCTTCCCCCCTCTAATGTAAGTATTCTTTGAAGAGGCTTAAGAAATGAGAAATTCCGAAACCAGCATCGCAACTATGAAAATAAAAAGACATAGAAGATGCAAATAACACAGATGAAAGGAGTTTGTTCACATTAATGTAGATCAGGAGGTTTACAGTCCTTACATTGCAGAATGATATTGAAGCTTGTAAATCATATTCCTTTCAAAAGGAATTCAAAAGATGTGTGACCAGGGTTGATCTGATCAGGAATTTAAAATTTTCAGGGGGATTTAATATGGATCAGATATTCAATACCATCTGTTTTGCAACACAGGACTTCCCTGTCCTGGCTGCTGCTGTAGATCACTCTCTAATCCTCTCTGACATTGCCCTGCCTGTTCACTTCCCCTGTAACTCCTCCGCCGGTGACGCAGGCCCTCGACAGCAGCAGCACACGTCCTTGGCAGAGGGGACCACCTCTCCAGCCCCAGGGAGAGGCCCCAGGGACTCCCTGCAGCCTGGAACTCACAGGGCTCCATCCACTGGCTGAAGCTCTGCCCTGGCAGAGGCGTCTGCTCCACCACCTGGGGGATCCTGCCCTGTGGCACTTCACTGCACCTGAAGGCAGGCAGGAGGGTCTGAACTCAGATGGGCCCCCCTCTTTGTGCTCCTGCATCCATTAGCTACACTCTGGGAGCTCTGCTTCAGCCCTGGCCCCTCCCAGCTACACCTAAAGGGTCTCTGATGCCCCCTCATTGGGGGCATCTGTACCAAGGGCACTGGGTATGCTTGGGTCACAGACAGCTGGTTCAGCTTGTTAGAAGCTGCTAGAGCCTTGTCATGCTCACGCGCATGGCCTTACCTTCTCCTTATCTGGCAGGAGGTCCTCAGAGAGCTCCCAAGGGTCCTCTGATGATCCTGGATCCAGAAGCTCTTAAAGCAGAATGCAGCTAGGAATTTCAAAATTCTCTGCCAAACAGTATTGTTTTGACAATGATCAATCTTGATTGGTACAGTAATTCTCACTGAGCAGTTCGAACAAGAGAATAAGAATGCAAGTTTTTATATAAAGTAATCCACTGTGGTGTTTTAGAAATATTGTACTCTAAAAAATAACCAGATCGGTGAACACTGAATATAGAAGTGCTGCTAAGGCAGCACTTTATTTGGGAACAGGAAACCTGAATATTGTCATAAAACCATCTCTCTGAAAAAGCGGGGCAACAATGCTTTACTTGTTTTTGGATATTATGTTTAAGAGGTGAAAAAACATGATAATGGCATTTAAATTATAACATGGATACCACCAGTATCTAGTTTAGCATCAAGTTCAGCATTTTGACTTGATGGAGTCAGCATTTTTATCCATTAGCAAGTTTTTCGTACTAGATTGTTGAACCAAAATGATGCAATCATTCATTTTCTTTGTGATACCTCAGTTTCTCCACCTATCTGTAATTTTTGCAACCCTCTGTTCACATGCTTCACCATTAGACATTTTCCTTCCCTTTCAAAGACGTGTGATTTTCTCTGACATCTGACTGATCCTTGAGGGGAGGAAGGAGGTGAGGAAGCAGGAAAGGGCAATAGTTCTATTGTATTCAGTGTGTAGCAAAATGCAGCACATATTTAATCAAGGAATTCCTCGTGGCTTTTGTTTTCCATGATGAGACAGTTGAAATAATATATATTCCACTTCTCTGAAGCATCTTTTGATAATATAGAAAACATTCCCCCTATTATTCAAATGTGAGAACTGAAGTTGTAAGGAATAAAGTGACGTTTTCTGAAATCACACATTATTCAATATAACATAAAATTAGGTCATCTTGTTCTGATTCTAGTGCATAGTTCAACTTAACCCAGTGAGAACTCTGCCTCAATAATACTTGGGGAAAAACAGTTTCAACAATTCAAGATTTCTCCAGTTTTTCTTCTATTTTAATATACTTAGTTTATTTGGAATTCTTATGCCTTTTGTTATACCTTCTAAACATTTCTATTCAACCCTGCGAATTTGCATGTCTTTCATCTTTGCCAGCAAATGAATTATTGTTAAAAATAAAAAAAAAAATCATAAGGAAAGGTTAAGAATAGCAATTATAATCTCACAAGATGAGACCTTCCTTAGTTTTTGGTTTTGTTTTTTGTTGTTCTTTTTGTTTGTTTGTTTGTTTCTCAGAAGAATGGATGGAGAAGACAAATAGAGGATGTGTTTGTCAGGAAGATTATGTGTTTAGCACTAAAGGGCTTTATGTGGAGAATTTCTGAAATGTTGTCCCAGAAGTGATCACTTACTGGTAAAAGCTTTATATGAGATCCAATGAAAATAGAACTTTAATCTCTCAAGATAATCTAAATAATTAATACAGGTTTATTTACAGAAGGATTTTCACAGAACACAATAAAGTTTCTGGAAGCAGATTGCTCGTGGTCTCTTTTGTATTAGGCTAGATTTTTAGATGCCATTTAAAATTTATGTCCTTTTTTGCTTTGTTTTTGGTTTTGTTTTAATGGAATAACTTCCCCTATTTCCTTACTCATTTTGTTCCTGAAAAAATGGCTTGTTCCCTTTCAGGCATCTCTTACTAGTTTTTTTGTTTTTGTTTTTGTTTTTTTTCTTTTCTGAAACTCCATTTTGAAGAAAAAAAAGGGAATAAGGTAGTTTGGTGAAAATGAAGTTAAAGAAATGTGATAGATCTCCTGCTGGCAGCCAAGAGAATTAAATAACGGAGTAGTGTGAGCTCGTCTACTTTCTCTTGGGGGAAACCATCTTGTAGTTCATTGATGTGGCATATCCTTTTTCTAAACATTCCCAGAGCACATATGTTCAGACCTTTGTACCTTACTTTTCTATATTTGGGCCCTGGAGCTTGTTTTGCAAACATATGAGAAGCAGAAGCTTTTGCTCATATGCCCCACTTTCAGAGTCACATGCAATCCAATCTCTAAGCCATTATCATTGCTGCTGTATCAGCCTGTACTGTACTGGTAAAGTACAGTTTAAACAGGCAGTAAATTTTATTTATCATCATTGTCAGAAGAAAGTACAACGGTAGTAATATTTCCAGTAAAACCAAGTAAGAATGATATTATTTTAAAAAAAGCCTTGTAACAGAGAATACTCTTGTTAGTACCTGCCCCTGAAGGTGGGATAACTGAGGCTCTTGTTAATAATAGATCCCTTGGGGAGGATTCAAGTAAAATGACACTAAATCACTGATGTTTTTAAATATACATATGGCAGGTGTATTTCAGAACAATTTGCTTGCAATGGAAAGTAGGTATGTAGCCATTTTGGTTATTATCTGAGAAATACAGCAATATAAAAACATAAGAATCACACTTAGAATATGAATTGAGCTTCCTGATGCTTTCCATTCCCAAAACATTCTTTCATATTAGTTTTCAAAGTGAATACCTGATGACTGCATTAACTGGGTGAGCCAAATTCATTACTACTTAAGAAAGATGGATGTAATATCAGGTGCTGCTTTAAGGTTCTGAATTACTTGGCCAATAGTAAGCCTGGACCACTCTCTGATCAGTTTATTTATGTTTAAGCTTTGACAACAAAGAAGTTCTTGGTGAATTGTCTTTTCTTATAAAACAAGACAGTCTTTTTTTGGCATCAAAATCCTTAGAGCATGGACTGTCCTTTGGTTTGTCTTAAATTTTGACTTCTCATTTATTTTTCCAAAGCCTGCGCATGTTTACTGCACTGATCATGTTGGCTTAACCATTTGTCCCCAGAAAACTGCCAAGTGTTCCTTAGTGCAGATATTAGCTTAATGTCCTGTATGTCAACGTACATTTTACTCATGAAGCAGAATTAGGTAAGATCCATCTTCTTTTTTAGTGTTCTTAAATTATATTGCAGGTCAAAGCTTCAGCTGATAGCTTATCCAGCTAATCATCTAATCAGATTAAATTTATTCTGGAAGAAAGAAAAATGCTTCAACCTGTCTGTCTTTCTAAATGTGGATAAAGCCCAACATCATTAATTCCTATTGTTCAGTTTCTAATGAGTTAATCTAGAGGGCTATGTAGAATAATCAAGGTTTGTCTTTTTTTTTTTTTTTGTTGTTGTTGTTGTTAAAAAAGATATTTTGACAATAATTTTAACCTCATGTTGTTTTGCACAATTTTTATGTTGCTCTAGTGGTATTTTATTTCTTCATAAAGACAAGGTACATTTCAGGAACTCTACACTTAAATGTTAAGCAGCCAAGCTAGCAAAAATGATCCTTCTTTCCCACAGTAAAAGCTCTGCCAAAACTATTGCAGAGTCTACTTTCTCTTAATTAAAATATGTATTACTTCCATTGATTGAATTGCATGTGCATTTCAAGAAAAAGAAACATTCTAAGGAAGCCTGGAGATATTTTTTTCTGATATAGTTTTATACGGTTACATATTTGGATGAGAATTACTACATAATTTGTCGATAGATTTCTATTATCATTACTTGTAAGTGTGAGAATACATGGTTGGAAAGAGCACTACTGTTCTAGTGCAATTCACACTAAACTGCAGCAGTTGTTTTCTGTCTTTTCCCAAGAAAATGATTGGTTGCCGATCCTCTCTTAGGCATTTGGATAGTGCCATTTATTTTTCTATAGTTCAGTTACAGTATCATGGTACTGTTCATGCCAATAGCCTTAGGCAAAGAAAGTGATGAGAAATATTGCTTTCTACACTTAGAGCTTTGCACAGAGATCTGCCCCATACAGAAAGTTTTGGAGGATACTTGAAATCTGTTTCCCAAATTTTAGATACAACTGGTACTAAACACAATCTCTTTTTCATATGTCATAAAATAAAATACTTCCGCGTGGCATATTTTGCTTTGCACATGAAAAGAAAAAAACAAACCAAAACCAAAAATAAACCATCCAAGAAGGCATTGTCTCTGAAGGAAGAAGACATTTTAAGAATCAGTATTCAGCAACAGACTGAATGGGATTTAGTATGTCTGTACTTCAGTAGACTGGTGTTTTTCTTGTGAATTATCATAAGATGTTGATGTCCTGGAGATATTTCTGCCTCTGGAAACTCAGTGGTACTGAGCCAGAAATTACCTGCTAGTGCAATTTTGATTCCTTCTTCCCACCTCTAAAAATAATGTATAATTCCTTACTAGTTCTGCCAAATCTGTAGTGGTAGAACTCTCTCCTTTTCTCCATCTAGACCATTACCACTTTCTTGCAAGTGGAAGAGGAGACAATTAAATGTTTGTCTCGTATTTTAAAGTAAACTGATTTCTAGTTCAAGTCGTTTAATCCTACAGATTGATTCTGCAGATAATTAGATTTCACTGAGCCTGTGTGTTAGATCTCTGTCCCTTACCAGACCTTGTCTGAAGTATTGGATTATTCACCATTTTGCTATAGCAGCCATTCATCATAACAGATTTGATGGAAAATCTGCAGGCATGCTTATCTGGCTGATTTCATAGAGGAATCGCCATTCATTTGAGCCAACTTTAGAGAGCACTGAGAGCAGATGAAACAGCTGAGCTAAGCAGAAGTCAATTAGTAACAGTGCTATTTCTTTTTGCTTCTAAGTAAGTACAGGCATATCAAGATGCACAGGTGATGATTTTTTTTTTATTATTTTTGGAAATTAGTCAGAGCTACAAATTGTATAATAACTGCCTTTTAGGGAAAATTGTGACTAGCAGAAATTTACACTGCTGGGTACATTTAAGTGAAAAGTATTATAAACAGTTGTTACTCGGTATGCAAACAAGGAGATGGATTTAACTTCTGTTTGAGCACAGTAAGGCTAGATGAGCATCTTTAAAACCCAAGTGATACTTTTGACAAAAATAACTTGATGTCTAAAACTGGAGTTTTGTATGAAAATGTTGATGTTTTTCCTTCACTGTGCTGTCCAAGGAATTCGAGAATCTTCTGCTTTGAACTACAATGCAGAGTAGACATGTGGCATTGCTCAACCGCTGAAGATAATGTGTTGTCTAAGACTCATAGACTCAGACCAGCACTTGTTTCACCGAATTGTTTGCTATGAGGAGCAGGGAATTCATCTTGATTATCAAAATTTGATGTTTTGAAAGCGCATGAGAAATTTTTAACTGTTATGTTTCCATGACAACAGCTTTTATTTTTTTCCAGTTGTCTTTATGATTTATCTTTGTCATTTGCCACATGAAAGGAAAAATTTTTGTCAAACCTTTTGTGTTTGATTAGTCTGTCAGTGCCCCAGGAAAGACCTCCTGATGGGGTTGAAGTCAGGTTTCCATTGACTGATCCCAGCAGTTACAATGGAGCCTTCCCTAAGTACTCCCCATTTTTACTTAGTTTTATACTATGTTTGCATTTAGGTGGAGCTTCTGTGACTGTGGTCATACATGATATTCAGTGGTCATACCCTGGAGGTGCATAATATCATTATTACATCTGAGGTAGCCTTTAGGATGGAGATGTACATCTGTGATCTTGCCGGTTCAACAGCAAGAAATCTTTCTTCTCCTTTGTTTGACAGCTGCTATGTGGCTTATCACCTACAACGTACCACCAAGTTCCCCCTCTTTCAAGGATTTTAGCAGTCTGGCCATGGTGTCTAAACTCTGTTCTACCCTCACTTTAGTCCTCCTTTGCATGGATTGTGAGTGGGAAGTTGGCACAGCTGCGTTCCATCCTGGGAGAAGCAACTGCATTTCACCCTGGGAGTAGCAACTGTATTTTAGCCTATAATTTCTATACTGTTATAACTTGTTGGAGTGTGAATCTTCCCAGTTTTCTCTAATTTTACCCTCAGGCATTTTGCCTCACCTATCATGAAATTACAAAGTACACTCTTTTATATTTAATCATCATGAGACTTACTTGCCTCATCTTCACTGCAGAATATGTACACAACTGCAATTATTGCCCTGTGCAAATTGTATAGAACATAAAATATCTTGTATTGCTGAGGCCAGAATTTTTTTTATGTAATCAACATGATTAAATGATAATCAGGCTTCAATGATACTTTATGTCATCAATTAGATAAAAGTAAAGTTTTAAAATAGGTGAAATAAGAACAACATTAAGAACATTAAGAACACAGAGGTCAATTTTCTGTTCTTCACTGTGAATATATGAGTAATTGTAAACCAAAGTATTGTCTTGTTTTGAGTGTCTCTGATTTTGGATGCTTAGTTTCAGGTACTGAATAATTTTCATAGAGTTAAGCAACTTCATGTCTCATTTAAAATAATTTGAAGGTACAAATACACACTATCTGTCTGTCCTAATAAATAAACTTAATACTATCCTATCCAGAGAAAATCACAGTGAAGTAACCAAACTTCTTCCAACTCACAAAAAAAAAAAAAAATCCATGAAAATAGGGAGAAAGTGTCATTTGTTCTCATTCTGTAGTCACCACCGTTTCCCTCGTGCTGCATCAAACTTGTTAATCTACCCCTTCTGCAAGACGAAAGAAGAAATCAGATGTATTTGTAGAGCTGAATACATTGCCACCTGACAGTACCTTGAGCAGGTGATGCAGGCACGGGTGCATGCAACGTCTGTTGCCCCTGAGTGAAGACAAAGCTCCATTTCCCATGTAGTCAGAACCTACTTTGCCTTCGAATGAGAAATACTTTTCCTCTCTGGATTATGTGCATATAAAAGATCAAAAATACCTGTTTACTTTTCAACCAGTGCTTTAGGATTCTGTTTCTGTGGTGAAAGTTAATAAAAGTATGTGGAAAACAGTCTGTTCTATGAAAAATGGGACAGACAACAGCAGAGTTTCTTAGGGATTTGTATTCTATATCCTTAATCTTCCTTCCTGCTGCAGTAACTGTAGCTCTCTCCTATGGGAATACCTCTAGGTAAGAGAAGCTTATTTAGACCTGTTCATATATTGATCATTTGGTCCATACATATATCTGATGGGCCTGCTGGTTGTTGTCAGTGTGTTATGGGCTCTGCTCTCCCTGCATCTCATTTTTAGTAAGACTCTCTACGTAATAGCCCATTTTTAGGAAAATTCTCGATAAGCAATGGACTATGTTTGTCAGATGGACCGAAATTATCCGAAAGTTTAAAAAAGGTTTGTCAGATGGAAAATCAAACATTCGAAGCAATTATTTGTGTTTTGTTCCTCTAAGAAATAAGCTAAAAATGCATTTCTTCAATGTTATTTATGACTCAATTTCAAGTACTCTGAAATTAAAAGATATAACAATTACAATGGTCGTTGTAGAGTGATTTTAGCAACTTTGTGAATATGCTTTTTTTTTTAAAGATACTGTATTTTCCATCTCTGCCTGAAATTTATGTAATTATGAGGACTGCAACTAGTTGAAATATGTTATAGATATTTTTCTGAGATTTTACACACAAAGGTCAAAGTCCCAGATTCAGGTCCTTGCAGTGGCCTGTGTTTGTGAACAAGTGCACAAACACACACACACTTGCACAAACAAAATCTTGCCAGTGTTATGTTTTAAAGTACCAGTACTTCTTGAAGAGGTATTTAAGATTAGTAGGTATTGATTGGGCTTGTTTCTTCTCTCATTAAATTGATGTAAACAGGGGTTAGACTAACTTAAATCAATAAGGAGCACTGACCTATGTTAGGTTGTTTTACATAGAGTTTAAACATTTGTACTGGTTTGGCATGAATGGTAAAAACTGTTTAGTGGTCTTCTTTAAAACCGACAGCCAGTTTAGCCAATCAGATACAAGCGTACACCCCTGGGACACACAGCTGGGCCAAACCCACCCCACAAGACCGAGGAGGGCAGGTGGGAGAGAAGCCCAGCCACATAAGAGACACTGGGCGCCGTTTCTGAGCCTTCTGAACCAGCATGGATTCAAGACTTTCACAGCTGCCACCCCGGCAGAGACCACGTGGCCGTCTGCAGGCCCAGGCAGGAAATGTTAACCCTTTGCTGACTCAGCTTGAGACTTTTTAAAACCCNTTTTGAAAGGTTTCATTTTTTTTTTTTCTCTCCTTTTAGTGTGTGTTAATAAGTCTAACTGTTTTTATCTTTAAGTTAAGCCTGTTTTGCCTTTCTTCTAATCCTATTCCAGAGTGGAAAAATATTTAGACCACTATACTAAATTTAGCAAACAAAATTCGGCAAATGTGAAACCACTACATTTTTTGGTGTTTCCACCCAGTTTTGAACTTTAACCCTTTTACAACATTGACTGCTGAGTTTTTAAATAATTTTCATGTGAATGGCAATATGTTTCATAGTGGTAAGTAGTCACAGGCTATTGGAATATAGGTTGCATATCGTAAGATTAGTTCTGATGTTGTAAGGTTGTTGTGAGACAATAATGGTAAAAGTGGCAGCTGTCTTTGCATGTAGGACATTTTTACATGCCACTTCAGGTATTCTTCTAAGAAAAAAGTCTCTTGGGGACAGAAATTTATCTTTGGCTGTTCACTTTTAAGTAAATAACAATTATAAATATTTAAGATCCTATCTCTATACTATATGGAGTTTTCAAATAAAGATTTTCAAGGACAGATATTAGACTGTTTAAGTCAACTGCAGCATTCTGAAGTTGATTCAACTGTCCCCTGATGTCTAAGCCATTGCATCTACTTTAGCTGATCTAAGGGGGAAATACATTTCTTATATACCTCACCTTCTGAGCCCTCCATCATGTCATCCGGTAGAGTTTGGCACCTGATGGCTGTAATGTCAGGTATTTCAATGAGGTCTTCAGGATGGATGCAGGCAATGACTGACTATCTGTATCCTACTAGTATATTTAAAAAAAAAAAAATTATCCCTTGAAGCAAATATGATTTATTTTCCTCCCATAAAACTGTGTATCTTTCTGAAATGACATTTGTCCATTCCTTGTTCTATTTTCTCTTAAGATAGTTACAAGAGGAATGATCAGGTTTATATTCCAAATTGACACTGAAAAATGTAGTGCTTGAATATTCTGGGCAGAGACGATTTCATATTTAGGAAAACAGTGGAGGGTATAAAGGGACAAAGTCACGTCTTGTTCTTAGATGCAGAGATGTTTTAAAAATTTCTCTAATGGATGATAATAATTTGATGAATGGGACCTCTAAGTCTAGAGACAACAAATATACTGTAACTGTAGACTCCAGTGTAGGTTTAATGTATGAAAGTGATGAGAACAAGATGAGCTTCAGTCTCATCTTTCACTTGGAGAAAATTGACAGTAGTTCTCCTGAAATGAGTAGAATTGTATTAAAACAAAGATTTAGTCTATAGAAGAGAAATAGACCAGAAGTTATTCTGCTGTAATTATTTTCAAATAACTCCCATATGGACCTTCTGTTCTGGAAAAATTGTAGTTGTATTAAGAATAATTCTAGTCATTATTTGTCAGGTAAGCCAGGCATAATGCCCTAATATCAGAAATTTTTAGTCTGAGATCAAGTGATTTAAATGTTAGCACTATGGTACAGAGGTTTGGCTATTTGATTTAATTCTAAAATATATTCTCTTAATCAGGAGCTTTTTGTTGGCTTAATTGGTAGGCTCAATCATTCACAATATAATTCATCTAAACCACTTCATTTTTAGTATCCTACTTAATGAAATGAAGTAAAAAAAGATTTGTTCTTCATCACTGAAAAAGATGTATATTCTGGAATATAAGTGATCACAGACATTATCTCTACCTGTAAAATTTTGATAGATTGAAGTAATTTTTTTTTTTTACTATTTCAAACACATTGTTAAAGATTTATTTTATAGACACATATCTATAAGAGAAAAAAACAACATACCTAGAGAAAGAAGAAACGCTCTAAGGAGGCTGTTTTAATCCCTTTTTTCTTATGACCTTTTAAAACTTTGGGATGTCAGTATTGGTTGTCAGGTTAGGGTATTTCCTCACACTTCTTCAGGGACTGACTGATTACAAGAATATGGCATTATCTGGATGCCAGGTTTTTCTTAATCTTTCGTAGGCATTATTAAAACTGTCTTCTACTGTACCTGCACTGGCAAAACAACCCTCAGTGTGGCAGTGAGACTCTGGCCTCTTTAGGCAATTTTAGACACATGATCCACACATGTTCAACAGAAAAACGTAGAGGCAGATGAGCTTCATCTCACCTAACATAGCAATCACATGTACATTTTTACATCCGAACTAGTTCTCTGTGTTTTCTCTCCAACTGATGAAAGGCAACATGCCCTTCTGAGGGCAATTCACATAACTTTCCCAGACATGCCTTGTGAGAAGTGGTAAGTGGCATTTCCAAAAAAATCCATTTCTCTCCATTGAATCTTGGGAGGTAAGATATATTTAAATATATCTATACTGTGTTAGTCTCAATTTACATGAGAAAACTTAATTTGGGTGTCACAATTTCACCCTTAAGATCATCCTCTCTTGCCTTATAAGTGAGCTGATGACTTGGGAGACAGCCAGAGCAAGTGTACAAGCCAGAACAGGCAGATGTGTCAGATGTGCATGGTGGGCTGCCAGACACTCTGAGAACACACTCTGTTCATGCAGAGCAGCACTGGCAAGGCCAGCAGGTCGGTACAGGCAGGAAGGATGCCTCTGTCCTTTCAGGCACTGTCCCTGGGCATTAAGTATCAAATTCTGCTGCCATGCTAATCTTTTCCAGTTGTTAGCATACTTGTGGGTAGGTATCTATTTACTAACTCTAATCAGGGAGAAAGGAATCTTACATAGTTGTTACACGTGTTTTGCATAGATCTGGCTGCTAAGAATTCAATTGCCCTGCATTACTGATTAACTGCCAGCATTTGTCTTCTGCCTTACTTTCTTTGTGTAGTTGAAGACCCGAACCTATCAGATTTTCCAACTGATCAGTTTGCTACTGACTTAGTGTCATTAAAGTAAAATATAAACTTGTAAAGGTAGTCCAACAACCTCTATACAAGAGTATTTCAGTATTGAGGCATGTTATCTAATGCATTTTATATTATTAGACTGTAGTACCTTGATCCTATAATGTGTTTTTGAATTTGTAGAAGGATCAATCTGAGCGGAGTTGAAACACTACCTTTCATGAAAGCAATCAAACAGTTTTTTTGAGGGGACATTATACTGAATGGACCAATGGAATGACACCCACACAATAAAAAAACAGTGCTGTAGTTATTGAGAAATCTCGTGTTTGTTAAATACTTCTTTGTACATTAGAAAATTAACTTGAAATAGAGTGAAACATCTATAAGAAATTAGTCAATCTAAAGCTGCAAAAGTAGGAAGTTTAGACATTAGACCATCATTTGCTAGGGTACTGAGATTTGTTAAAGCTGATCTGTTCATCCAAGGAAATGAACATAACTTGCTAAGGATGTTTAATTTGTCTTGCAAAAGTGGCTTTAAATTTAATTGTAAGACTATTTCTCAGTATGTAAAGTGGAAGTATACATCACTTTAAAATCTTTCCTCCAAAATATACATAATAGAAGATGTCACAAGAAAAACTGGTGGAAGTAGGCCAATGGGTAATGAACTCATTTACAGCTTGACTACACTGAGGTTTAGGAAATGTCTTTTAATAGTTACATGCCAACTAGACTTNGGAACTAAAGATAACCAAATTACATTTCAGTTGCTTTTTTTCAGTATATTCAACTTCTTAATTGCAGATATTTCATACCTATTCATAATCAGAACATTATTGTAGCAGAATAAAATCAAAACTTTCTTTAATTAGCTGTGTAGGCTCGATGCAAATCTGTGTTAATCTGAGCCATACTTCCTTGGATATTAATGTAATATGTAGAAAAGGGATCTTAGAATGAAGCAGTAGAAGATGAGAGCATTAATTATATATTTTTAAAAATTTTATACAAGTAGAAATTAATTTATGGAATTCAGAAATTCCTTTGCCACATAATTGGCAAGTGATTCTCACCAAGAGGGTGGAATCAGTGCTTGCTTATCAAGCTCTGTTCTCCACTGATGTCTGCCCTGACAACACATGTTCATTTTGGCAAGGCTTTGGAGGCAGTGTGATAGTGATGCTTTCTGTCCCAGAGTTGCAAATGGTGCTGCAATTGATGCATTGTTAACTTTGATGGCAGCCATGGACCACTACCATGGTTTTATTCTTCGGCTGCATTTTCCAGGATGAAGGAGCTGGATGTTGTACACATCTATCTCTGTGTCTCTGTGTGTACACTCCTTAGCTGTTGGCAGACTATTGTGTTTGAAGCACGCAGATGGGCAGCTCAGTTCCATTTACCTCTGGTGAGCATTCTGTCGTTGGCAGCTGATATGAGGAAGCCACAGGGACACATCTCCATACAAATGTGATTTTAAAAAGGCAATTTTCTTTCTTTATGGTGGCTTTACAGAGTTTTCACAAAATTTAATGTGCAGATGACTTGCTGCAGCATATTGAAAGTCAAAAGGCCTCATTCAACTTTTGTGTTTAACAGATTACATGATGTCTCAAAATTAAAATAGCTGCAATTATAAAATATTATTTTTCGTTAGAGACAGTGGACTTCTTTGCAGAATTTGTATTTAATCATGCAAGATACTCAGCTGCTCTGAAGAAAATAAATTAGGCAGATATTAAAAACAATCAGTATAATTACTATTTAAATGCAGGTTTAAAGTTTTAATGCTTTTGAATTATAGTTCATTATCCTTACAGTGAGAGAAGCCTGAATATTGCAAGAAAGGTTGTGAATCTTTGTTAATGTATTTATTGCTATGCTTTAGTCCTGTTGCTGTGCTGAGCAGTGCTTGAGCACAATGTTCAGATAATACTGTCACTGGAGAGGGGACACGGTGGGCCAAGGAAATGTTGCTACCCCCTTGCCTCCCCTGTGCTGAGCTATGCATAAGCTGAGACAGTCTTCCTGTCTTTAATGCAGTCAGTGCCAGGGGAAGGAAAACTGCATCCAGCACTAATAGGGCTGTGGGCCAGAGGAAAACATTGGGAAAGTACCCATTCCATGTATCTTGCGGGAGAGCTGGTGAAAGAGAAGTATGTATTCAGCCCATAGATAATCATGTTGACTGTACTGATTTACTATTACTAAAATTGACTGATAAGAAAGTAAAAAATAGAGACATTAAAATTTTCATAAGTGTTCAAATATTTATGAATTCATTTTAAACTCTTCCTTCAGTTAACTGAGATATATGTAGTTACAAAGTCTCAGTAGTCGGTGAATTTATACTTAGTTGATATAAGAAATAATATATTTACTCCTTAAAAATTTCAGGTGCTGCCACTCTTCTAAACTCTGCAACATATCCAAAATAGTAAATCCTTGTCACTCCTCATACTAGAGAATTCTTGCTTTTGCAAACAGTTTCCACTTGACCTAGTGTTTGATAGTTATTTTATTGATTTAAATGATGGAGGTAATAGAAGAAACAATACAGTCACTCAGAGATGTTTGTGGAATTATCCTTTAAATGAAAGATATTCAAGAAATGGAATACATGGAATTGCAAACAGTAATTGAAATAGTATGATGAAATATTTCTCAGTTTTTTCTTAGCATGATGGAACACATGTCTTTGAGATTTTTAAATGATTAGTAAGTTTTATTAAGTTAAATAAATTGCAAAGTTTTTCAATGAAAATGTTTTTAGTAGAACCCTAAATATGCTATTCCTAAATTGTTCAGTTCACTTCAGTTATTTTAAAGTACCAAATTGCCTTAATTTTTATATTGAGCAATTTGCAGGTCCATTATAAACATTTTGTTATTAACTTTTCAATTTTCTATTTTTCTTTCAAAATAGTTAGATGGCTACAGACCCTTGCTGGGGATTCATTTTTGCTAACATCAACATAGCTGTTCACCATTCACATCATTCCAATCAAACTTTGAAGATTCCAGAGGTTTAAATGATTTTTATGCACTGGGAATAGTTATGTGTGGTACTTTTGTATATAAACAAATTAATAAAAAAAAAACAAAACAAAAAACCAAAAACAACAACGACAAAAAGAAATTTCTTATAAATGCTGATCTCCTGTATAATAGCATCTAATTAAATGCAAAGGCATCAAGGAGAGTTTTTTTCTAAATTCATTTTCCTATAATTTTTTGAGATAAAATGTATTATGAAATCATCCCCAAGAGCCATAAAATTATCTTTTACTTGCAGATGTTTATGTTTTGCATTCATTGTGCTTGATATGAACTTCTTTTCCACATCTGTTTAAAAGAGCATCTTACTGCATGGGATATTGGATTCATTTGCCTTGTTTTGTAAACCTTGCTACCCCAAACAAATTGTTTCCTCTTCCCATTTTAAATATTTTATGTCTGTCTCTTGTTCATGCAAATATTGGCTCTGGATAAATTTAGATCTTATTTAGATGAGTCAGCTTCAGAGAGAATTATTCAATAAACAGATAGCCCTGGGAACTTGAAATCTAAAAGATTTTTCACATTTTTTTGCCTTGGTCTGGCAAATCTGTGAATCAGGGAAAAAGCGAAAATAAATCACTGTAAATAATCCCTTTATGATGGCATTTCAAGTTTTACCAGAAAATAATATCACTGAGCCTCTTTAGTTGGGAAATTCTAGTCCCAGCTCTGCTGGCCATCTGCTGTATGATAACCAAGTCACTTCTCCTCCTCAGCTTTTCTGTCTGAAAATGGAGGTACTGATACTGCCTTCCATACTAGAGGGTGAGATCTAGAGATATATAGTCATAGAGTCACAGAACATCCCAGGCTGGCAGCAATCTCGAAAGATCCTCTGATCCCACGTTCCATGGAAAAGGGAGTCTAGAGACATTATCTAGCACTCAGCCCAATAGCACCTTGAAAACCTTGAGCAATGGGGGCTCCACCATGTCCATGGCTTGCGTTGAATAGTTGTTTTCACTGTGCAAAACATATTCCTCATGTGTAGTTGAAACCTCTCCTGGTGCAGCATTCACCTGCCACCTCGTGTCCTCTCCATATGGCTCCTTGTCAAGTGAGAGCCTCTGTCCTCTTTGCAGCTGTCACTGTCATCGTTAATAATTAACCACTTTTGCAAATTCCCTGTATTGTGGATTATCTCATGTGGGAAAATTGTTCTGACAAGATTTACAGAACATAGATCAAATGGAAATGTGACTAATCTTTCAAATTCCAGAAAATTAAAATTCTATCTTCATGTATTGAAGTACTTACTATGAAGATATGTTAAAAGTAATGACGCACTATTGAATAATATTTGAACCAAGCTTCTCACATTTTACACTGTCAGCACTAGTGGATCAGAACTGTGGGGAGAGAATTTAGTTTTGACATGCATAACAAATAAATTTAACATTAGTTTAAGCAAATTCTTTGCGTTATTGTTTTAGGCTACATTTTGTAATTATAATCAGTGTAAAGATTACTAATTTCTCAGTATTGAAAAAAGTTATTGGAAAAACCTGAGTATATCTCATCACAACTCCTTTTATCTTTAATTACATATATTTTCTTTTTCTTTTTGGATTTTGGCAACTCAGTTTCAATTTCTGTTATTCAGATTCTTATTGTAATCTACAATTCAGATTTTTCAAACCCCAGATATCCAGAGTCACCCTAGGATCATGTTGTCTCATTGGCTTATAAATCATATGGTCTTTGAAACATCATCTAACATTATCATGAAACAGCATTTTAAAAGGATATAATTAAAATAATAAAGTCATGTCATAGACCATGCCTTATTCATTTTAGTCAATGATTTTTAATTGTTTCCAGGAAAATAATTCAGAATAATTCAGTTTTTTGGCATGGCTTTCCTTTTAACTTTTTTTTTTATTTTTTTTTTTTTTTTTTTAATCTATTATTAAATTGTTATATTTTTAGTTTTATTCCTGATCAATAATAGCTATGCAGTTTGTTCCAAATGGCCAACATTAAAGATTCTTTCTCACTCTCTTTGAAAGGCTTCCATAGGTTTGACAGCTTATCTTCCAAATCTTCAGTGCATAATAGGTTCATTTGGATCTATTTCAGTACAAACTAATGTTGAGTTAAGGAACTGTTATATCACGTTTTTGAGACAAGAATGAAATGAAACATTTGATTTTTTTGATTTATTGTAATAATTGATTTTACTATAATAATTTAGATTGTTTTGTTGTAAAAATAAAGAAATTAAAGAAAAATAAGGAAGCCTGTAACTAGAGCCAGTAATGCCACAAAAAAATTATTCAGAGGAGTCAGTGAAACCATGTGCCAAATTTAGAACAATTTCCCAACACATTGTAATGAACTTTAGACCTGGAAATGATTAAGCATCACAATTAAAATGTGCTATAAAAATAAAGGAAGAATTTGGGTACTTCAAATGCTGTCAATCTAAAAAGTACTATTTTATGTAAAACATTTTTGTTAGGTGAACTACCCAGATAAAAAGTCAAAGTAGACTGTGTCCTGGACAACAGAAGAGCCAATGTTTTCTGTCCACCTGACAAAAGAAAAACCTTTCCCTGATGGAGGATCCTATGTCTGGTTAAGCACTGAACATGTAAGACAAATTACTACATAGGATACCTGCCAAAGTACCAGCATAATCTGCTTTATCTTCTCTTTCATGGTAATCAATGCCCACTGGTTCATGGGACAGCAGTATCTAGGAACCACATAGTGTACCAAGAAAAAATATCATTTTTAACCCTTGCAAGTAGCAGAAACATTGAAACATTCATGAAACATAAACATATAAAATGTGTAAGCAAGCACAAGGAAATATCAATCAGTAGTGCTTATGTCATTTGCCTGATTTCTCTTTTATACTGTAAAATCCAACATGAGATAGTTCAGTTTTTACTGTGGTATCCCAAGATCTTAAGGGGTAAGTGATATCTCAAAAGGTGAAGGGATGGTGAGGCATCCAGGAGCAGAAAATGCTGTATCAAGCTATGCTACATGCTTGTTACCTGACATGAAATGATACAAATTCCAGCAAAGGACCAGGGATGAAACTGTGGTTTCAAAAGCACCTATGATTTTGTCCCAGTAAATATGAATGGTAGCAAAATCATACCTATATAAAGTGCTGCAGAGAGCACGGTACCATGTATGCTGTATAACTGGTATTAGTTTTTTGTGGGCTACACCACCCTGGACTGATGAATCAAAGTAAACCCATATTTTTGTTAATGAAATTACAAGCAGTGTATATACTAAGTGCCCTATTTCTGCTTTTACTAATTGCTTTTTAACATGCACCTGTGTCGTGGTAGGACGCAATATAGATTGACTCCATATAGTTATCAGAAGAGAAAGATGACTTTATTTACAATTCTATCAGTTTCTTTTATAACATGCTGCGCTAAAAAGGTCTATTATTGGTCCATGGGACTGACACTTCTCTCCATTGGTTAAGTAATAGGAAACAACCCCCGGGGACAGTTGTTATGGGAAAGGCCACACTGCTTACTTAACCTGTTTTGAGAAATGGGAGAGATGTTTTGAAAAGAGACACTGTGGACAGCTTTCCCTTGGGAAAGGAGCTAGCAATAGTAAGCAAGCTAAAATTCTCCCAGGTTCAGAAATATCAAGCCCAGAGACCTGGGATGCAGGTATGCTTTAACATGCACTGGTACATGTCTTTAGAAGCTTTCAGTTTTTCATGTCTTTGAAGTGTACTTCTCTGAGTGTAAATGTTTTGTGCTTACTAAGAGAAGATATTTAAATCTGAACTCATGTTTGTGTGCAAGGTAAAGAGATGGAGTTACTTTCCTTTAAGGTTAACTTGCTCCTGAATACAGGAGAAGCAAATGTCACCATTTTCATGAACAGCAAGAGGGGTCAGGTTGTGTTCTGCCTAAGTCACCCAGCCCTCTTTTTACTTACCAGCATCCATCAGTACTCTAAAGTATCTATCTACCTACCATAATGAATTTATTTTTTTAGCCATGATCCTCTCTTGCTTTTTACATAAATCAGTCTTTTTTATGACTGGGCAAATGAAAAAAACTTACTGATATTCATGACTGGGACAGTACAATTTTTAAGGGGTTAAATATTATGAAGTGATACGAAATAGGCTTAATGATGTTGGTTGTTTGGTGTCTGACTTCAGACACTGTGGTCATGCACTTAATTTTATTCACTGTGCCTGGACAAGAAAAGCAGAGAAGCAGCAGCTCAATTGATCTCACTGTTGGTTCAGCATCAAACATTTTGTTCACACTTCTGCAAAGAAACCATCTCTGAGATTGTTCCAGACAACATTATCGCATTCAATCCCCCCCCACATCCGGCTCCTCAGAGGGAAAAGTGTCAGCTGGGAACACGATTAAACCTAGCCCATCATTGTTCCTTGGTTGTTCTATAAACACCACCCAGAAATTTCCAGCAGTTCTAGCAGCCATCTCCAGTTGCCCTCAACATTTTAGGAGTTGAGTTTTAGTAGTCAAGCAGCTGTCTTCAGTTCCTTAAGGAAGTATGTGAAGAACTCTGCCTAAAACAAATATTTAATATGTGAATTTTAAACAATCTTAATATCTATCAGCATCATTTCAAAGAGAACTATGAAAAACTCAGTCATGATGGCTTTTATGTCATCGCACCTAAAAGTAGAATCTTATTTTCCAGTCAGTGTACAAAGAAAATTTTTCAGCAACCAAAACTCCGTTGTGTTAGACTTCATAGCGGGGCAGCATAAGACTAAAAGAGGTCAGTTTACTGTCTAAGATCACTTAATAAGGGCAGAAGTTGTCTTATTATGATGTGAAAATCATTACAGTGACTTAATTCCACAGAGAAGTGTGAAAAACTCAGTCATGATGGCTTTTTCCACCTCCATACCTTTCCTAACACAGAAACCTAGAAAACTGAAAAATTGCTAATTGTTTATTCTTACGATGTTTTGAGTTGGAATTTTTTCACTCCTGCAGATTTGCCCTCAATTTTAAATTTTTTTTTTTAGCAAAGTGCTGTGGTACTGGGATAAATTAAATTACCTATGCATTTTTTTCAGCAAGAACTAGGAGACTGAAATGGGAAAGTCTTTCACTTTGATTATTTTCTAAAATTGTAGAGTTACTGTAAGTTTGTTGTCATTAAGAAATAGGAAAAATAGCCAAATGTTGTACACAATTTGTAGAAAACTTGTTGCTTTTTCTCTTATGCCAAAACATTTTTGTATGTTCATAATATAGTATTCTGAAATTCCAACACAACAGACCATCAAGTATTGTCTCTGAGACTGAGAGTAGAATAATGTACAGCTAAGAGAATATTCATGCTGTTTTTCATATGGAACTGATACAGTGGTTATTATGACACAATTTAGAGGAACATTTATCATAAAGACTGGAATTAGTGTTGATCTTTCATATGATCTTTTTAGGCATATGTATTTAAGCATACAGATGTGTTCTTTTAACATAGTTCATATGAGGGTTTCTTAAATAACTGTAAATGATTTTGCTTACTTATTTAAAAATGGAACTGGTTTTAAGACTGCCATTTCATTTTACTGTATCAATGACATCAGTGCTTCAGGTTGTGCTTTTAAAGTGGCAAGTTTCAATAATGCACTTTCATCATCAAACAAATGGTCTGTAATACTGTTGAAAATTATGATCTTTTTAATGCTCCTTAAGTGATTTATTTTGTACAACTGTTTTATTGGCCAGCACTGAGTACTGCATATAGATAAATCTGTTTCTGAAGAGGCAAGAAAGGCTTCTTTTCTTCTGCTTGGGTGGCTGTAGACATGTACTGGTATCTTCAAGGCTGCAGTGAAATTTCCAATGCCCCTTTTGGAGATTTTTTTTTTTTTTTGAATTCTGTGTATTCAATGCTGCATTCAGCCTAATTTTCTCCATTTTTGATTTTGTTGGGAACAATGAAAGGGAATACAGGGAGAAAGCCTGCCAAATTCCATCTCCAGCTACCTTGCAGGGCCAGTGGTGTGACAAAATATATAATTAACATCAGCATTAGTTTACCTACTAGCTGTGCTGGTAAGCAAATGGAATTCTAAATGCAATATATCAGTGAACTATGCCACCACCTTTTCTGTTAATTTTACCTTCTCTTGTTGAGTGTACATATTTTTAAATCACTCCCTGTCTTGGTCAGTATTTTTCACACTCTCAAGTATTTTACCTATTAGTTTTAGCAGGATATTGCAGCTATGGTAGCAGGTCATGATAGAAACCTTCTTTGGTGTTCAGACCAATAAATAAATTAGAAGAAGGGCTTTAAGCTCTGTATGAAAAAAATGAACTGAAAGTAGGGCAGAGAAAGAACAACCTTTGTAACGAGCCTAGCCTGGGGCTAAAAGTTCATTGTGTATTTCAGAGCATGGTGCAACAACGGTATGAAGAGTTAGTGACTGAGGATTTTCACTGCCTCAGGATACCAGTGATTCAGCTGCATATAATGATAGGGAATGCTAAGAATGCTCTAAATAAATCCTGTGTCCATAATTTGTAATTTCTTACTGGAGCTATGGGTAGGATGAAAGGCCTGACAAGGGTTCATAGCCAGCAGGATTAAGTATAGATCTTGTTGCTACACTTGTTCACTGGGGAACACAGAGTGTATTTTATTAGTGTGATTATATAAAAAGACGAAATAAAGCCACAAGAGAAATAAGGCAGGAATTGATGACATATAAAATATTTACTGGTAGACTAAGAAAAGCACAAAATTTGCAAATAATAGTGCACATTCTCCTGAAAATCAGAGGTGCTTAAACCCCCTTCCATTTGACAGCCCTCATACTTCAGTGTTCTGGTTCTTTCTGTTTTAAGATGTCCTATCAGATCCTTCTTTCTGCTCTGTATGTTTTACTTGTCAAACCATGGTAACAACGTTTATGTGTCTACATAAAACAATTTCAAAAACTATGAAATGGCTAAATTTTATTCATATGCTCAAAATTTTCAGCAAAAGTATTACGTTTGCACTTCTTGTTTGGGACTCGATTTCTGATCTGAACTGTTGGATTCGGATTTTACTGGGATGTAATGTTTCATCCTTTTCTGCTTTTTAAATTTCTCCGGTGTTGGTTTTCTACTTCTTTCTTGAACCTCTCCAACTATTAAATATTGTATTCAAAAAGTTGTTACTATGTTAAAATACAGCAACACTCAACATGGAAATACTTCTTTGAACAATGATATATGAACTACAATATTTTGAATTATAAGTGCTTGGCATTTCCTCTTTCATTAATGTGATCTCTGTGGAAAAATACCAGCCACTTGGAGACAGAGGAGTTCCATGTGTATAATTCACAGTCGTGGCTGTGCTAATGCTGTTCATGGTGAGTTTTGCTTAGAGGCTGAGCGAAATAGCCTGCAAGAGTGTATGGTTATAATTTAGTTACACATCTGAAAAACATCAGTTCTCCTTGCCTGATGCCCCAGTAGAAAAATTCCCCCATAATTAAGATGTTCATTGAAAATTAAAAGAATTCCTCTGGTTCCATTATTATAAAGAACTGATTTATTTAAATTGACATGCTGTTTATTCCTCTCCCTATTTCAGTATTTCTCATCTCAGCTTCCTAAACATGAAATCTGTAGCACCATCTCACCTAGAAATGTAAAATCCGTCATGTGAAGTGCCCTTTCTAACCTGCTGTTGCACTTTTGCACAAACATCAGTCAACTTTTTAAAACAGACTCCTTGGGGCAGTTGGCATTGGACAGGCCAACTAGATTAGCCAGGTGAATTAAAGAATTCAGCAGACATGAAGCCAAGCTATTAATCTGGGAGAAGATCTTTGTTAGATCTTTAAACTTCGAAATGCAGTGGCTCCTGGTAAGAAATGCTGTACTTTGAATGTCATTAAACTCCCTAAGGAGGTGGAGGAAAACTTCATACACTCTGTGGTGTGACTGTGCTCACACAGGTAGTGGTGTCAGGGGTACAAATACTCCTGGTCAATGGGTGAGAAAGAGGCTAACAGGCAGCGGGCAGAGCGTGGAGGTGAAAGCTGCTGGGACACAGGCGAGCATTGCGCTGCAGGGGCACTCTGCACTCGTGTTCCCTGCTCTAAACTGCACCCCAGCACGTAGCCTGTCTGTTCAGCTATGTTGGTCTCACAGTCGTATTTCTTGAAATGTAAATTTGCTAATCTATATGTCAATTTATGCACTTGCATGGCTGTCTTTGATCAAAATAATACATGTTTTATTTCTTAAATAGTTTGTGTGAAATGTGTACTCTCCAATTGCATTCATTCCCTTATTCTGGTCTGAAGAGAGCTTTTAAGCCCACCTAAAGTGGCCCTGTAAAGTGGGCATCATGGAAGAGAAGAGAGATGAAAATGTCCCTGTGCAAAGCAGGGTTACAGAGTCTTTGGGCAGAGAAGGAGCAGACGACACAGGCAGATCCTGTCCTTTCTCCAAGTAATGTCTGTCCAAGGCCTATGACATGTGGGATGTGTAACCATATCCCTGAATATCCTTCCATGGGAGCTCGTACATACTTTCCTATGGTTACATCTAGGTACACCTAGCTCTAACCTTTTTAAGAGAAGGGCTTTTATTTGGTTTCCTACAGTTGTATGTGGCCTGGAGCCACATATGAAGTCTGAAAAGCTGGGTAAATACTTATCCGCTATGTAGTTTATGCTGATGTCTGGCTTCTGAGACTGATAATTGTATAATGTTTAAAGTCATTTAGGTTATGGCCTGGTGAGCTGTTCAGTAATTAAAATGCCGGAAGTACCCTAGATCAATTCCAAAAACAAGATTTATCCTCTGTCACTTAGGTACTTCCAGAAGGAGTTTCTCTCAAGTTCTTCATCAAAAATCTTCTATTTCAAGTTAGCATAGTACTCAGCTTTTCTTCTCTAACTTTAGACTGATATTGAGTTAAAGCATATTTAGTTTTGAGTTAAGCATACTTGTATTGTATCTTGGATGGTAATTCTTAAATAGCTGGTCATTTTTAAAAAGCTGGACATTTCATTATAATGCTGCTTTATCTATCAGATAAAAAACTTCATCAGTAGAAATAATTTTTAAAAATGCTAATTTCCTTTATTAATGTCCTTGAAGAGCAAAAATATAAGTCACAGGAAGCAAAATGCAAAACGAAAATTTCGATGACATTATAATAATGTGTTGAATTGAGAAGCCCCTTATAGATGTTTCTAAAATCATGATGAAAAGGCAAAAAACTGGGAGGGGAAATATTTCCATTATGATCAAAAGGATACAAGGATTTGTGTGTTTACATTTACAAGATATAGTATTTATTATATACTTTCATGCTAAACCGTTTACAAACCTTCTTCAGTATCTTAATTCCTCAGCAAGATGTTAATATTTTGACTCTTGTTTGTGGTTTTTAGAACTGAGTCAACACAGCAGGGAGCACTTTAAGAGGGAATGGCTTGCCTCCTCCTAAGCTGTTTTCTTAAGTAGGAAGGTACTGGTTGCTTTTCTGCACATATTACTTCCAGTAACCATCCTTCCCCGCGGTTTGGAAATGGTGAGTCACCACTCTTTGGACCAACAGTCAAAGGGGGGCTATTTCATTAGGCAGGATGGGGAAAAGCCATTGCTGCCAGGAATTTGTCCTCTTTCAGTGGGCTCATTTTTTAGCGGGTTTGCAACATTTCTGTGCTAAGACCAGAGAGGCACAGTAGTTATTTTGTGCCTCATTTACCTCCAATATCTCCTAATTGTTGCTGGAGGGTTCTAAAATAGATACATGGCAATAAAGGAAAACACATAACTTTTTTAATTTCTAATGGGGTAATAATAATACATTTAGTATTTATTACATTAATGGCTGGTAAAGGATAACTCAATTATTTCAGACTCCGTTTATTAGGACATCATTCAAATGGATAACTCAAACAGCTCATAACTTAAAAGATTAGAATATGACAGCAGATAAAGCTAAAAGAGAGTGGATAACAAAGATAATTAGAGGGCTTAGCACAAAAAAAAAAAAAAAGTGAAATACTTGGTTATTAAGCTTTTTATTACTCAATTTCCGCCACTGTGTATGCCAGCAGGAGAAACTTAAGAGTGAAGGAAATGCTGGTATCAGAGACTCTGACTGGGAATTCTTTACATGTAGAACAATCTGGGTTTTTTACTTACTGTGACTGGCAGCCAAAACATAGAGGCTGGCCTTTCAGGAAGATAATATGATAGGGAAAGTACAATTAATTTTGTAAGAACTTTGTAATTTAGAAAAAGAAATACTGGGTTCAAAGGGTAGAAGAGAGATCCAATGAAGATAAAGAAACTTAGAAAAATTACATATTAGTGGGTGCTAATATAGAAAATTATTTTACTTACCAGCATTTTAGTATTACTAAAATCTGAGTAATCTCAGAGTATGTTAAGTACTTGAAGCATCAAGGTCAGTAAGAAATTGATGACTAACTATTAGATGATAATTCTTGACAAATAAGATTAAAAAATAAATGGGGGAGAAGTTAGGAGATTTGAACAGTTAAAGATATTTCCCACAGAAAGCAATGGTTTGCTAAGTAGTATTTTACTCCATAGCTAATTAATAGCCTACATGAAATTGTTGTAATTAATTATCTGCTCATTAATATTCCGCAAAGGAGGATGCCTGGTTTCAGTACACAAACTCCTGCAAAGAAAGATTCCAGTTTCATTACAATGAACACTAAAGCAAGAAAGAAAAATCATTGTTAATTATATTTAACACCACGTTAATTCCTTCCTATCTTTCTGCAAAGAGACATGTCATGAGATATGTTTGGATTTATTGTAATGAGTTGCAGCAATATTGTTTTCATACTGCCATAGGCAATTTTCCTTTCTGCTTTTGGATCAAACTTCTCAAACTGGTATTCTGAGTATTTTTTAGGGTTCTCTTCCTTTAAGAAGGTCTCAGTATTTGTATCTTAGTTTTTGTACTTGTATCTTATAGATTAAGAAATAAAAAACATAACCACAATGCCACTAACTAAAATAAAATTTTCATTTAAACTAAAAAGGCAAAATGGGCTTTAATAATATTTTTGTACATTTAGGTCTTGCTTAAAAATTAGATTGGGATATTCACTTCAGGATTAGATAAGAGATCAATGCTACACCACATCCAAAACTTGTATTCATACTAGTTACTACTGGAGTCCTCTGGATTTTAAGAGAATTCTATCAACTTGGCTTGAAAATAAGCATGCACAGAACTGGCACAGAATCAAAACTGAAGGGATGAATTGGTCTGAGAAATATCCTGTTCTTAATTATTTCTACCTTCCCCTATTTAAGATTCCAATGACTATCTCATCTTGTAAGGTTTGTATATCATGTACAGGCATTATTTTAATGCCTATTCAGTTATGAATCTTGCCTCTTGCTTGGCAATTAAATAAACAAGAAAGGCATCTTCCAAAAGATAAACTACTACATTTATGCCTAGAGTACATGGAATTTAGTGATAAATCAGAGCTGTTATCTTTCAACTGTGTTTCCTGTGATTAGTTTTTTAAATTCTTATAATATATGAAGTCTGCACAAACATCCTATAAACCAGGAGGAAAAAAAAAAATGCCTGTAGGATTTTGTGTCTTTCCTTAGTAAACTGTCTTCTAAACCATTAAAAACTTGGCAGTGATGTAAAAATGCATAAAATCAAGAAAATATTGGAGTATGTTTGGTAATCATTAAATACAGTTGGATGAATCTATTTACTGGCAATACATATGTAGTCTGTAAAAATTGTCCTTTATAAGGTTTTAGGGGTTTTTCCATGCCATGGAGCCTAATTTATTCATATAGTCATCACTTTTTATTATTGAAAGGGATTTATGACTCTATTTATTACCTAGAGATTATTATTAATCTTCTCCCAAGTAATCTTTGCCTCTAAAAGATGCTGACGTGAGATCAGTTTGGCCAACTTCATCAGTGCACTAGAGCTCCTACTCTTGCTGGTTTTGGTTTAAGTAAAACTCAGTTCAGAAGAGAGGAAATTTGACCCAAGCTTAAAAACTTGTTGTCTCTCAGTCATTGATCTGGCAAGACCAGATCCCTCAGAATGCAGACTACACTGAACTCTCGTTAAAATAGTGGAATCACAAAGTATATTCAGCAGCAAAGCTCTTCGCAATGTAAGGTTTCCAAGTTGCTTGACTCACCAAGATTGCTGGGATATCAGTAAGTATGCCATCTATCTCATGCTTTTAACTTTAAAATATGAAAGAAAACAAGTTCTGGAAGATTAACTCCTTGGTGAAAAATGTTCTACAATAAATATATCCCATTGACTTTGATGATGCGCAGATATTCTTTTCAAGTTTTGGGACTAGATTCCATCTGAGTTTTTGAATTAAATTAATTTTTCTAGTTTTTATTGAATAATTGCCTGCAAGCTTGTATGTAGGAAGTAATCCTTGCTTTAGGCATAATTCTGTTGTTAAGAGACGTACCTTTCATGTAACATTTTTGCCATTAGCAGCTTTCAGCTTTGTAAATATCACTTAGAGCTATGTAACTCAATAAAAGTATAGAATTCAAAGATCTCAAAAACAAAATATTTGCTGCAATTATGCATAATTTTTCTGTGTATGTGTCCACTTTACTGTACTGTTAAAGCATTGTATTCATACCTGAAGAAGTTTTATTCTAAACTATTAAAAAATACTCAACAGTAATGTATTACTCCTGAAAACCAGTGTATTATCGTTTGCATAATCAATTTATTTTTACATGGTGACTTTCTAAAATCAAACATTAGAATACATAAAAATTGAAAATCATATATTTTTTGTAGTCTGCAAACCTCTGTAGATGCATCTCTTAACCTATTAAACCTAATTATAATTAAGAAAATAATTCAGAATTGAAGTGCCAGAAGCTATTTAGGAATACTTCAGCCTAAAGCTAAATGGCCTAATATCCCATACATCTTTACAGCAGTTACAGAATAGTGACGTCAGTCTAAGTATTCATTTCTTTCTCCCCTTAGTACTGGTACTAATTAATACTATTAACCACTCAGGCTAGGTAAAGTATTTGGGACCTAAAGAAGATTGCAGTTCTTCTTAGTGTTATATTTGGGTAAATACACACAGCTAGGCCCTTCTTCCCACCTCTGAAAAACATGAGGGTGAGGGGGTTTAACCTTTATGAAAACTACTATGCTCTAAACAACTGCTATCTTATTTCTTCTTTAAAATTACAGAAGGTGGTTTTTCCTTCTTGAAAAAATTTCTTCATGTATCCAGATGCTAAACATCCTTTTTTAAGAAATTGTCATCCGTGTAGTTTATAAGCAGTTCAGTGCACTTAGTGGTTAATACAAGCCTTGGACTTCATTTTTCCTTGGGAAATAATGACATTATGAGAACAAAAATCTAATATATAAGTGTATCAGAACTGAAAAGAGCTAGAGGAGATCTCTCCTCTCCTCTCCTTCTCATCTAGTAGGAGACTGGACTATATCCTGGAAATGCCAAAACACTTCATGAAATCATGTTTTTTATTTGTTAGACTTCTTTTAGATGAAAAAAGTGAATTTAGAAAGTTACTTTATTTTTGAGAGCCTATGTGATCCAATGTAAGTGAAATTTAAATGAATACATGGTCCAGTACTTAGATTATCCTTCAAATAGTTGATGTTGTATTGGATAAAGCATTAATATCCCATTGTGGAGAAGGTAGCTAAACATTGCTTAGTTTTGTAGGGAAGTTAATGAAACAAACCAAACTTCCTTACTGGTCATAGTTACTGAGTATTTATACTTACAGGAAAAAGAGTTTATTAGAGTATGGGAAGAAGAACTAATAGAGAAGGCAGTTTCTGAGTGTTTTCTAAGATTTGTTTATTGTCTCTTTTTTAAAAATTGATCAAAATGAGGAATTTTTCTCATATCACCTCAAATGTACACATACAGCAGCAAAACAGTTGCTCAATTAGAGGTTGTACAAATTACACAAGTATTCCAGAAATCCTCTGAATTGGTTTGGTGTGAGTTATGTAAATATAGCAGTAATACTTTGCATCCCCTATTCTTGGTATCTTCTTAGGATTATGGTTAATTCCTTAGTAACCATAATCTTTATTTATAAAAGATAAGCTGTTTCAAGCACTGATTCACACTAAGAAGTGATGTTTCCATCCTTTGTCATCTGGTGGTATTTAGGAATGGTGAGAATTCTTACTAACGTTATCAATTTGCCTGAGTTAGAGGAAATGCAATGTGATAAAAACCATCTGGTGATACTGCAGGTATAAAAATATTTGCCATATATATGTTTCTTTTTCTCAAAAAAATCTAACATGATAGAATTTTTAAGAAATAAAATTGATTTAATTATTTGATAAAAGGAGAAGACATATAAGACATCAAAGAGGTGCCCATGTAAATGTCTCAGGACTGAACAGTGACCACTGACCACTTCAGGAAAAATGATGCTTAAGTCTTTGCAAGAAATTTCAATGTTATTTTTAAAAATATTAAAAAAAAAAAAAAAGGATTTGCAAAATAGGAATTTCTCAGCTTGTCATGTCTGCTGTAGTCTGTTATAAGGGCAGGGAAATTCATCCTCTGTTAAAAGCAAGAAGAGGAATTCAAAAGGATAAAGAATGAAATTTTATTCTTGAAAAGGCTGAAACTGGCAATGTATAAATGCGTTCTCTGTTTACTGTGAGAGCTTATTCTTTAGTGCCTTCTGGGAAAAACTTGGGTATCATGAAAATTTTTACAATATCTCCTAATGATATTAACCGTAGCATATGTCTTCTTTCTACCGCCCAGACTGAAGAGGCAAATATGGAAGGAAAGATACTTACGGGGATGGCTCTGGTTAAAGGGTTAAGATCTGGTTAAGGGATAAGGTCAAGAGAGAGATGCCTGTACCTGAATTAAGGTGCAAACAGGACCATATAGTGCAGCCAATACAATGGATTTTATTTAACCATAAATGTGAGATACCAAGAGAGAGAGAGAAATAGAAAAAAGGGAAGAGAAAGAGATTAAGTAGAATGGCAGTCACCACCACTGTGGATCTACCAGTGCCCTGTTGGTCCTCTTCTTTTGGTCCTCTTGGTGGTGGGGGTTCCACAAAGCATAGAGTTCAGCGGGTTAAAATATTCCAGGTATACAAGGGAATGCCCAGACAGCTCCCGTGTGGGGAGGGATGTTTTACACCATCTTTTGCAACACTGGATCTTTGTAATATTTGTGGATATGTCGTGCAGTCCTCTGCTGGAAAGCCTCAGAAATGAGTCTGGGGGCACTTTGGGATCTTTGTTGGTCTGTGGCACCTTCTAAGACATGACCGCTGCCTCTCAGTTCAGCGTAGCTGAGTCAGTTATGCCCCATCAGAAGGGATGAACATATTCAGGAATGGGTGTGGATGCGAATGCCCTGTGTGAATTTGATATTCATTAATTCTTCTGGAAGGCTGTATGAATTAAAGTTGCAAGGTGAAGTCATGAGACCTAGTCATTTAGGCTTTTGTGTGAGTTTGTGAGGGCTGGAAAATAGCACTTTTCCATGCGTTGCAGTTTAGGCATCATTGGTATACATATTTCTGTTGCCTTACTGCCTTAGTCGTTTACCCTTTACTTTCTTCTCTGCTCAGTCATGCATATTGAATTAGTTAGAATTTGTTGAGTACATTTAACATGGGCTTAATTAAGTCAATCATTTCAGATACTCTATCAGCATTTTTGCCAAGCACATGATGCCTAAAATAGTTTCAGGATGTTCTAATATCTATTAATGAACCTACTTGGGTGTTGTGCTGTTTTGGTGGTTTTTAATTAAGATGTTTGTTAAAGCTGAATTTTGTCATAGGAACTGATATAAAAGAAAGAGACTTAAGAAAATTTCAGTCACTTGCCTATTTTTATAAGTTTTAAAGAGCAAATGTTCTTTTTAATAAAGTGTTTATATTTGGCTTGTCTAGGTCCTTCAAAATATGAGATGTACTAGAAATATTCTTAAAAAATAGATATCTTCTTTAAACAATAATTTAATTTTAAACATGAATGTCAAAGTAGGCCTGATGAAAAGCTACTGCACTTATTTTTCTTTAATACTGATTAGCTTTTTAAGTTGGATACACTGCAAATTCTCTGTCTTTAAAAGTAATGTGAAATCAAAATTAGGAATACTGTCATTCTTTACAGCCCCAGAAGCTCTCTGAATAGATCTTTTTCATATAGTTCATTTACCAGCATGCAAGTAGAAATAAGATTTCAATTGGTTTATTATATGAAAAGGCTAGCATTCTGAAAACAAAATTATCTGTTATTTTTTTGAAAATTCTTTCTTCTTAAGAGGAATTTAACACATTGCAGGGAGACATAGTCCTAGATTCCAATGTGATTCAGATAGCCGTGACATCACATCCTTTTTTAAGAATTCCTACTTGTTGGTATCAAAGACCCTTTAAAATAATTCTATTAATCTTTATGTTTATGCATGAAAATACATAATATTTGCACCAGCCTCACCACTGTTGATTCTTACTGCAACACAGAAAACTACTGTGTCTATGGCTTTATCTTTAGAACTGTGTCTTCTTTGACCTGTGGGAGATCTATTCCTTTATGAAATAAGGCTCGGTAAATTAGTTCTGGCAAATTGCTCAGCTTACCTTGCCACTAAAAAGCCATATCAAATACTGAAACAAATGTCCTTAAATGCACATATAAATTAGGAATACTAAATTTACCAAAATTCAGAATACCAAGGTAGTTTCTATTATCCATTATGGCCACTTTTAATGCTATTCCAGTATTTTTCTCTTAATTTATCATGATCTAGGAAAAAAAAAATCCATAATCTTCAATTTAAAGAAAGGTAATTGTATATCTCATATACAATTGTTTGTATCCATTTAAGTATTTTATTTAAATGAAGATAAATAAATATATATACATACTTATATACCTGCTTATATATTTATTAA
>WBMY01009476.1:16861-34159 GCA_013397315.1 Donacobius atricapilla
CAAGGTGCAATGCCTGGAATCTTTTCCCAGGAAGTTCCCAGTAAATTCCTGGTGCTAATCCTTCCAGGGAGATTTTTTTTTTTTTTTGGTTAATAATCTGGGAGGATTAATTGAAAAGGAATGAAATGAGAGGGAGGTGTGAAGACCACAGTGCTAATTAACATGCTTGAAAGTCCATGGATCACTTTTTCCAGAGTTTTCTGCCCAGTCTCAGCTGGATTCACAGATCAGGAATAATACCTGGATACAAAATGAGGTTTCTTTAGAAGAATCAAAAGGCAGAAACTCCTGTCAAAGGCAGTAATTCCAATTTTCTTACTGCTCTTCACTTCTTGGCTGCTGAGGAGCTCAGCCCTGCCGCCTTTCCAATCAAGGACTGCACTTGAGGGGAGTTGCACAGCAGCAGGCTCCATCCCAAACGGGGCTGGGAAGGGCCATTTGCTCCCAGGCTCGTTCCCATCCCTGGAAAATGGGAGCAGAGCAGATTGTTAGGCTGAGCTTCCTGGCTTGCAGAAGGAATTTGATTTCCTGAAGTGACGAGCACCCAAATCAATCACCCAGCTCATTAAAAGTGGGGTGGCAAAGGATGCAGAAAGCTTTGAAGCACCTTTCCCTGGAGGTTTTCCCTCTTGGAGTGGTCCTCATCCCTGCCTGGCTGCTGCCTCAATAAATAAACCGAGAATCAACAATAACACTCCTGAGCATCTCTGGGATGCAAAGCAGGCACTAAAACAAGATCACTTCTTCATTTAGCAGCAGCCTGAGATCGATAAAGTGAGATCAATAAGATCAGAGCAATCACGGAGCGGCAGCAGGGGCAGAGCTGGGAGGGATTTGCTGGGACTGTGAGTGCGGGGAAAAGCTGCCCTGGGGTTCCAGGGAGAGCCCGAGCAGTGCCTGCTGCAGTGTCCCTGTCCCTGTCCCTGTCCGGGGGATCTCTGCCGGGGGAGCACGGGGCTGTGACGTCCAGGCTGGCCCCATCTCCCCGAGGCCCCAGCCCTGGAGAGGAGCTGGTGTCCCCTGCCCTGGGTGAGTGACACAGCCCTGGGAGCTGTCACAGGATCCTGGAGTGCTTTGGGTTGGGGGGACCCTAAAGCTCCTCCAGTGCCACCCCTGCCATGGCCGGGCCTTGTGTTGTGTCAGACAATCATGGAATGGTTTGGGTGGGAAGGGACCTTAAAGGTCACAAAATCCCTTCACCCAGACACCTCCCACTGTCCCAGGTTGCTCCAAGCCCTGTCCAGCCTGGCCTTGGGCACTGCCAGGGATCCAGGAGCACCCACAGCTGCTCTGGGCACCCTGTGCCAGGGCCTCCCCATCCTCACAGGGAACAATTCCTGCCCAGTGTCCCACCCAATTCTCCCCTTTTCCAGTCTGAATCCATTCCCCCTTGTCCTGGCGCTGCAGTTCCTGCTGCAGAGTGCTGGCAGGGGCTGTGAGGTCTCCACTCCACCTTCTCTTCTCCAGGCTGAGCATTCCCAGCTCTCCCAGCCTGGATCCTGGGCCTTTCTCAACATCACCTCGCTCCTCTGGCCTGGCTCCAGCAATTCCATGCCCCTCCTCTGTTGAGTTTTTTCCAGTGCTGCTGTTGTACCCGGGGCCAGCCCGGACCTGAACACCAGGGACGAATTTGGATTTATTTAAACACTGCAGGAAGGATAAAAAACACTCGCACCCCTCTCCACTTGCGCCTCATTTCTGAATTCCTCGCAAATTACCTCAGCAGAAACGGGATAATCACAACATTAAACACGGGCAGCACACCAGCCCTGCTGCTGGAATAATCATCCTGCCCACGCAAATGCTGCTCCCGGTTCCAGGAGCGCGGGGAAGGGAGGGAGCTGAGCTCCACGTGGGCACCTGCCTGTGCAAGAGATGCTCCTGTGCGTGGGGGATAAAGCTCTAAAGCCGTGTTGAACCACAACGAGGTGATTAATCCCAGCGGCTGCATGAGCCTCATTAACAGGGAGAGATCAGTGACTTTTCCCTCCTGGGAGGATCCTGAGGGGAAGGCTGAGCGCTGCTCCTGCCGGGATTTGTGGCACCTCTGGAGGGCTCACAGGGTGTTCAGCAGATTTGGGCTCGTGCTTTGTCTGCTGGGTGCTTTTCTGCCTTTTTTTAGATCCTGGTAGAAACTCCTCTCAGGGCAGAAATGGAGCAGGGAATGGGTGGAAAGTAATTTTTTTTGTGCTGCTGGGAACTGCTGCGAGGGCAGTTCGGAGGATTCAGTCACTCAGGGCACACTTTGGCTCCTGGGAATTTTATTTGTTTGCTGATGTTTTGCCTCAGCGAGCAGGGAAACGATTCCTTTTGCTGCTGGGTGATCTGTTACAATAATGGCAGTGAATTGTAATTATTGCAGAGAGGGTGGTGGGAGAAGATTCAGCATGGGGGTCGAACGCAGAACAGGAGAGGATTTTCATCAGGATTGAAAATCTCCCCGCTTTTTGGGGTGGTTCTTAATTAGTTTGGCATTTTCCCTGCTCCTGCAGAGGCCTTTATGTGAGGGTGGCTGAATCTGAGGCCGCTTTGAGGCTGTTCATTTGTTATTTTTGTTGATTTTTGCAGCCTGACGGGCACCACCGTCCCCGACCTCATCGTCAGCACCCAGCACCAGATGTGGCTCCTCTTCCAGACCGACAGTGTCAGCAACCTGCTGGGCTTCAAAGCCACCTACGAAGGTAAGCCAGGCTCCTCCCTCCCAATTCCCCTTCTTCCAAAGGATCGGGGGCTCCTCCCTCCCAATTCCCCTTTTTCCAAAGGATCGGGGGCTCCTCCCTCCCAATTCCCCTTTTTCCAAAGGATCGGGGGCTCCTCCCTGCCCAATTCCCCTTTTTCCATAGGATCAGGGGCTCTTCCCTCCCAATTCCCCTTTTTCCAAAGGATCAGAGTCTCTTCCCTCCCAATTCCCCTTTTTCCAAAGGATCAGGAGCTCTTCCTTCCCAATTCCCCTTTTTCCAAAGGATCAGGGGCTCTTCCCTCCCAATTCCCCTTTTTCCAAAGGTTCGGGGGCTCCTCCCTCCCAATTCCCGCTTTTCCAAAGGATCGGGGGCTTCTCCCTTCCAGTTCCCCTTTTTCCAAAGGATCAGGGGCTCCTCCCTGCCCAATTACCCTTTTCCCAAAGGATCAGGAGTTCTTCCTTCCCAATTCCCCTTTTTCCAAAGGATTGGGGGCTCCTCCTTCCTAATTCCCCTTTTTCCAAAGGATCGGGGGCTCTTCCTTCCCAGTTCCCCTTTTTCCAAAGGATCGGGGGCTCTTCCTTCCCAGTTCCCCTTTTTCCAAAGGATCAGGGACCAGCTGAGTGCAGGGATTTGGGAGAAGAGGGAATTTCTCTAAATAAATCGAAGCTCTGCAGGTTTTGGTTGGTTTTTTTCCTTGAGAGCCTCTTTGCTGCTTCCTTCCCCATCCAAGCCTGCTGGGTGGGAGCTGTCCCGTTGCCATTTCAGCTGTTTTATGGGGAAAAAGTTGGGAATCTCAGCTGACAGCGCCAGGCGGTGCCTGTGGGAGGGGATGGGGTGGGGGAATCCGTGGTTCCAGCAGATCTCTGCTGTCAGCTGCTTTAAACTGGGACTAGGCTGGGTTGTTCTGAGTGAAATAAAAGTTAATTTTGGGGCTTTTTTTATTTTTTTTCAAAGAAATTCACAGCATGCAGCGAGATGTGAGCGCTCCAGTCTGGCTTATGCTTGTGTGTTTGCTGTTGTTGCAGATGTTGGCAAAAATAGGGGAATTGTGAGGGGAAAAGTCTCCCTGAGAGCTGCTGGAAGTGTCCAGTGGGAACGTTCAGCTCAGGATTTTCCAGGCCCCAAATGCACATTATTCGTTTTAAAGGTGTTTCCTTGGCTGGCCCTGTTTGCAGCCGGTGTAAATCAGGGTGGCAGCGTTGATTCTTTCAGCTCTGGCAGGTTCTGGCTCGTTGATGTTCCCCGAGATCCCTCCCAAACCTCCAATCCCAGCTTTTATGAACGGATGAACAGATTTATTTTTCGGTCGTAATGAGCAATGGTTTGGGATTTCCAGCGCTTGGCAGAAGGAATTTGGATTTAAGCTCCACTTTCCTGGAGAGTCCTTCCCTCCCTCCCCGCTGCACAGAGCTGAGGGATGCTGAAATTTTTGAGAGAGGGCTCCAAGCCTTCCGGGATCCTGGGGCTTTTCCTCTCCCTCTTCTCCTTTAATCCCGGGAAAACACCTTCCCCTGGAGCTGGGGCCTTCCACATCCATCAGGATATTCTTGTAGAATTCCCAGCGCATTGTAACAGCTGGAATAAAAGATTCCTTCAGGCCACATTTTTCAGAAAGTCCCTGAGAAATTTAGGATTGATTCAAGAAGACCCAGACTCCCGTAATCTCCTCCTGAGGGATATTCCCCATCAGTGGACTGAGGTCTCAAAAAAAAAAAAAAATAAAAACAAACCACCTTATTTCTTCTGCTGATGAATCTGAGTTTATTCCAAGCAACAGCACAAAAGTAAATTAATTTTATAAATTCCCGTGGTAAGAACAGAAACATTAGAACACACAAAAAAAAAAAACCCATAACAAAGCCAAATATTAATCTAGTGTTGTACTGTTTTAATCGAAAGCGAGAATTTCAAATTAAAACCAGCTTTATGGACACTCCCACGCTAATTTAATTTGGATTTCTGCTGGAATTGGGTAGGAGCTGACTCAGGTCTGTGCCCTGAGCCCCCCTGCTGCAGGCAGGGGATGATTAAAAGCTGTTTATTGTCGGGGGAGTGCTGAGCAAGGCTTTGGCTGTGAAGAGCTGGAATTCAGCCCCAGGGTGCTGAAGAGGCTTAGGAGCTCTGCAGGGCTGGAGCTGGAGATTTCCTCCCCTGCCCTTTGTGCTTTGAATCAAACTTTTTCATCTTACCACGGGAATTGTTACAATTGATTTACTTTTATGCTATTGCTTGGAATAAACTCGGGTTCACCAGCAGAAGAAATGAGGGAGTTTTATTTTTCAAACTTCGCTGGGATGAGCTGCTGCTGCTTCCTGCAGCTCCTTTGCCAGTTACCCAGGCGGAAATTTTTATTTTTTTTACATTTTTTTTTAGGTTCTGTATCTCCTGTCCCCCCGTATCGTTGGTGCTGGGGCCTGTCAGGGGGCCCAGGGGTTTCCATCCCTCCTGCTCTGCTTTCCCATTAAATTAACTGTGAGCTTTAGGTGGGTTGAGTTTGCCACCAGCCAGGAGCTCCGGACCTGAGCCACAGAGGGGCTTTGAGCTGGTGCTGAGCTGGGCTCTGCCAGGGTCCTGCCGCTGGGGTTTAAGCCTGGCCCAGAGCTCAGGGCAGGGCTGGATGTGGTGCTGGTCCTACCAGAGCCAGGCTCAGTGCTGCCCTGGCTCTGCTCTGGTGGTTTCAGCTGGGAGAGAGAGGCAGGAAGGGCTTTTTCCTTTTAGTTCATCCCCTCCTTGCTGTGTTTGCTCTTCAGGTCCCTTTTTTCCTCACCCAGAGAACCCCAGGCTGGTTTGGGTTGGAAGGGGCCTGAAAGTCCGTCCTGTTCCACCCCTTCCATGGGGCCAGAGCCAGAGAACCCTGGGGCTGGAAGGAGAGGATCCCATTTTTATCCGTCCTTGGAGGCAAAAACTCAAAGGCAACAGAAGCGCCCTGCTCTTGTTTCCTCCAAATTCCTACCTGACCCCATTAGCTTTAATGAATTAAAGTTCATTTCGGTACAAAATCCTGTGCATGAGGTAAAATGTTTTCCTGAGTCTTTCCCGACTGGGGGCAACATTTGTGGGGTTTTCATCAGCCTCACAAACGCTTCACCCTGTGGCTATCCCTTCCAGAAACTGGAGTTTGACTTGCTGGCAGCTCCAAAAAATCCTCATTTTCCTGCAGAACCGAGCCAGGCGAGAGCAGGAATCCCCATGGAGGATTTGGGGAGCCTGCAGGGCGTGTGAGGGAGGCTTCGCTCTCCTTCCTCACCCGATTTCCCACCCACCACCCGCAGCCAAACAGCGCAAAGAGCTCTGCAGAAATTCCTGCTGCCACGTTTTCCCTCAGAAAACGCCGTTTTGTCAAAATTTCCCCGCTGTATGAATAATATTTGATGGAGAAGCTGTGAAAGATTCATGTCAACTTGTTTCCTTTCAATAATGTCAAAACAGTTGGTTTGGATGTTCTTGTTTAGTTTTGACTTTTATTATTCTAATGTGGAAGCGATTTTGCTTTAAACATTCATCAGGAGGAATGTTTCAATCTTATTGAAGACACGTGTTTTGATATTTTGGAATCCCTTTTTTTTTTTTTTTTTTTTTTAATGGAGCTTCTGCCCTGCTCAATATTTCATGGGTTTTACTCCCTATGCAAAGAAATGCAGGAACCAGGGGATTTTTCTGGGGTCAGAAAATGGAATTTCTGAATAAATTCCATTTCCTGACCTCTGTAAGGTGGCGAAACCTGCGAGCGGTGTTTGCCTGCTGCTAACAAGGAGAGGGTGGGAATTGGGAGCTCTAATTCCTCATTTTCCTCCCGTTTTAACCCCCTGGTTTGAGCTGAGGTTGTGCAGAGCAACAGCAAAGGGTGAGGAGGGAGGAGACCCCTCAGTGCTGTCTTTATTCTCCCTCAGCCAAGGGTCAGAACGCTCTGATTTTACATCACATGGCTGCGTTTTTTCCGGGCTCCTGATGCCCTCAGCACGTCCTGGTTTTTCTGGTGCTGCAGATTCCTGGTTCCCTTTGGAATTACAGCTCTGGAACTTTCACCTCCTGCCATAGCTGGAGCTGCTTGGTGCAGAATTCCTGTGATTCCCTCCCCTCCAGAGCCACCAGCCCAAGCTGAGGGGAACATCTGGGGCTGGCTGTGGGGTTTTGGCATCTCTGGCTCCTCTGGGGCAGCTCCCAAGGGCCTCAGGAGGACGGGGCTGCCACGGGTCAGGCAGGAATTTCTTGTGTCCCTGTGTGGAGGAGTTTTGGGGCTGCCACGATGGGTTTTTCCTGTGTCCCTGTGTGGAGTTTTGAGGCTGCCACGGGTCAGGCAGGAATTTCTTGTGTCCGTTTGCAGAAGAGTTTTGGGGCTGCCACAATGGGCATTTCTTGAGTCTTTGTGTGGAGTTTTGGGACTGCCAAAATGGGAATTCTCTATGTCCATTTGTGGAGGAGTTTTTGGGCTGCCATGATGGGAATTTCTTGTGTCCCTGTGTGGAGTTTTTGAGCTGCCATGATGGGAATTTTCTATGTCCACTTGTGGAGGAATTTTGGGGCTGCCATGATGGGAATTTCTTGTGTCCCTGGGAATTCTCTATGTCCATTTGTGGAGGAGTTTTGGGGCTGCCACAAAGGGAGTTTCTTATGTCCCTGTGTGGATTTTGGGGCTGCCACAATGGGGTCAGGCAGGAAATTTTTGTGTCTGTGCGTGGAGGAGTTTTGGGGCTGCCACGATGGGAATTTCTTGTGTCCCTGTGTGGAGTTTTACGGCTGCCATGATGGGAATTTTCTATGTCTACTTGTGGAGGAGTTTTGGGGCTGCCACAAAGGGAGTTTCTTATGTCCCTGTGTGGAGTTTCGGGGCTGCCATGATGGGAATTTTTTATGTCCATTTGTGGAGTTTTGGGGCTGCCATGATGAGAATTCCTTGTCTCTTTGTGTGGAGTTTTGGGGCTGCCACAATGGGGTTGGGCAGGAATTTTCTGTGTCCCAGTGTGGAGTTTTGGGGCTGCCGCGATGAGAATTCTCTACGTCCACTTGTGGAGGAGTTTTGGGGCTGCCAAAATGGGAATTTTTTGGCACAGGATGGGCCTGGGGAGGTGAATCCACTCCTGCCCCACATTCCGAGGGATGGCTGCAGGGAGGTGCGTTGGTGTCACAGGGTCATGGAATGGTCCGGATCAGCCAGGACCTCAAAGCCCATCCCGATCCATGGGCAGGGACACCTCCCTCTATCCCAGGGATGGGGAACCCTCACCAAATGCCAGTGACCAGAGGGGTCCCAGGACATCCAACAGCTCCATCGTGTCCCAGTGACAGCAGGTCTGGGGACTCTGGGGACACTGGGGACAGGCCCCGTGCAGCTCCCAGGGCCACCACTGGCCCTTGCTGACTGGATTTCCCGGTTCCAGGGTGTGGGAAGGGAAGGGATAAGAGCCATGGATGTTTTGAGTGGCAGCAGGGAGCGTCCCCAGCCCCGCGGGTCCCTGTCAGACGCGCTGATAAATGTTCCAAATCTGCTCCCTCCCATCCCGGCTCGTTGCTATTCCTTGAGTTTTCAAGCTGAATTTTCATTTCATGCTAAGCACTGTTGGCCTTGTGCATTTTTTGAGGGGAGGAATGAACAGTTCAGTGCAGCTTCAACACCCAGAATTTTCATTTTCCATCCCTGATTTGCAAGCACGGCTCCTAAACGGTTGGACTTGGAGACTGTGCAGGAAGAGCCGTAAATCCTGGCAAAGTACTTTCACTGAGAGGCAGAAAACGCAGCCTGTTTCACGAAAACTTTTAGTATTAATTTATGTTAAATTATTTTGGGGACGCTTCATTAGCTAGCAGTGAGTTTTGAGCTCGAGGTGCAGCAGAAGCTCCCGTGCCTGTGTGACTTCTGCTCAAAATACACCTGGATCTGGAGTTGCCTGGAGCCAGAATGGTAATGAGGGTGCTTGTTGTTATTCCAGCCAAATTGGGATATTAGAGGGAGTCATGCAAATCTCGGCTTCCATGATTTGCCTCCGTAAAGGAAGTGTCATAAAAGAGATTTCCAATTTGGTGTGAGAAATTGGGAGCGGGGAGGAAAAGACAGCGAGACTGATCAGAGATGATGGGGATAAAAAAAACCAGAGGATTGGGAGAGGGGAGGAGTGTGGAGCAGATAAATAATGTGGGAACACTGAGGAGGAATGAAGTTTTTGGAGTTCACAGTGATCCAGGGCAGGGAGCCCGTTGGAAATGGGGTTGGAGGGAGCAGGAGATAACGGGGAGTTGTGTCTGGGGTTTATCTGGAGTCAAAATGTGTCAGTGTGCGTGGGGACAAGGCAGGAATGGGAATGGGATTGGGATAGAGAGGGAAGGAGAGGGGACAATCCAGCAAATTCCCTCCGTGTCCCTGTGCCAGGGAGCTGAGAGGGTCCTGCCTGGCGAGGTGTGGGCCCTTGAATCCAGAGGTTCCTGGAGCAGCTGCAGAGCAGGAGCTGCTTTGGGTGCCTGTGTTTTTCATTTATTCCCTGTTATTTTATTTTTTTTCTTTTCGGCTGGGATTGTCACAGCACGGTTTGGGTTGGCAGGGACGTTAAAGATCATCCAGTGCCACGGGCAGGGACACCTGCCACTGTCCCCGGCTGCTCCAAGCCTGGCCTCGGACACTTCCAGGGATGCAGGGGCAGCAGCAGCTCCTCTGGGCATGCCAGCCCAGCCCCTCCCAACCCTCCCGGGGAACAGTTCCTTCCTGATATTCATTCCAAATCTCCCTTCCCTCATCCCGAAGCCCCGGATTTGAGGCTGGGGAGCCGTCGGGAGGGGTTTGTAGGAGAGAATCAGGGTTGGGATGCCACAATCCTGTGGGGGCTGCACTCAGCCCCTTCCCCACACCCGAGTTCTGTGTTTTCTCTTCCAGCCCCTTCCCCACACCCAAATTTTGTGTTCTCTCTTCCCCATACCCAAATGCTCTTTTCCAACCCCTTCCCCACACCCAAATTTTGTGTTTTCTCTTCCAGCCTCTTCCCCACACCCAAATGCTCTTTTCCAACCCCTTCCCCACACCCAAACTGTGTGTTCTCTCTTCCAGCCCCTTCCCCACACCCAAATTTTGTGTTCTCTCTTCCCCACACCCAAAGTCTCTTTTCCAACCCCTTCCCCACACCCAAACTTTGTGTTTTCTCTTCCAGCCCCTTCCCCATGCCCCAATTTTCTCTTCCAGGTCCTTCCTCACACCCAAACCCTGCGTTCTGTCTCCTCCAGCCCCTTCCCCACACCCAAATCCTCTCTTCTTTTTTCCAGAGATCGACCAGGGCAGCTGTGGTGACCCCGGGATCCCCGCCTTCGGCCGCAGACAAGGCTCCACCTTCCGCCACGGGGACACGCTGCACTTCGAGTGCCAGCCTGCCTTCGAGCTCAAGGGCCACAAAAGCATAACCTGCCAAAAGAGCAGCCAGTGGTCTGCTCAGAAACCTGTGTGTGTTTGTAAGTGCGGTCAGGAGCTCCAGAGCAGCGCCCCGGGTCCTCTGAGGGGACCCCGCGGAGGTGGCACCCGCCCAGTGGCACCTTCAGGCGGCTTGGGGAGACGTTTGGGCTCTTCCCTGGGCAGAGCAGGGGTGAGCAGGGGGAGGTCTGGGCTGTGCTGGGCTCTCCCTGTGCTGTCCAAAGAGGAAATCAGTCCTTGGTGGCTGTGGCACAGACAGGGCACAGCCAAATCCAGGATTTAAACCTGGATTCTGTTTGCAGAGGGAGATCTGGGCTGTGCTGGGCTCTCCCTGCCCTGTCCTGAGGGAAAATCAGTCCTTGGTGGCTGTGGCACAGACAGGGCACAGCCAAATCCACAATTTAAACCTGGATTCTGTTTGCAGAGGGAGATCTGGGCTGTGCTGGGCTCTCCCTGCCCTGNCTGGGCCCTCTCTGCACTGTCCCAAGAGAAAATCAGTCCTTGGTGGCTGTGGCACAGACAGGGCACAACCAAATCCAGGATTTAAACCTGGATTCTGTTTGCAGAGGGAGTGTTGGGCTGTGCTGGGCTCTCCCTGCGCTGTCCTGAGGGAAAATCAGTCCTTGGTGGCTGTGGCACAGACAGGGCACAACCAAATCCAGGATTTAAACCTGGATTCTGTTTGCAGAGGGAGTGTTGGGCTGTGCTGGGCTCTCCCTGCCCTGCCCTGAGGGAAAACCAGTCAGTCCATGGTTATCGATGATGGAGAGAGAGACGGGAATACTGACTGGTGGTCAGAATTCACTTTTTGCTGTGAACTCCAAATGCTTCCAAATCATTCTAGGAAGGCCAGTAATTTTTTACTGCAATGATTAGGTTAAACATCACACAAACGAACTTCTGCATTTAACAACATCTCTTGCTTGCAGAGATTGGTTCAATCTTCTTTTCCTCTTACCAATGCAATCTTCTTGTAATCTTCCAAGCTCTGTTCTTGCCAAGGCATCCTGGTTATCAAACTGACTGTGTTAATTGAATTCACATGTCCTCGCTCTGTCCCACGTCCACACTTGGCGGCTGTGGCACAGACAAGGACACGAACCACAGAATGACAGAACCACTAGGCTGGAAGAGACCTCCAAGATCGAGTCCAACCCCGCCCCAACACCTCAACTAAACCACGGCACCCAGTGCCACATCCAATCTTCCTTCAAACACACCCAGGGATGGTGACTCCACCACCTCCCCGGGCAGACCATTCCAGGACTTCATCACCCTTTCCATAAAAAACCTTTTCCTAATATCCAACCTAAATTTCCCTTGGCACAGCTTGAGGCCGTGTCCTCTCATTCTGCCTGGAGAAAGAGCCCAACCCCAGCTGAGCACAGGCACCTCTCAGGGAGCTGTAGGGAGTGATGAGGTCACCTCTGAGTCTCCTTTTCTCCAGGCTGAACAACCCCAGCTCCCTCAGCCCTTCCTCACAGGGTTTGTGTTCCCAGCCCCTCAGCAGCCTCGCTGCCCCCTCTGAATGTGCTCAAGCCTCTCAATGTCCTTAAAATCCAGGATTTAAACCTGGATGCTGTTTGCAGAGGGAGATTTGGGCTGTGCTGGGCCTGCCCTGCCCTGAGGGAAAATCAGTCCTTGGTGGCTGTGGCACAGACAGGACGTGGCCAAACTCGAGATTTAAACCTGGATTCTGGTTTTGGCCCCTCAGTTTTCCCTCCTGATCCGACGCTCTCTGGGCTCCCTCCTGCTGGGCCTCGTTTTTGCGTTTGTTGCCCGAGTTCTCAGCAGATTTGGGATGTCCTGCTCCCCGTGGTGACTCGGGCTCACATTCTGGGGGTGGAAATGGGGATTTCTGCACAGTCCCCTGGGGTTTTAATGCTCTCGGTGTCTGCTGTAGATCTGTTGGGCGATTTGCTTTATTGCCCTGCCAGGACCTTCCTGCAGGGGCAAGGCTGGGTTTGGGCACTGCCACAACTCCCAGCAGGAGCTCTGCGTTCCCAGTTGGTGATAACCTCACTCTTCTTTCTATCTCCTTTTCTTCTTTGTTGGCTCCTAAAACCTGGGCCTTGGGGCAGGGTCTGTGGTGCAGGGGAGCGAGACTGAGCCCGAAAAAAAACAGGAGAGGAGAATCCGCTTGAGGGAGGGGAGAATGGAGAGGGAGAAAAGCAGAAATGTTGTTTTTAGAAGTGCAGGCGACAACCTGGGTGGGATTCCAGTGGAAATGTGATGTGGCAGGAGCTGATCCGTGAAAAGGACGGAGCTGGGGGTGGGAAAACCAGACCCCACAGAGCTGGATGAGGGTCTGGAGGGGCTGGGAGAGAATTTGGGGTCCTGGAGAAAGGGGGAAAACCAGTTTGAAGTCAGCGCCTTTCTTCTCAAACACCGATTTAAGCTCAGAGAAATGCCTGGGGAAAGGAAGCAATTCCTCTGAGTCCTGCCTTTTCCAGGTGCCATCCCTCCCTTCCTGTTCGGTTCTTTCCTTCGTGAGCAAATCAGCTGCAAAATATTGGAGTTTTTCCTGGGAGGTGGGCAGTGTCAGGCTGGTTCTGTGCTGGTTTTTCCCTTTAATCCCCGGAATTTCAGGTGACTTTGGACTACTTGGTGTGGTTGAGGCTCGTGCTGAGAGTTTGGAGTGAGAGTAAAACCTGTGGTTTGTGCTCAGGGCAACAGAACTGGGTCGCAGAAGAACAGAAAGGAGACTTTTTGGTAAAACTGGGGTCCTGATACTGATCCAATCAAGCCCCATCCATGCAGAGCATGGCAGGAATCTTTCAGTTAAAATAATTCCAGTGTGATCTGTTCTCTGTGGCTCTTGGGATATTTATGGATCAAGAAGACAACGTGCAGGCAGTGGGAAAAATCTCTCACAAACCCCTCTAGACCTTCACCCCTGATTTATCGTGGGGCAGGGGAGGTCGCAGGACAAAATGTGTCTGAATGCCAGGCGGGAAATGTTGGGAGGCCATCGGATGTGAGCCGGGGAAATGAGGGAACCCCGTCTGTGAGCTGCTGGCTGGGATTGTGGGGAAAATCCAGGGCCTCTGGTGTGTGCCAGAGGCAGCTGGAGATGGAGCTGGGAGTTGGGGAGCAGGGATTTGGGAGAAAGAATTTGGGGAACAAAATCTTTCTCCCGAAGGACAGGAGGAAACAGGGGGACAGGAGGTGGGAGTTGGGAGCAGGAGTTGAGCTGGGATTTAGGAGCAGGGGCTGGAGAACAGGAGTTTGGGAGCAGGAGTTGAGGAGCAGGGATTTGGGAGCAGGAGTTGAGGAGGGATTGGAGGGTTGGGATTTGGGAAGCAGAGATTTGGGAGAAAGAATTTGAGGAACAGGAATTGGGAGCTGGGATTTGGGAGCAGGAGTTGGAGAACGGGAGTTTGGGAGCAGGAGTTGAGGAACTGGGATTTGGGAGCGGGAGTTGAGGAGCTGGGATTTGGGAGCAGGAGTTGAGGAACTGGGATTTGGGAGCGGGAGTTGAGGAGCTGGGATTTGGGAGCAGGANCTGTCACCGTGTCCCGGAGCCCCCCGGGGGGACACTGGGGACTCTGCAAACCCTCCCAGGTGTGGGATTCCTGCCCCCCCACCTCAGCAAGGTGTCCCTGGCCTTTGGGGGTGCTCAGGGGGGTTCCCAGGTCCCCCTGGATCCTGGGAATCTGCAGCTCCGGGGGCGGAGGGGGCAGCCCCAGCCTCGGGGTGTGCTCTGGGGTCTGGGGTGTGTGTTGGGGGAGAATTTGGGGGTCTGGGGGTTTGCTTCTGTGAAATTTGGGGGCCTGGGGGGTTCGTTCCTGTGGGATTTGAGAGTCTGGTTGCTTGTTGGATGTCCGGGGTTGTGTTCCTCTTAAATTTTGGTGTCCGGGTGTTTGCTTCTGTAAAATACCAAGTGTCTGGGTGTCTGTTCCCGTAAAATTTGTGTGCCTGGGTGTCTTTTCTGTTTAATTTGTGTGCCTGGGCGTCTGTTTCTGTACTTTGTGGGTGTCTGGGTGTTTATTTCTGTACAATTTGAGTGCCTGGGCATCTGTTTCTATTCAATTTGTGTGTCTGGATGGCTGTTCTGTGCCACTGTGTGTGTCTGGGTGTTTGTTCCTGTTGCTTTTGGGTGTCTGGGTGTCTGTTCCCGTTCACGGGGGGTGTCTGGGTGGTTATTTCGGTACAATTTTGGTGTCTGGGTGGTTATTTTGGTACAATTTGGGTGTCTGGGTGTTTATTTCTGTGCAGGTTGGGTGTCTTTCTGTACAATTTGAGCGTCTGGCTGTGGGTGATGGCTGAACTTCTCCCTGTCCTGCACCATCCTGCACTGCCTGAATCAGCTCTGTAGTTCTGTTGTCTTTACAAGCGGCATTTCCAGGGTTGGGGAGTGTGGTGTCCATCACAGGCCAGGGCAATTCCACACCCAGAACTCGGTTTTGTCCAGAATTTGTTCCCTTTTCTCAGCAAAACGGGCTCAGGGGGGACCATTGGATAAATATCCCTGAAGGAAAAACCCTGTTGTGCTCCCTCAGCTGAGGTTTGTGCTCCGATCTGGGGATAGAACATTCCAGATGGAATTTCTCATGGCTGAGCAGATTATTCCATTTATAAAGGGAGAACCAGCTCCATAATTCCAGCTCTGGAGCTGCTCTCACTGTGTGAGGATGGAGGACGTGGTGAGGGAGAGGGACATTCCAGAGCTGCCAAAACCCCCGAATCCAGGGTGGGAATCGCTGTTCGAACACCCTCGTGTGGAGCAGAGGGAAACAAACCCTCATTCTCTGATTTTATTTGCGGTGAGAGGCCCCCAAAATTGTCTTCACGAGGTTTATTTGACAGGAAGAGCAGGGCCCTGGTGTTCCTGGGTGGGTTCTGCAGTGAGGGAGTCTGACCAGGACCTTTGTTCTTCCCTTCCCTGCTCCTCCTGCCATTCCCAAGTTTTCATCCCGCGGTTTTCTCCGGAATGAACGTACAATTCAGCGCCGTCCTGTTCCGTGGGGGATGATTGTGGCACCGGGAGTGGCAATAAACGCCCGGATTTGGCAAATGACAGAAGTTGTCCCCACCGAGGGCAGCGAAGGCAGCGTTCCTGCCTTGGTTTAGGTGCCCTCTGCCATTTCTGGGAGAGCCATTCCAGGGAATTGCTGGAATTTCTGGTTTGCTGGGATCAGGCTTGGAAAAATCCAGGTTTTCTGGACCCGTGTTTGACAGGGAATTCAGTGGTGGGGGAGTAAAAGGAGCGGATTTGTGCCAAAGAAAAATTGTGGGGAGGGGGAGGTTCTGCACCGAGCCCAGCGGGGTTGGGGTGGTTGGCGTGGCTCAGGAGAGTTTTGGGATTAGCGTGGTCATTCCTGGGAAAGTTTGAATGGAACATGTTCATTTCTGGAAATGTTTGATTGGGTTTGGGATAAATGTGGTCATTCCTGGGAATGTTTGAATGGACTGGGAGCAAATTTATTCATTCCTGGCAATGTTTGATTCCATTTGGGCATAAATCAGCTCATTTCTTGGAGCGTTGGGGTTTGGGGATCAGCGTGTTCATTGCTGGTTGGTTTTTGAATGGACTGGGGACAGATGTGTTCATTCCTGGGAATGTGTGAGTGGATTTGGGATAAATGTGTTCGTTCCTGGGTCTGTTGAACTGGGCTGGGGATAAACGTGTTTATTCCTGGGAATATTTTAATGGATTGGGCACAAATGTATTCATGGACTGCAGATAAAGGTATTCATTGCTGGGCACATTTTAATGGATTTGGGATAAATGTGTTCATTGACATTCCAGTTATTCCTGCCAAAAAAAATCCGCCGCAGGGAAGTGGTGGCTGGCCAGAGGTGCCCCTGATGGAGCACCCACCACATCCCAGGCCCAGCAGCTGGATCCCTTCCATCCCTTCCATGGGCCCCGAGGTTGTTGGGAGTCCCTGAGGACCCATCCTCGCCTCCTCCCTGCCCTTGATCCGAGGGGTTTGGAGCAGCAAATCCCTGGGGAAATGCTCCTCGTGGCCCTGAGCAGAGATCCAGCCTGTCCTGGCAGGGAGGGAAGCAAAGAGCCGCAGGCAGCGTTCCCCTGATCCCGTATCCATGTGGGATTTGTAGCTGCTGCTCCCAGCCTTGTTCCACGCTCACAGCCCTTCCCTTCCTCCCTTCCTCATCCCGGCCCTCGCTCTGCAGCACAGGAGGAGATTTCGGTGTTTGCTTAGTGCTGGGCTGGGCAGGAATCATTCCAGCACCTTCCCCGAGCCAGGGAATTGCCTGGGAATTGTCCCCCACGAGCTCCTCAGCCTGGTTGTTGGGATTTTGGGGTTTGTTAGGTTTTGGATTTGGTGGGGTTTTTGGTTTTTTTTTTTGAGGGGGGGATTTCATTTGGTTTTGTGAGTTTTTTGTTTGGTTTGGGGTTTTGTTGTTACTGTTTTGGTTATTTTTGGTTTGGTTTTTGTGGTTTTTTTTTGGTTGGTTGGTTGGGGGTTTTGGGGGGGTTTTTTTTGTTGGTTTTTGGGAGGTTGTTGTTGTTGGTTGGGGTTTTTTTGTTTGGTTGGTTTGGTTTGGTTTGGTTTTTTGTTGTGTAAACTGCATGAAAATTTTCCGTTTCCTTCCTGTGACTGTTGGAGGGCTCTTCCCTGGGGGCTGTCCCAGATCAGCTCCACACCTTTCCCAGCCTGAGCAGAGAACTTCCCCTGGTGTCCATATCCAAGGAAAGCTGGTGTCCCCCTGGGTCAAACCAGAGCCCTTTTGTTCCTCTGTGTCACTTTTGGCACCGAGTTCTTACTCGTGGTTGTAGAGCCAGGAGAAGGATCCTCCCCTGAGAGCTGCTGCTGCGGGAATTCTCTGGGTTTGTCAGGAATTTGGGGGGTTTGGGGCTGCAGTGGCCAGGCCAGAGGGTGGCATTTGGGGCTGTCACCCAGCAGATGTGGCCGGCTCTGTTGTCCTCATCGAGGGAGCTCTGCCGGCTGTCCCCGTGCTGTCCCTCGGGCTGTGCCCACCCTGGGCTGCTCCCAGCTGCAATCCCAGGAGGCTGCAGCTCCCTGGGGCTCTCTGCGTGCTGTCATTTCCTGATTGAGCCCGTGGATCTGCTCCCCTGAGGGAGTTCAGCTCCAGATGAGCTGTCCTGTTCCCCCTTCCCCATTCCCCCCTTTTCCCCTCGTTTTCCCATTTCCCTGTTTCCCCCATTCCCCCTTTCCCTGTTTCCCCCATTCCCCTCTTTCCCCCTTTCCTGTTTCCCCCATTTCCCCCTTTCCCCCATTTCCTGTTTCCCATTTCCCT
>WBMY01009476.1:42242-56545 GCA_013397315.1 Donacobius atricapilla
CCCGTTCTCCTCTTTTCCTCTTCTCTCCATTTTTCCTCTTCTCCTCTCTTTTCCTCTTCTCCTCCTCTCCTCTTTTCCTCCTCTCCTCCTCCTCTCAGCGTTCCGGCACAACGAGTGCCCGGACCCCGGCGTGCCGGTGAACGGGAAGCGCTTTGGGGCCAGCCTGCAGCTGGGCAGCTCCGTGTCCTTCCTGTGCGACGAGGGCTTCATCCGCACGCACGGCGCCGAGACCCTCACCTGCGTGCTGCAGGACGGCAACGTGGTCTGGGACAACGCCGTGCTGCGCTGCGAGGGTGAGCCCCCCACTCCTGCCGTGGTCTGGGGTCCAGGGGGTGCTGGAGACCCCAGTGGGGAGTCCCGGGATGGTTTGGGGTCCAAGGGGTGTTGGAGACTGACGCAGTTTGTCACACTCACACTTTGATCAGAAGGCATCAACTAAAACTCTACTTTATTTGAAAGTCTGACTCCATTTATAGTATTTCTACAAAGGGCAGGGACTGGGGAAGAAGGTTGGCACCTCTCCCCATCCCATTGGTCAGGACAATTGTCCATCAGCTGTCCAGGTCTCTGAAACAAAGAATGAAAACTGCCTTGGAGTTATGATAAACATTTGCCGGCGTTTACAGACCAGAGCGTGAGAAAGAACCCAAAACATGAAACTGTGAAGCAGAAGAGAAGGCTGAAAAAATCAGGGCGACAGGAGCAGTGGGGAGTCCTGCCGTGGTCTGGGGTCCAAGGGGCATTGGAGACCCCAGTGGGGAGTCCCGAGATGGTTTGGGGTCCAAGGGGCTTTGGAGATCCCATTTCACCCCTTCCCATGGGCAGGGACACCTCCACCACCCCAGGGTGCTCCTGTCCAGCCTGGCCTTGGGCTCTTCCAGGGATCCAGGGGCAGCCACAGCTCCTCTGGGAATTCCAGCCCAGCTCCTCCTCCCCTCACAGCCAGGAATTCCTGCCCAGTATCCCCAGATCTCCCCTTTTCCAGTCCAGAGCCATTCCCTGTGTCCTGTCCCTCCATCCCTTGTCCCAAGTTCCTCTCCAGATCTCCTGGAGCCCCTTTAGGCACTGGAAGGAGCTCTGAGCTCTCTCTGGAGCTTCTGTCCTCCAGGTGAACATTCTCAGCCTGCTGGGAGATTCTTCTCTTCCTCTTCTCTCCCTCCTCTTCTCTTTTCTTCCTCCTCTTCTCCTCTTCCTCTTCTTCTCCTCTTCCTCCTCTTCTCTTCCTCGTCTTTTCTTCCTCGTCTTTTCTTCCTCCTCTTTTCTTCCTCCTCTTTTCTTCCTCCTCGTCTCTTCCTCTCGTCTCTTCCTCCTCATCTCTTCCTCCTCTTCCCTTCCTCTCTTCTCCAGGCGAACATTCCCGCAGGGACAGAGATTTTTGGGGGAATTTTGCAGCCTTTTGGGATCCAGAGTCAGGGTCCTGCCTGTCAGGGTCTCACTCTCACATTCCATAGTGTCCAGCCAACACCTTCCAGCATTTTCCACACCTCTGGAAGATGCTGTCTGCACAGAGGAATTTGCTGGGAAGTTTCAGCTCAAATATTCCTGAGCTCCGTTTATTTTCCTTTTTTTTTGTTTTTGGTGTGAAATGAACGCTGGGGAGTATTTTTATTGTATTTATTTGATGATTTGATGATCGGTTCTTGTTACAACAGGTGTTTTTCTAATAACAATAACAATAATAATAAAAGGTTCTGGTTTAGTGATGACTCAAAGCTTCCCTGCTGCTCCTTCCAGGGAGGGAGGGAATGAAACAGGAGGGAATGGAAGATCCAGGGTGATGTTTTCCCATCCTGCTTTTTGATCCATGTGATCTGATATTTCTGTAATGACAGAAGCTCTGTCATTGGGCTCTGGCAGCTGAGAGGCAGAAATTCTGCATTTCCATCTCCTGGCCACAACAGCCAACCCTGCCATGGGGGCAGCTGGGCTGAGTTCAAGGCTTTCGTTCGGATTTCAAAGCTTTTTTAGGGCTTTCAAGCCTCTCCTCTGGAAAAGAGAAGCAAAGAAGGAGCTCATTAGGACTGAGAATCTTCCTGTGCCCTGTGTTCTCAGGGAAGTGATGCCTTGCTCTGGTACTTGCAGAATTTGANTTTTTTGGTGTGAAATGAACGTTGGGGAGTATTTTTATTGTATTTATTTGATGATTTGATGATCGGTTCTTGTTACAACAGGTGTTTTTCTAATAACAATAATAATAAAAGGTTCTGGTTTAGTGATGACTCAAAGCTTCCCTGCTGCTCCTTCCAGGGAGGGAGGGAATGAAACAGGAGGGAATGGAAGATCCAGGGTGATGTTTTCCCATCCTGCTTTTTGATCCATGTGATCTGATATTTCTGTAATGACAGAAGCTCTGTCATTGGGCTCTGGCAGCTGAGAGGCAGAAATTCTGCATTTCCATCTCCTGGCCACAACAGCCAACCCTGCCATGGGGGCAGCTGGGCTGAGTTCAAGGCTTTCGTTCGGATTTCAAAGCTTTTTTAGGGCTTTCAAGCCTCTCCTCTGGAAAAGAGAAGCGAAGAAGGAGCTCATTAGGACTGAGAATCTTCCTGTGCCCTGTGTTCTCAGGGAAGTGATGCCTTGCTCTGGTACTTGCAGAATTTGAATAACAAGTGCTGAGCTCTTGAGAAGCAGCCCTGGAATATTGAGAAATAATTGGAGTAATTGGCCCTGCATTGCCTGAGCAGCAGGAACTGCACGATCCTGGCCATTGTCTTTGGGGTTGAAGGAAGGAATCAATTGTCTTTGGCAGCTTTTATGGAATAAGAACCTGGACTTTCTGTATTCTTACATAATTTTGCTCCTGACAAAATGTAGGTTTAATTCAGTTACTTTCAAAGCACGAGCCTTTAAATTTACATATTTTTAAGTATGGAAGGGAAGCATTCATTAAATAATACACTTCTAATCAACTTTTATATTTGATAACCTTCTGCCTTCTCTTCCTGATCACTCTGGTGATTTCTTTGACTCACCCTTCAGTCTGGACATTTTAATTACCCTTTTTTCAAGTAAGGAGAAAAGCCCAGAGATCTAAAGTCCTGCTCAGCACTTGAAAAAATTAATGGGAATGGAGGAGACAGAGAAAAGGGTGGAAATCCTGACAGCAGACGATGCAGCTTTGGGGCAGAAAGGAAAAATAATTGCTTTGGAGCCAGCTGAGATCAAATGACTTTCATCTGCCACCCTTCAGAGCAGCGGGGGAGCTTTGGGGCTGGGGCTGGCACATTTTGGGGCTCCTCCAGGGTGACAGTGGGGCTGGGAGGACAAAACCTGGCAGGTTTTTTTCCCCGAGGGCAGTGGGATTTTTGAGCTTTTGGGCCCTCAGCCCCAGTGTCCTTTTCCCAGAAAAATGCAAGGAAGTGCCTGCAGCTCCTGCTGGTGGCACCGGGGACCACGGCGTGGAATTAATGCCCTGCTCCGGGGACGTCCCTCGTGGTAGCAAAGCCGTGACTCAATTAGCAGGGCTGGGAGAGATTTTTCTGGCACCTGAGACACCGAGTGACCTTGCAGTTTCCTCTGCTTTTATATCCAATCATTATTTTACACCCCGTCCCCTCCGAGCAGGGCCCAAGGTCAGCCCTGCTGGCTCCCAGGAGGACAATGTCCGCGTTTGGAGCTGAAAAGGCAATTTCTGAGCAGTTAGAGCTGGCTTTCCATCTGGCTCCGGTGATTTTTAACTCGTGGGGGGAAGAAATGCAGGGAAGGGGGTTTCACAGGCGGGGGACGGTGACGTCTCTCAGTGCTGCGGCCCTGTGACATTTCTTTCACCCCAATCTCAAAGATGTGGCAACTCAGGGACGTGGTTTAGCGGTGGCGTTGGCAGTGTTGGGCCGGATGCACCCGAAGGTCTTTCCCAGCCTGGCTAACTGTGTGATTTGTGTCCTTTTTTGTGTCCCCAGCGCCCTGTGGGGGCCACCTGACGTCCCCCAGCGGAACCATCCTGTCCCCGGGCTGGCCTGGCTTCTACAAGGACTCGCTGAGCTGTGCCTGGGTCATCGAGGCCCAGCCAGGCTACCCCATCAAGATCACCTTTGACAGGTGCCCACCACCGCGGGCAGCCCCCGAATTCCCCGGGTCTGGGTGGGTTCGGCGATTCCGAGGTGCAGCCACGGGAAGGGGATGAGCTGCTCCGCGCCGTGTCCCGGCTTCTCCCTTCTCCCCTCTTGCGTTTGTGAGCTCCTGGCAGGGAATTAAAACTCACGCAGCGCTGGGGAAGGAAAGGTGGGGATGGTTCTGTCTGAGCCTCTCCTGCTCGTTTTCAGGGGCGTTTCAGACATGTTTTTGGGGGGCTGAGCTCCCACGTAATTCCTTGGCTGGGGTGAGCAGCAGGGAACATGAGGTTCTTTGGCTTTTCCTGGATTTCCTGGCACAGGAGGGCTGTGCTCTGCCGGCCCTGGGGCTGGCTGAGTGGGAGCACAAGGATGTCGATGGAAATACATCCAGATATCCTGAAAATTGGATTCCTGGCAGTGCCAGCAATGCCCCAGAGAGCCGAGAGGAGCTGCCACTGCCGCCACTGTGTTGGGGTGCAGGGCATGTGGAAAACCCCTGGAACTGCCCTGGGGGCTCCCAGACCCCGGCTGGGACCCCAGGAAAGCCTTGCCTTGGACCTCAGCCCATGGGAAAAACATCCAGCACTCAGAGATGGACTGAAAACAACAAAGATTTGAAATAGATAGTAGTTTAGTTTGTCACAGGGTGAAAATTTGTAGTTTTGGGGGTTTTAGTATGGAAGTAGATCAGAGCAAGATGGAGAATTTTGGGTGTTGTCTCATCTCCTTCTCCTGCTCCATCTCCTGCTGTGATGGTGGCAAAAGACATTGGTAGGATGGATTCGAGGTAGAAATTGCATGTTTAAGTGACAGTAAATAGCACAAAACTGTAAATGTAGCGCGTTTTTAGAGTTAATTGGGTTAGAAATGTTTAAAAACGACCTTGGCCCCTCTGTCCGTGTTCCTGTGGCTGCTTTCCTTCAGTGCCCTGAGACTGCTGTGAGGCGCTGAGATANGTGCCCTGAGGCTGCTGTGAGGCCTTGAGATCAGAAATAGAATAAACACCTTTGGGGAGCAGCCACAGGTTCCATCTCATCTTTTAAACCCTGGCACGGGACTCTGAGAGACAGAAAACCCGAATTAGGGGAACATCGGGGTGAAAATCCCATCACCACTGCTGTGACATTTGGGGCTCCGTGGCTCTTTCAGCCCTGTTTCATTTGCTGGCTCTGCACCTGGGCGACATTTTAGGGCTGGAGAAGCTGCCAGCCGGGTGGGGCTCAGCAGGTGAAGAGCTGAAGGATCCCCAAAAAACCCCAACCCGTGCCAGGTGCCCTCAGGCAGCAGAAAGGACCCAGCCCTGCCCCTGTGGCGGTTCCAGGACTGAAATGAAGAGAAAGCAACAGCGCTGGGGGCTTCAGTTTCCTCGTGTCCCTTCCAGGTTCAAGACAGAGGTGAATTACGACACCCTGGAGGTGCGGGACGGCCGCTCCTACTCCTCCCCGCTGATCGGCGTCTACGACGGCACGCAGGTGCCCCAGTTCCTGATCAGCACCAGCAACCACCTCTACCTCCTGTTCACCACGGACAAGAGCCACTCTGACATCGGCTTCCAGATCCGATACGAGAGTAAGGGCGCGTTGTCCACGGAATTCCCTGGAATTCCCTGGAATTCCCTAGAATTCCCCAGTCTCCAGCAGCACCACGCCTCGCTCAGGGCGCCCTGGGTCTCCTTTCCCCGTGCCGGGCACTGCTCAAGGGCTGGGCACTGGGAAGCTGCTGCCAGGGGAGGAGCAGTTTCTGCTTTTCCTGGCATCCCACACTGGTTTGGCTTGGAAGGGGACTTAAAACCCACGGGCAAGGACAGCTCCCACTGTCCCAGGGTGCTCCAAGCCCTGTCCGAGCTGGCCTTGGGCACTGCCAGGGATGGGGCGGCCGCAGATCCTCTGGGAATGCCATTCCAGCCCCTCCTCACCCTTGCAGTTTGGATTCCTTCACCCTTACAGAAGAATTCCTTCCCAATATCCCACCCAAATCTCCCCTGTTCCAATCTGAAGTCATTTCCCCTCTGGCTGGTTGTAGAAGCTTTTTATTTTTATTTTGGCATCTGCGGAATATTCTTGATTTTAGGGGGCCGAGCTGAGCTCACAGAGTCAGAGTATCCAGAGCTGGATCCCACAGGGGTCGTGGGGTCCAACTCCTGGCCCTGCACAGGACAGGCCCAGGAATCCCATACCAGCTCCTCTCTCCATTTCCTCCTCTCACTTTTGGGATTTTCCTCTCTCCATCCTCTCACTTTTGGGATTTCCCTCTCTCTGTCCTCTCAGTTTGAGGATTTCCCTCTCTCCATCCCCTCACTTTTGGGATTTTCCTCTCTCCATCCCCTCACTTTTGGGATTTTCCTCCCTCCATCCCCTCACTTTTGGGATTTTCCTCTCTCCATCCTCTCAGTTTGAGGATTTTCCTCTCTCCATTTCCTCCTCTCACTTTTGGGATTTCCCTCTCTCCATTTCCTCCTCTCACTGTGGGGATTTTCCTCCCTCCATCCCCTCACTATGAGGATTTCCCTCTCTCCATCCCCTCACTTTTGGGATTTCCCTCCCTCCATTTCCTCCTCTCACTGTGAGGATTTCGCTCCCTCCCCTCACTTTTGGGATTTCCCTCCCTCCATCCCCTCACTTTCAGGATTTCCCTCTCTCCCTCCCCTCCCTTGGCCACCTCCCTCTCTCCCTTTCCCCCTCCTCCTTTGGGCACCACCGGCACGATCCGGACAGATCCCGTGGGAGGGCCGAGCTGCCCCCGCGCCGCCCGGTGCCCCCCTGGGTGCTGCCACCCTGCTCTCTGTCCCCCAGCCGTGAAGCTGCAGTCCGACCACTGCCTGGACCCGGGCATCCCGGTGAACGGGCAGCGCCACGGCGACGAGTTCTACGTGGGGGCCCTGGTGAGGTTCAGCTGCGACCCCGGCTACACCCTGAGCGACGGCGAGGCCCTGGAGTGCGAGCCCAACTTCCAGTGGAGTCGGCCCCTGCCCAGCTGTGAGGGTGAGGAAACCTCTGCGCGCCCTTGCCGGGCACACCCGCTGCCGAAGCAGCAGCTGGAGAGCTCCCGGAGGTGTTTGATTGATGTGTTTTTTGGGGTTTTGGCAGGTCGATCCAAGGATTCTGATGGATTTTGGCCAACAAAAGCCAATTTGGGTTGATTGAGTTTGGGTTTATCCGTGCCTTTTGTCGGATTTGCCTGTGTTGAGTTTTGGTTTTCCATTTTTCCTCCCAGCTTGTGAAAGATTCTGGATTATTGAACTCTCTCTGCTTTTCACTGCCAAAGCAGCAGCTGGAGAGCTCCCAGAGGTGTTTAACCAGTATGTTTTGGTGGGTTTTGGCAGGTCGATCCATGTATTTTGACCAACAAAAGCCAATTTGGGTTAATTTGGTTTGGGTTGATCAGTCTCTTTTGTTGGATTTGCCTGCGTTGGGTTTTGGGTTTTGGTTTTCCATTTTCTTCCCAGTTTGTGAAAGATTCTGGATTATTGGACTCTTTCTCTCCTTTTCGATGTCAGAGCAGCAGCTGGAAAGCTCCCAGAAGTGTTTAATCAGTATGTTTTGGTGGGTTTTGGTGGGTCAATCCATGTATTCTGTTGGATTTTGACCCAACTTGGGTTGGTTGGGTTTGGGTTGATCAGTGTCTTTTGCTGGATTTGCCTGCATTGGGTTTTGGGTTTCCTTTTTCCTCCCAGCTTGTGAAACATTCTGAATTATTGAATTATTGAACTCATTCTCTCCTTTTTTTTTTTTGGTTTTTTTTTTGTTTGTTTTTTTAGCTCTCTGTGGGGGCTACATCCGTGGCTCCAGTGGCACCATCCTCTCCCCAGGCTTCCCTGATTTTTATCCCAACAACTTGAACTGCACGTGGACGATAGAAACATCCCATGGGAAAGGTGAGAGCCCTTTGGAGTGCCTGGAGAGGGCTGAGGGTGGTGGGCAAACTTCTCCCTGTGGGACCCAAGAGTTCCTCTCAGGAATGATGATTCCATTCCACAGGATCCTGAGGGTTTTGATGTCACCTCTTCATCCTTTTTAAAGTGGAGAAGGGAAAATTCTTACCATCAAACAGGACCTGTGTTTTATGTTATCTCCTGTTCCAGGAAAGTCATTTCCAGATATCCTGAAAATCATTCCCTGAGTCCCGTCCCTGTCACAGAGAGGGATCTGCCCCTCCTGGGGGATTTTTGGAGGCGTTCAGCTCCTTCCCCCCAAGTTTTTTTTTGGGAATATCTCCCACACGGAGTCCTGGAATTGCCCCAGCTCCTCCAACAATTCTTGTCCTGTCACACTTTATGGACTCGCAGGCTGTACAAGTGGAGTTTAAAAGCAGCTTAATTTTAAAGGTATTTAAATGCCTAAAGAGAGGCCATTATTTTTAATCTCACTGCTTCAAAGTGATTTCTTTCCCCTCTAATTTGCTTTGCTGTTTCTTCTGCAGAGAATGAGGAGGGGGGGAAAAAGCCCAACCTTGTGTTTGCAGAGATGTTCTGTGCCACGGTAAATTGCTGACCAGAGCAAAGGTTTGACTGGTCACAAATCCTTTAAAATGAGTTTATAATTAGCCCTTTTCCCTACAGTCCCACAGCCCTTCAGTGCTGGAGGAGCCTCGTGCCCTCTGCTTGGAGTTTTTACCTCAAAAAACTTGGAATTTGGGCGTGTTCTCCAGGATAAGTGAATTATTCTTGTGCTGATTCCAGAGGGGAGATGTTATTTCTGTTCCTTAGGCTGGGTTTGGTGTAGCTGAGGGTATAAATTTGCTGTCAGGGGAGAATTAAAGTCGTTCTGCATTCCCCACATCCCAGTTTTCAGGTCAGATCTATTTCTGGTTTGTGCTTCTGCTGGGAATAACAAACATTTGGAAACTCTTGGAAGTTTCCTGCTTTTGTGGGATTTTGCAAGGGGGGGAAGAGTGAGGCTAAAAATGCTCTCCGCAGAATGGATATGAGGAAGGAATTATCAAGGTCAGCCCCAAGCTCTGGGTGATAAAAACCCCTCTGAGACACTGAAGGGCAGTGAGGTGCTGCAGAGGGATAAAGGTTGGGGTGATCCCACCATTCCTTTGTTCCCAATCCCATGGGAAAAGCCTCTTCTTGGTTCCCAGCCCCTCTGCCCTTCACTTCCTGGGAGGGAAGAGCTCTGTGCCAGCAGCCAACCTTCGGGAGGCACTCAGAGAGCCGGGGATAAACGGAATATTCAGCTGGAATTTGGTGCCGTGGGGTTGGATACGGGATCTGCAGAGCTTTCCCTGATCTCCAGACGTTGACAGGGAATGGGCAGTGGGGAGGAGGCTCCTCCTCTGGGCTTCATGTGCGGCTTTCCTGCTGTTTCTTTGGGATGCTGGATTTTGGGGATGCCGAGCCAGCCCCTGGGAGGGTGAATTATTGGGTTCAATGAAACGACCCGGGCAAGCCAAGCAGGGATCTCTCCCAAAGTTTCCATCCTTGGATTTGGAGTCTGTGTCTCTCCAGAGGGGCTCTGAGCTGGATCAGTCCCAATCCCACACAGGCAGGGGCTCCGGAGCCTGCCCTGGATGCTCCAAGAGACTGGAGATGGGGATGGAAAAATCCATCTAAATGCAAAGAGGCTTTTTATTGCTTGGCATCTCCTTGCCTTGTTAAGTCGGTGTGACAATGCTGTGACAGAGTTCCTGAGCTCAGATCCCGCCTGCCTCTGCTCTCTCACTGCCATTTTTTTTGTTGATTTTTTTTTTATTTTATTTCCAAGCTGGAATTATTTTCCGGAGAATAAGTGTTTCTAATGGTGTTTGAATTCCAGCATGAAAAATCACCTCGCTGGAGGCTCCTGCAGGAGCCTGAAGTGTTTCCCATTGTGTGTCTGGAGGTGTGAAGGGGACTTTAAGTAATCCATTACTCCTCTCTGGCTCATTTACAAATGCAGCAAGGTCACAGCCTTCTCCCCAAATCGTTCAAATTGAATTTGGGAGGAAGAGGCAAAATGGTTTTGCTGTGTTTGGCCGGGATTTCCGTGACTGGAGCTGTTGTGGGTTTTATTTTGGGCGAGGAAAGGGGAATAAAAGTAGGGTTTTTCTTAGATCAAGCTGGTCTAGGGAAGGTGATCCCTTCCCGTGGTAGGGGGGATGGAATAAGACAACTTTTAATCTTTTAGTTTTTAATCCATTCCATGATTCTCCGATTCAGCCCATCACGGGAAGGTCCTTGCAGCCGCGTCACTGACACACTTCTGGAAAAGCCTCCCTGACCTTGAGGCTGGGCTCAAATCCTGTATTTCTAGGCAGGAATTCCTTCTGGAACAGGCTCGTTTTCGAGCCCTCCCAGCTCCAGCCTCGCTGCTCTTGCTCTCCGTTTGAAAGCCAACACTTCTATAACAAAAAGCTCCCCTGGGCTGCTCCCTCAGCCGCTGCTCTGTCCCTGGAGCCAGTTCGTGTCATCCCTGACAGGGACACAGGAATCCAACATTTCCAGGGCCTGTCCCAGCTCTGGGCCTGGTTCCACACCCAGGCTTTAGGGTTTATATCTATTTCATTTCTAACATCAGAAAATCCGTGGTTTCAGCGTGATTTTCCCCCTGCTGTCAGTGGGAAGCAGGGGCTGGGCACCAGGAACGCTGCGGGACAACTCCGCCTGTGCTTTCCCCCCCTCTGCAGGTGTGTTCTTCACCTTCCACACGTTCCACCTGGAGAATGGCCACGATTACCTGCTGATCACCGAGAACTCCAGCTTTGCCCAGCCCCTGAAGCAGCTGACGGGGTCCCGGCTGCCGGCCCCGCTCAGCGCCGGGCTCTTCGGCAACTTCTCGGCCCAGATCCGCTTCATCTCCGACTTCTCCATGTCCTACGAGGGCTTCAACATCACCTTCTCAGGTGAGAACACCGGCAAAGGCTTCCTTCTGTCCCTTCCTTCCTTCCTTCCTTCCTCCTTTCCTTTCCTTTCCTTTCCTTTCCTTTCCTCCTTTCCTTTCCTTTCCTTTCCTTTCCTTTCCTTTCCTTTCCTTTCCTTTCCTTTCCCTTCCTTTCCTTTCCTTTCCTTTCCTTTCCTTTCCTTCTTTCCTTTCCCTTCCTTTCCCTTCCTTTTCTTCCCTTTTCTCTTCCCACTTTCCTGTGAATGATTTGGGTTGGGAGTTACCTTAAAGCTCATCCAGCCCCACCCCTGCCCAACCTTCCCCCGTCCCAGGCTGCTCCAACCTGGCCTTGGACACTTCCAGGGATGGATCCCCCCTTCTCTGGGCTGCCGGGGCCTCCCCGCCCTGCCAGTAAAACCCTGGGAATAATTTTCCATTGGTTTGGGTCACTCCTTTTGTCACCCAGTAAATCATCCCAGTATTAAACCCCAGTGTGCACCGAGGAATATTCCCAATGCGTCCCAAGAAATATTCCCAACGTGTCCCAAGGAATATTCCCCTTGCGGCCCCCATATAGCCAGGGGGAACAATTCTGTCTGCCCTGGGCTGGAAGAACAGGACTTTGATTCCCACTGGAATTCAATCCCTCTCCAGGCGTTGCTGTCTCCCTCCTCACCCTCACCTCCCCTGCTCCCTTTGTGGGCAATTCCAGCTTGGGATTTTTGGGGAATGCTGGCCCTCTTTCCCTGAACACCTCCTCTGTTTTTAGAGGAAAATCACTGCAGCAGGCCCAGCATTTCCAGCCCGGGCACAGATGGGATCCTTCGGAAGCAGCATGGAGCAATCTGGAGTGCTTGGAGAAGGAGCAGGGCAGGGCTGGTCGCTGCCCTGGTCCGGCTGCTCCCTCTTTTTGCCTCGGGCTCATTGCTCCCCTGGGATGCTCCTGCAGTGACCATCCCGTGCCTGCAGCCTGCCCTGGATGTGCCTCAGCCACGGAGCCAGGCTGGGACACCTGGGAATGTTCCCCTGGAGAGGAGAAGGCTCCAGGGAGAGCTCCCAGCCCCTGCCAGGGCCCAAAGGGGCTCCAGGAGAGCTGCAGAGGGGCTTGGGGACAAGGCAGGGAGGGACAGGACACAGGGAACGGCTTCAGACTGGGAAAGAGGAGACTTGGGTGGGATATTGGGAAGGAATTCCTCCCTGTGAGGGTGGGGAGGGGCTGGGCTGGAGGTCCTAGAGCTGCCCCTGGATCCCTGGCAGTGTCCCAGGCTGGACGGGTTTGGAGCAGCCTGGGATGGTGGGAGGTGTCCCTGACAGGGCAGGGGTGGCACTGGATGATTCCTAAAGCCCCTTCCCACCCCAACCATTCCAGGATTTTAACACCCAGGGTTTCCGTGGTCCCCCTGGCACTTCCAGGGAACTGGAAAACGCGTTTTTCCCTGGCTGGGCTGGCTCAGTTGCTCTGCCGCGGTACCAGGTGGGAGCCCCCTCCTGCTGCACCCAGCGGGGCTCTGAGGGATCCAGACTTTCCTGACTCCAGGAGCCAGGAGGAGGCTGAGGAAATTCAGCAATTCAACAATTCCTGCCCGGAGAAGTTCCAGCAATCCCATGCTGAGCTGTGCTTGCTCAACCATCAGGGCGATGGTGGCTCTGAGTGGGTGTGACGATCCAAAACGCAGATTTTTCCAAGGAAATCCTGATTTTCCTGCATTTGATGGTCAGAAGGAGCGTGGGGACTTGGAGAGAGACCCAAAAAAGGACGTGTGGCAGTGCAGGGCAGCTCGTGGCTGAAGGGCACGAGGTGTTGGGCTGTGTCCTCTGGGCTGGACTCCTCCAAATGGCTCCCAAGTGCTCCCACTCCAGGGAATGTCAGTCTTGGCTGCCTGAGTGCCCCAGAAGCCGTTCCCTGCAGCAGCCAGGGAAGGACTGGAGCTCTATTGCACTGGTGCTGCTCTTGCCTCTGTCCCTGTGTCCTTCCCACTCCCGAGCTGCCAGTTCAGCACCCAGGGAAGGAGAGAAATTCCCATTTTTCCTGTGGAGCTTGGTCTGGCACCCTCCCTGACGGGCAGAGCTGTTGCCATAGATGCAGCTGAAACCTGGTTCCCAGTGCCTTTGTTCCTGGCCTCTGAAGTCAGGGATTTGAATGTGGAAACCAGTCAGAAAATTTCCAATTAACTCCCATTTTGATGAGGGGAAAATGGCTTTTTGCCTTTCAAAAGCTCGCCTCTAATTATAACTCTCATTTTCAGTGTATTTCGAGGCTTCTTTCCTATCTGGGAAAGCAAAAACGGGAGTCAGTTCTATTTTTAGCTTCCTTTACATATATATATGTTAATGTACAGGCTCTGGACCTGGAGATTTTTCCAGAAACGCCCTCAAAAGAGTTTTCCTTCGAGCTGGTTTGGGGTCAGAGACGTGAGTTTGGCTGTTGGCCAGGATCCTACCTGACCTTTCTGGGAGCAGCAGCTTCAGTGTCCTCCTGCATTCCCTGAGCAGGATCATCCATTTCCAGGATTGGAAATGGAGAGGCAGCAGAAATCCCACCCGGATCAATCCCTCCTCGCTGGGCTGCAGCAATGACAAATTCCCATCGCCACCAGTGTCGCTGTGGCAGGAGCTGTTGCCTTTGGAGGTGGTTGAGGTCCAGGTGCTGGGAGGGAGTGGTAGCTTGGGAGTGAAATCCAGGTGGGTTTTCATGGCTTGGAATCCTCAAGGATTCACTGGATCAAAGCTCAGAGCTCCCTTGGATCCTTGTGTCCTCTCCAGAGAACCCCTGAGTTTTAGGTTGGGGGTGAAAGCCATGAAATTCATGGCTTGGAATCCTCATGGATTCACTGCAGCTGGATCAGGGCTCCGTTGGATCGTCGTGTCCTTTCCAGGGAGGACAGAACCCCTGAGTTTTAGCTTGGGGGTGAAATCCAGGTGGGTTTTCATGGCTCAGAAGGGATTCCATCCTCATGGATTCACTGCAGCTGGATCAGGGCTCAGAGCTCCCTTGGATCCTTTTGTCCTTTCCAGAGAGGACAGAATCCCAAGCGCCCCACCCCGCCATCCCATAAAATCCACTTCTCCCCTCCAGAATACGACTTGGAGCCGTGTGAGGAGCCGGAAGTGCCAGCCTACAGCATCAGGAAGGGGCTGCAGTTCGGCGTGGGGGACGTGCTGAGCTTCTCCTGCTTCCCGGGGTACCGGCTGGAGGGAGCGGCGCGCATCACCTGCCTGGGCGGGAGACGGCGTGTGTGGAGTTCGCCTCTGCCAAGGTGTGTTGGTAGGTGGTCATGTGCTTTCCTTCTGCTTGGCTGCTCCCGCTGTGCTGCACTGTGAGGTGGGCAGGGATGGGTGGGTGACATTCCCTGGGATGGGTGACATCCCCTGGGATGGGTGACAGCCCTGGGAGGGATGGGTGATATTCCCTGGGATGGATGGGTGACAGCCCTGGGATGGATGGGTGACA
>WBMY01009476.1:56656-70567 GCA_013397315.1 Donacobius atricapilla
CCCTGGGATGGATGGGTGACATCCCCTGGGATGGGTGACAGCCCTGGGATGGGTGACACTCCTGGGATGGATGGGTGATATTCCCTGGGATGGATGGGTGACATCCCCTGGGATGGGTGACACTCCTGGGATGGATTGGAGCACCCCTGGGTTGGATGGGAGCACCCCTGGGATGGGTGACATCCTCTGGGATGGGTGGGTGACAGCCCTGGGATTGGATGGGTGACACCCCTGGGATGGGTGACAGCCCTGGGATGGAATCACAGGGTGATCCGGAGCAGGGATGGGGGAGAGGCAGCTGGAAGGAGCTTCCAGCCCTGCGCGAGGGCTCCATGCCCTCCCCAGCTGGGCACGGGGAGGTGGCACGTCCCCAGGACACGTCCCCAGGGGGTGGCACATCCCCAGGGGGTGACACGTCCCCAGGGGGTGGCACGTCCCCAGGACACGTCCCCAGGGGGTGGCACATCCCCAGGGGGTGGCACGTGTGCCCCAGTGGTTCCAGAGCTGCTCCTCCCTCTGGGGCAGTCCCTGCCAGCCAGGCCGGGTTTAGGGGCTCCCCCTCGGAACTGCCGAGTGCTGTAATCTCCACATCCAGGCAAATCCCGCCTTGTTATGGATGTGTCTGGGAAACCCCCCTGGCTTCGACCTCTCCCTTGTTCTCCACCTGTTTCTTGCACCTTTCACCTTCCCCTTCCTGACCCCCGCGGGTCCGTTTTTAGCCCCTCCAGCTGTTATTTGCACTGATAAATCAATAAATGCAAGGGTAGAGGAGGGGAAGGGTTGATCTGCGGCACGGAGCTGGCTCCTGGCTGCTCCTCCTGCTGCAGGTGAGGTGCAGAACTCTCACCTGGCCGGGATGGGGCGTGGGGCAGAACAGGGACACAAATTTGGAAGGAAGGAGGACGCTCCAGGCCTTGGGGAAAAGATGGCACACGGGGATTTTTGGTGTAGAATTTCCAAAGGAAATCGTTCCCAGCTCTGCTCACGCAAAGCCTGAGGGATTCCTGCAGATCTCACCTGGTGGCCAGACCTGCTCAGGAGATTGTCCTGAGCTCTGGGTGACCTTTGAGGGCCATTGCAGGGCAAAGCTCCCCACCAGAGCCAGCTGCTGCCTCCTCCCAGCCTGTGGCGCTGAATTTCCCAGCACTGCTGAGCTCTGAGGCCTCGTCCTGCTGGGACAGGCAGCCTCTTCAGGGCAGGAATAACAATCAGACAGATAAAGCTCATCAGGAGAGTGAGAATCAAAAACAAATCCTTTACAGAGCTTTCAACTCGAGCCGCAGACAGCAGCACTAAGCGGACGCCCTGGCTGCTGTTCCTGGCTCGGAATTAACAGCTTGGGTTTATCATAACAGGGCAAACTCGGGGCTGATGGCCCAGAGCTCTGTGGCAGGGTGACAGCTCTGTCACAGTGTCCCCACTGCCCGCTCAGATCTGCCTGGATAGGGGTGGAAACGGGAGCCTGGCTCATTAAGATCACAGGAGATTTAATTGCTTTTCCAGACACTCTGTATTCAGCTCCTGTCCTAGAGATGGTCTGGGGGAGAGCTGAGAGTGGTTTTTGTTCCTTTGTCCGAGCCCTCTGGCCAGGACAGCTCCCTGAGATGTCCCCGGCATCATCCCTGGGGATTCGGTGCCAAAATCCTGCTTTTCATCCCTGGCAAGAGCCGAGGACAAAGTCACCTCCAAAATGCCTCCTCTGGGTGCATCTGCGGCTGCCTCCTTCCTTAACCCTTCCCTGCAGGCGCAGCAGAGCCAGGAGCTGCCCTGGCCTGGTTCCCTCAGCTCCAGGAGCTGTGGGCACTCGGGGACACGAGCTTGATCCCAAAAATTGCTCAGGGGGGGACTTTGGAGTGCCTGTCCCCAGCCCTGCCTCCCAGAGGAGCAGGCAGCCAGTGTTTGACAGCAGAAAAATCTTCCAGGGTAAACAGGCTGGGAAAACAGTGACTCACGGCTGGCTCGTGTGGGAGCTCGGCAGGAGGAGCAGCAAATCCCCAGCCTGGGGTTGTTCTGAGGTAGATCCACGCAGATTTGTACAGATCCATGCAGATTTATGCTGATTTTGCACAGATTTATACCGATTTTGCACAGATTGACACAGATTTCCCGCCAGTTTCCCACAGAGAGTCACACGGGTTTACATTTACACAGATTTCCCACAGATTCACCCAGATTTACGCGGATTTATACCGATTTTACACAGATTTATACAGATTTATTCTGATTTTGCACAGATTCACACAGATTTCCCACCAATTTCCCACTGACCCCCACAGATTTCAGAGATTCACACAGATTTATACAGATTTATACCGATTTTACACAGATTCACACAGATTTCCTACCAATTTCCCACTGATCCCCACAGATTTCACAGAGATTCACACAGGTTTACATTTACACAGATTCACTCAGATTTATACAGATTTATACCGATTTTGCACAGATCCCCACAGATTTCACAGAGATTCACGCAGAATTACATTTACACAGATTTCCCACAGATTCACTCAGATTTATACAGATTTATACCGATTTTACACAGATTCACACAGATTTCCCACAGTTTCACTCAGATTCACCCAGACTCCCCACAGATTCACATTTGCACAGGTTCTGAAGGAGGAGAGGAGCCTGGCTAGGCAGATGTGGTGGAAAAGGGGACAGTCTGCAGGTTGTAGTGATGCCTTGGGAAGGCTGACTTGAAACAGAGACTGGGCAGAGCTGGAGAATAAAATAGATATTTATTGAAAGGCTTTTAAGGGTACACCTTGGGCAGCACAAGAGCCTGGCCAGGGCTACACCCAAGGTGGACCAAAAATGGTCACCAAAATGGCTAACTGGTCATGAGGTCTTACATTTTTATAACTTTTGGTCCATTTGCACATTGGGGTTTAATTGCCCAATTCCAGCTCCAGGTGATGAAGTCCCATCCTTGTTCCTCCCTCCAGCCCAGCCTTGTTTGTGCTTTTGGGCTGAAAGTTGTCCTTGGTGTCCATCAGGAGAAGGATTTGTTTTGTGTCCCTGCTGTGTGCAGAGCTGAGTGATGCTGAGTGTGAGCTCAGAGCTGCACCCCTGCGTGCACAGAACCTGAAATACAGGGGAGATAAAACTTGAGGCATCAGTAGTGAATAAGAACAGGGAGAAGCCGCTTTCCTTCCTGCTGCGGGGAGGGCAGTGGCCCCCGGAGGAGCCCCCTGCATGTGTGGTGTGGCCAGCACGTGCCCGGGGTCACTGAAACGTGCGTCTGTGTCTCGGTGCAGCTGAGTGCGGCTCCTCCGTGACGGGGACCCAGGGTGTGCTGCTGTCCCCCAACTACCCCCTGAACTACAACAACAACCACGAGTGCATCTACTCCATCCAGAGCCAGCCCGGGAAAGGCATCCAGCTGAAAGCCAGGACCTTCGAGCTGGAGGCAGGAGATGTCCTCAAGGTAATTCTGGCTGGGGTAGTGGAGCTGCTCATGAGAGCGACGTCTCTAAATGCTGTAAAATGTGAATGGGGTTAGGTGGGAGTGACCTCTGGAAAAAGCGGTGTCACCCCCAGGAATGCTCCAGCGCCGTGGGGTGATTGCCGTGGCAGCTTGGAAAACCAAATTTCCCCCAGACCAGCTAAACTTCAGCTCTCAGCCGTGGAGTTGTGGAGGAAAAACTCCTCACCCATCAGAAGTGTGAGGGTTTGAGCATTCTTTTGGTGCTTTGAAGAATCGAGGCTGGTTTGTCCCAAAAAGGGGCTGACTGAAGTGCAGAACTCCAGACTCTTCAGATTATTCAAGCTCCAGAACTCCGTGGAGGAGGAGACAAATCCAGGCTGAGTTTTTTATTAACCAAAGGAATGGTTTTGGAGGAGGCATTAATATTACAAGGAGGCATCTTCCCAGGAATGCCTCTGTCCTCATTACACCGCCAAGAGAGGTGTAATCCACGTTCCCAGCTCACAAATGATTGGAAAGGGAGAAAGATTTCCTGTTAGTGCAAGGGATGCACTCCTTGTCAGAGGAATTACATTCTCTCAGCAGGTTTGTCATCAACTGCTCATCTGAGGAAAGTTCCTATTGATCTCCACTAGCAAGGAGCTGCTCTTGGTCCTCACAAAAGGAAGGAGGAAAAAAAAAAACCCATTTGTGTTTTTTTTTAAATCACAGCAAGCTCAAGGCTCATCTCTGAGTCAGTCTGTGGGGAAAAATTGGGTTTTTTTCAGTAGCTGCTCCTTGGGAAAGAGAGCAGAGGAGATGCAGCCCTGTGTGCAGAGTAAACCAGGGGTGAGGAGGAGGGTGCAGATCCTCCAGGGTGTAAATCCTGCTGCTCAGGTGGGCAGCACCGTGGAGTTTCATCAAGACTTTGAGTTGAGATCCCTGGCCCTCAGCTCACATTGCCTAAAGGATTTGTCCCTGTTCGCACTTGAGGATCCAGGGATCACTCCTGGGACAAATGTGGGGCAGATGCTGAAGGGTTGGAGTTGCTTTTGCAGCCTGTTGCTGGAGTTCAGAGTGGGGTTGGTGGTTTCCTTCCCTTTTCCCTCCAATACCTGGGATCAGCTCAGTGCCAGGCGCAAATTCCTTGATCTGAGTGCAGGTGACCCCAAATCAGGGCATTTAGCAGGAGCTGCTGGCTCTTCCCAGGAAGCTGTTCCACCAGAAAAAGCCAAAGGACAGCCCAGGGTGTCGCTGTGAGCAGAGCAGGGGCAAGGTGGGAACGGGATGAGGGGGAATGAGGTGTCTGAAGGGACCTCGGCACATTTTCTCTCTTCATTCACATTTTGGAATAAATTTCTCAGCATTTCTCTGTTCCAGAGCTCAGTGAAACTGCAGAGAAACCCTGGAATGGTTTGGGTGGGAGGTGCCACTGGGCAGGGACACCTTCCACTGTCCCAGGTTGCTCCAAGCCCCATCCAGCCTGGCCTTGGGCACTTCCAGGGATCCAGGGGCAGCTTCCCTGGGCGGTTTGATCCCTGGAATAGCCCAGGAGTGGCTTTTCCAGGCTGGATTTCTTGTCCCTGCCAGGTCTACGATGGCACCAACAGCTCTGCCCGGCTGCTGGGCACCTTCAGCCGCTCGGAGCTGCTGGGCACCAGCATCAACAGCACCTCCAGCTCCATGTGGCTGGAGTTCATCACCGACGCGGCCAACACCAGCAAAGGCTTCGAGCTGCAGTTCTCCAGTGAGTCCCAATCCCGTGTGTGCCGGGGATCCCACAGGCCAAGGGGTATTTTGTGTATTTTTGTGTTGCGTGCGAGCGGAGGGTCCTTTCTGTGGTGGTCTTGTACCCAAAGTGGAGCTGGGAAGGATCGGAATCCCAGGATTGGTGAGGGTGGAAAAACCCTCCAAGCCCATCAAGTCCAAGCTGTGCCTGAACCCTGTCGGTGTTGGACACACAGACACACACACATTCACTTTGGTGAGAAGGCAGGAACTGTTTATTATCAAATCTGACTCTATTTTATAGTATTTCTACAAAGGCCAGGGATTGGGGGGGAAGGCTGACACCTCTCCCCATCCCGTTGGCCAAGACAACTGTCCATCAGCTGTCCATAGCTCTAAAACAAGAATGTAAACTACCTTGAATTAAGGAAAACATTGCTTTTATTTATAACACCCGTGTGTGAGAAACAACCTAAGGACTATGAACTGTGAGACATAAGAAAAGGCTGAAAAAATCAGGGTGACAGAGCCCCACTTTGTCACTGAGTGCCACACGGAGGCGTCCCTTGGACACCTCCAGGGATGTGCTCTCCAAACCTCCCTGGGCAGCTCCAAGGCCTGAGCACCCTTTCCATGGAGAAATCCCTGCTGATGTCCAACCTGAGCTTTCCCTGGCACAGCTCGAGGCCGTTCCCTCTCATCCTGTCCCTGTTTTAGGGATATGATCAAACTTTTCCTGTCGAGGCTGTAGCGATCCAGAAATTCAAATCACAACTCCGACATTAATTAAACCCCCCCTAATTTCCAAATTAAAACCCTTTCGGTTCCCAACAAGTGACTGTAAGAAGAAAACACCACCACGGCTTTGTGTGACACCCTCCCGGCTGTGAAATTCCTGGTTCCAACTCTGCCCTTCCTCCCTGAGCAGGTTTTGAGCTCATCAAGTGCGAGGACCCCGGCATCCCGCAGTTTGGGTACAAGGTGCACGACGAGGGACACTTTGCTGGCAGCTCGGTGTCCTTCAGCTGCGACCCCGGGTACACCCTGCGAGGCACCAGGGTGCTGGTGTGCCTGACCGGGGAGAGGAGAGCCTGGGACCAGCCCCTGCCGACCTGCGTGGGTGAGACAGCTCCTCCTCCTCCTCCAGGGAGAGATCTCCTTGGATCCCACACCCCGAACTCCCTTGCGCCCTGCTTTGCTGACCCGCTGACATTAACTCCGCTGTTAATTGCGTCGGTGCTAATCAAATTGTGGTGAGTGTGGTGAGGGTCCTCAAGGTGGAGACAGCTCCTGCTCCCCCAACGCTCTCCAGACTGGGATTTCCTTGGATTCCCCACCCTGATCATTTTGTGTCCCTGCTTTGCTGATCCATTGACATTAACTCTGCTATTAATTACCCCCATCTGCACTAATTGAGTTGTGGTGAGGATGCCTCTGAGGCATCTCAGGATGGAGGCACCTCCTGCTCTTCCAAAACCTCCAGGAAATTATTTCCTTGTGGATTCCATGCCCTCACCACCCTTTGTCCCTGCTTTACTGATCCATTGACATTAACTCTGCTGTTAATTGCATCTGCACTAATTAAGCTGTGAGCGGTAAGGGTCCTGGAGATGGAGACACCTCCTCCTCGTCTGCCAAAATTTCCAGGAAGTGATTTCCTTGGATCCCACACCCTGACCACCTTTTGTCCCTGCTTTGCTCATCCATGTGACATTAACTCTCATATTAATTGCATCTGCACTAATTAAGTTGTGGTGAGTGTGGTGAGGATCCTCTGTGAGGCATCTCAGGATGGAGACACCTCCTGCTCCTCCAGCACCTCCAGGAAATTATTTCCTTGTGGATTCCATGCCCTCACCACCCTTTGTCCCTGCTTTACTGATCCATTGACATTAACTCTGCTATTAATTACCCATCTGCACTAATTAACGGGGTGAGGATCCCGTGTGAGACGGAGCTCGCTCAAAGCAGCTTTGGCATGAAATACTCTGCCCTAAACACACATTTGACAAGGGTTTTTTGCTTCCTTGCGCTTTTCCAGCCCTTGTCCTTTCACTCTGGATGGTCAGTGAGTGGCACCTCCTGACAGCGACGGCAGTGTGTGTCCTGGCGTGTGACAGCTCCGAGCCAGGGTTATTTGAGAGCTGCCTGACATCTGATCCCATCCCCAGACATTTCAATTCCCTCCGCTGAGTCCTCGGTTCCCTTTCACCTGCAGCTTTTCCTGGGATTCTATGTGTTAAATGAGTGGGGCTGATTGCTGATTCCTGTGCTGCTGTGCCCAGGACGTGGGGAAGTTGTTGGACACGGAGTCCTTTGGGAGATCTGCACACCCAGGGATGTGCTCAGCCCCTGGCACTCCATGTTCTCTCTCTCAGGAGGCAGGACCATTCCTTGGCTGGGATTTTAGCCCCATTTATTGATGTAAAAAGATCAATTTCTGTCATTTGTGCACTTTCTTAACCTTCACCCTGTTTGCTCTACGTGTGCTGGATGTGAGGCCGTGTCTGAGCGTGTGGAAATTAAAAAGAAATGAAAGAAAACTCAAAGAAACGAAAATGACAGAATCTGAATGGATAGCTTATGGAAATTATTCCAAATCCTCACGTTCTTTGCAGTTCATTTACAGCGACATTTACAAGTTCTTTGGCTTCTTATCCTTCATTTTCCGATGAATCCAAGCAGAGGAGCAGAGCTCCTTCACCCTCCACGTGTGGAGCAGGGAAGCAGGACCCTGGCAGGCTCTGCCTTTCTTCCCTGGGGACTCAGGGAGGTGGAGGGAAGCTTTGCCAGGTGTTCAGAACGAGCACAGAAATGCAGAATAATTCTGATAACTCAGCTGAATTCAATGATTCTCTTCATCTTCGTAAGCTTTTCGAATCCCTGGAAAAAGCCAGGAATGCTCTCAGTCACGGGGTGAGATTGTTGCCGAGCAAGAGCCACAGAAAGCCACGAATCTTCTCCCTAACCCCATAAATATTTTTGTTGCAGCTGAGTGTGGAGGGACAATCCGAGGAGAGGCCTCAGGACGGATCCTTTCTCCGGGATATCCAACTCCCTATGACCACAACCTCAACTGCATCTGGAGCATCGAGGCAGAGCCTGGATGCACCATTGGGTGAGCTGGCTCCTGTGCTTCGCCTTCTTTCCCATGTGGAGCGGATTTTTCCAGGTCGATAATTAAATAAAGGAGGGAGAAACTCCTGTCACTCTGAGAGGAACAAGCAGGGAGAAGTCGCTGCTTTGGTGCCAGAATCAGGGAAAGGTTTGGGCTGGGATTCAGGATTTATGGGCAGGGACATGTCCCGCCGGCCCAGGCTGCTCAGAGCCCCCCCAGTGGCATCAGTGCCGCTCTGTTTTTAGCCCTGTGCGTCACAGCCCCGGCTGGTGACACCAGACCACGTCCTAATCCTGCCCGTGGCATTCCTGTGCTCATCCCAGAGCTTTGGCATCCATGGACAGCTTTCCACCCCTCTCCTTGATGGGATGCATCCAGAATCAAACTTTTTTTTNCTCCCAGCATCTCCCATAATATTAATAACAATAATAATGGGAATAATGCTCTCCCAGCACTCCCCAGTGCTTCTCAGCCATTCCTGGCTCATCCCAAGCCTGTGGCTGTTCCATGCTGAATTCCTTCCCTCTCAATCCCGTTTTCTCCTCCCTGCTGCCTCAGCACCCATCGCCTCTGCAGCACAGCCAGTCCCTGTGGGTGAGCTCTCTGCTGCTTTTAGCCTGTGGGTTTCTGCTGGAGACAGGTTTGGCCCGGTGTTTTAATTTTTATTTCATGCAGAAATTCCCTCCATTAGCACGCTGCCCTTCGGAATGGCTCAATAATGGATGGGTTTGGGTGTGGACAGAGGAGAAAAAGCACGGCCAAAGCAGCTAAATCCCTGCACAGGCAACTTCCACTTGAAATCTCCTCTATTTTTATTCTCCTGGAAAAAGGTTTTTACAGGACAGAGTAGAGAGGCCCCTTTTCTCCCCCATCCAAAGGCTGCTTCAGCATCTTTGCTCCTGTAATCCCTAAAAGCACCTTCATGAGCAGAGATTTGGGATCAGCCGAAGGCTTGGAAGGGGCCAGGAGCGACAGGAGAAGGTTGCAGGAGGTATCAGAGCCACACACACCTGGCGACCCTGCCTTCCCCAGGGATCAGAGCCGCCTCTCCCTGCCCCTCCATTTCCCAGCTCCAGCGGCGCAGGTGATCTCAGGGGAGTCGAGAGAGCACATTCCCAGCAACTTCATTTTTATGGTAATCCGTTGGAAAAATAATCCTCTTCACGCATGATACAATTGTATAAAGCTCTCATTTATAACTTACATGAAAATTAATCGCCAGAGCTTTTGGAATGAAGCTGTATCTGCGCAGCACGAGGGGAAGGGCAGGGGGGCGAGACAGGGAGAAAAATGAGTCTGCACTTTGGAGCCATGAAAGGGAAAGGGCTGCTCTTGCAGAGGGGATTAATTTGGGACGTGGAGTGCCTTGGTTGGGCTGGGCGAGCTGGGGGAGAGGAAGAGGAGGAGGAANCTTTTTTCCCCACCAGATTAATGAGGAGCTTCCCCAAAGTGCTGAATGCCCAATTGACCCAATCCTGGAATGAGGGTGTTGTAGGAAATGCCAGGATCCAGGCACTTCCTGCTCCCTGATCCTTCACTTCTGCCCCACCACCCCACAGGGATGTTTGCCCAGCCCTGCCAAGCCCCTCAGGGCTGCCCTGGCTGTTCCCACAGATTCCAGGCTGGCCAAAGCCCCCAGAAAAACTGGAATATTTGGGCAAGCCAAGCTTTGAGTGAGTGCTGGATTTGAGGGGGAGAAAGGCACCTTAAAATTTGAATAATAATAATAATGATAATAATAATAATAATNAGGAGCGACAGGAGAAGGTTGCAGGAGGAATCAGAGCCGCACACACCTGGCGACCCTGCCTTCCCCAGGGATCAGAGCCGCCTCTCCCTGCCCCTCCATTTCCCAGCTCCAGCAGCACAGGTGATCTCAGGGGAGTCGAGAGAGCACATTCCCAGCAACTTCATTTTTATGGTAATCCGTTGGAAAAATAATCCTCTTCACGCATGATACAATTGTATAAAGCTCTCATTTATAACTTACATGAAAATTAATCGCCAGAGCTTTTGGAATGAAGCTGTATCTGCGCAGCACGAGGGGAAGGGCAGGGGGGCGAGACAGGGAGAAAAATGAGTCTGCACTTTGGAGCCATGAAAGGGAAAGGGCTGCTCTTGCAGAGGGGATTAATTTGGGACGTGGAGTGTCTCGGTTGGGCTGGGAGAGCTGGAGGAGAGGAAGAGGAGGAGGAAAAGGAGGAGGGCGTGCTGGAAAATGGATGGGAATTCCTTGCCCAGTTGGGCACAGCAGACACAGAGACATGGCAGAGGTGGGTCGTGGTCCATCCCTGATCCCGGCGTTGTAAAAATCCACTGGTGCTGTTAATTCATCCCACTTCCGTGGGTATTGACAGGTTCCACTTTCCAGAGTTTTGTCTAAAAAGAGGGGTGAGAAAACACCCAGAGCTGGAAGGGACCCACAAGGATCATCCAGCGCAGCTCTGACCCTGCCCAGACCCCCCAAACCCCCACCCTGCGCACCCCAAACGCTCCTGGAGCTCTGGCAGCCTTGGGAATGTAACCACCTCCAGCATTTTGGGATTTTCCGCTTCCCAAGGACAGCTTTCAAGCTGGGGAAGCCTCTCTGGGGCAGAGGGTGGCAGTGGGAACCCCCAGACTTCTGCTGGGGTGGCTTTGGTGGCACCTCTGTGCCAGGGAGTCCCAGCCTTGCAGAGCAGAGCCTGGATGGGGATAAAACAGCAGCATAAAACACCTCAGGATGGTCCTTGGGGCTGTGGGGAGCTTTGGGAAGAGCTCCTCAAGGGTTGTTCTCACTCCCAGGGCAGAGCTGGGCTCTCCTCTCTGCTCCTTGGAAAGCTGGCAGGACTTCCCCTCTCTCACATTTATATTTACATCGTCTCCCAGTTTGTGATTTGCTTTTTTTTTTTTTTTGCTTTTTTTCCCTGCATTTCCATGCCTATGATTGGGAAATTGCGATTGGCCGAGGCAGGAATAAAATTCCTTTCCCCTCAGGAATAAAATTCCTTTCCCATCAGGAATAAAATTCCTTTCCCCCTCAGGAATAAAATTCCTTTCCCCTCAGGAATAAAACTCCTTTCCCCTCCATTGTCTTCTGAAGCAGGGGGTCTGCCTGATCTCCAGCATCAGGGAAAAGCTGAGATTTGCTCCCGAGAACTCCAGATCTGACATCCCAACAGATTCCAGGCTCTCCACAGCCTGTCCCGTGGATCACCTGGATCAAGGTTTTCTCCCCCTGGCTCGGTTGTTTTTTCTCCCCCTGCAGTTGTTTTTTGTCAGATAACTGGGGCTGGTTCAGGCAGCCCTGGAGCTGCTGGTGGCAGTTCCGGAGTTTCTCCCCCAGCCCAGCTTAACCTCTGGCAGCCTCTCCCCGATCCCAAGGTCTCCAGGGATGAGTTTTTTCCAGCATTTCTGGCTCACTGGGCCCAGTTAAGGCTGGGGACAAACGTAATCACACCGAGGCAGCCGTGGGGAACAGCTCTGCACCATCCATCCTGATTTTCCTCAAGCCTGGCTTTATTTCTCTTTGCTCAAGGTCTCTGCTCAGGAGATTTATGATTCAGTGCTTTTGGTTTCTCCCAGCTTCTGTGGACATCATTTTGTTGCTGAGGATTTTGCAGTGGGGCTTTTTTTTTTTTCTCTCCCCCCCTTTTTTTTTTTTTTTTTTTAATGCCTCTCCCTGATTTATTTATGTTTGCCCCAGATAAATGGGAGAGCAGCCAAGTGAAATCTTCCCTGTTTGCCTCCATGGGCTGGCAGGGATTTCAGCACAGCACCTGATGGGTTTCTTTTTTGCAGATTTTTTTTTTTTCCTGTTTCTAGGTTTCTGCCCCCGTTTCACACTGGGGTTGAGTTGCCCGTGGTTGCCCTGATTTTGTTGTGCCAGAGGGAAAATGGGGCAGTGACAGACAGGGACAGGGAAATTCCTCCTCTCCAGGTGGGATTTGAGTGCAGCAGTGATCAGCTCCTGCTCCATCCCCAGGGAATGATCACATTCCCAAGGCTGCCAGAGCTCCGGGAGGGTTTGGACAATGCCCTCGAGGACAGGGTGGGATCTGGGGATGTCTGCAGGGCCTGGAATTGGATTTGATGATCCCTGTGGGTCCGTTCGCACTCAGGACATTCCATGACTCAGAATTGCAGCCTTCAGCTGGTGACTCCCCCAGGTGTCACCATAACCAGGGCAGGATCTTCTTCTTGGATGGTTCTTCTGACCTGGGAAGATCCCAAAGCTCTTGGAAAAAAAAGCCTGGATCCATCTGTTCCCCATCCTGCCACAGCAGGGCCTGGCAAGGAGCAGGGTGAGATCCCACCAGGGATGTGTTGGGACCACGTTTGTCCTGTCCTGGAGAGCCACCAGCCCTCACCGGGGCACGGAGGGACCTCCTCCTTCTCCCACACCCTTGGGTCCATCGCTGGCCCAGACTCCGACGGGAATTCCCTCACCATGAGGGGATTCCTCACCTACAGCATTCCCTGAGGAATTCCCTGTGGAAGTGCCTTGGCTGAAGGCCTTGAGCCCTCTCTCCAGGACAGACCCAACTCTGAAATCCAGAGGAAGGGAATGAGATCTGCCTTCAGAGCGTCAAAATGATCCCCTCAGGGTCAGCTCGTTGTCACCTTCTTAACTCCTGTTTTCCCTCCCTTCCTTTCCCCGCTGTGGATTTTGGAGCTGTGGCTCCTGCTGCCTCATTTTCTCTCTATTCTCTGCTGAAGTTCTCTGTTTGCTGATGCTAACGCTATTCTGCAACATCCAGACCTTCCTGAAACACACCAAAAATCCTGGAGGCGCTGCAATCCAGCATCAGAATTGGCTGCCCGAATTTGGACACAAACCACACTCCAGGCCTGAATTCCAGATGAAACAGCACATTCCATGCGGGCCTGGCTGCCTGAACTTGGCACAAACCACATTCCAGGTCTGAATTCCGGGTGTTTCTTGCCCCGTTTGCAGGCTCCATTTCTTGGTTTTCCACACGGAGGAGTTCCATGACGTGCTGCGGATCTGGGACGGGCCGGTGGAGAACGGGATCCTGCTGAAGGAGATGAGCGGCTCGGGGCTGCCTGGGGACATCCACAGCACCTTCAACTCCGTCATCCTGCAGTTCAACACCGACTTCTTCACCAGCAAGCAGGGCTTTGCCATCCAGTTCTCAGGTGGGATGCGCAGGGATTCCCGAAAACCCGACTAAACCCTGAGGGAAAACCCAACCAAACCCAGTGGGAAACCCTGGGCAAACCCAGATGAAAAACCTGCCCAAACCCAGGGGAAAACCCAACCAAACCCAGAGGAAAACCCAACCAAACCCTGAGGGAAAACCTGACCAAACTCTGATGGAAAATCCGATCAAACCCTGAGGGAAAATCTGACCAAACCCAGTGGGAAACCCAACCAAACCCAGAGGAAAACCCAACCAAACCCAGAGGAAAACCCAACCAAACCCTGAGGGAAAACCCGATCAAACCCTGAGGGAAAACCTGACCAAACCCAGAGGAAAACCCGACCAAACTCTGAGGGAAAATCCGACCAAACCCAGAGGGAAAATTCGACCAAACTCAGAGGGAAACCCTGGCCGAACCCAGAGGGAAAACATGACCAAACCCAGAGGGAAACCCGACCAAACCCCGAGGGAAAACCCAACCAAACCCAGTGGGAAACCCTCGGCACACA
>WBMY01009476.1:71158-86751 GCA_013397315.1 Donacobius atricapilla
AAGAGGAAAACCCGACCAAACCCAGTGGAAAACCCAACCAAACCCAGTGGGAAACCCTGGGCAAACCCAGATGAAAAACCTGCCCAAATCCAGAGGAAAACCCAACCAAACCCCGAGGGAAAACCTGACCAAACTCTGAGGGAAAAACTGATCCAACCCAGAGGGAAACCTGACCAAACCCAGAGGGAAAATTTGACCAAACTCGGAGGGAAACCCTGGTCGAACCCAGAGGGAAAACATGACCAAACCCAGAGGGAAACCCGGCCAAACCCCGAGGGAAAACCCAACCAAACCCAGAGGAAAACTTGACCAAACCCAGAGAGAAAACCCCAACCAAACCCAGAGAGAAAACCAAGCAAACCCACGTTTGCTGGGCAGAAATTCCAGGTGTATCCATAGGATGAGCAGGTGACACTGCAGTGGACACTTAGTCACTTTCATAATAAATAAACAGAAAATTAACTCTGTTAGACCATTCACTAATCATTTATTTACCACTTAATTCCGTCTATTCACTGTGTAATTTATTGCAAATATTAGGTGCAGTGTTGCTGTGAAGATAAAAATTCACAAAACCCAAAGCAGGTTGATGCTTATGAAACCAAAATGCAGCATTTATGGGCTGCAGCCACTGGAATGAGCGTGATCCTGTAAAAAATGAGCTGCACATCCTGGGAGATGGAAAACCCTCGTTTCCCGGGCAGCACAAACATCAGTCTGCAGGAAATCATTCTTTTCCAGCTTTGCAGTAGCAGGGTTTTTCTTCCCTGAGCTCCATCCTGTGTGGATCATTTGCTGGGCAGTTAGAGGTTTGAAATTAGGATTGTGAAAGTAATTCTTTTCATTGCTTCCTGACCCGTGGCCTTCACAAGCCACTTCTCAGTTCTGTTTGCTTCCTTTGAAGGATCTGTTTGGTTCATGGCGGGGTTTGAATTGGAAAATCAAAACTTGGTTTGAAAACATTGACTTGACGAATACACAGATTCCATTACTTTCCTGTCTCCCAGCCCTTTTTGGGTGCAGAGTCTGAAAACAGAGGAAAATCTCGTGTATTTTGTCCTGGCAGTGAATTCTGTGCCCTCTCTGCCCTCAGAGTGAGGAACCCGGCAGAAAATGGAACACAGAGCAGAAAATGGAACACAGAGCAGAAAATGTTGGGATAAACAAGAAGGAATTCCAGCAATTTTCCACCCCTCCGATTCACCCTGGGAGCTTCCCCCAGGTGTCCTGGGAGGGGCTGGGCAGTGGGCCCTGAAAGCCAAATCTGCTTCAACCCCCCCAGATTGGGTCCCTTGGACTGCAGGGCACAAAAATCTGCAGGGCTGTCCCTGCTCCAGTCTGGCTTTCCTGAGTCCTGGCTGCTCTCACCTGAGCCTCAGCCCTCTGAACACATTCATGGCAATTATTTATGGTGATATATTCCAATATGTACAGAGGGTTCCGGGTTTGTGCAGTTGTTTTGGAGTGACAATAAACGGGGAATGGTTGGGTGAGTGGTGATGTGACTTTCCCTGGACTGAGACACATGGAAACATCTTCCCAAGTTGGTTTTTTTTTTTCCCCAGAGCTTTCTGTCCAGGGTGCCTTGCTTGGCTGGGGGAATAAGCCAGCATTTTGGGGAGAATTTCTGCTGGATTTCAGGCCTTTGGGATGACCCAGACAGAGGCAGAGCTTTGTGTCACCTGGCACAGCGGTGCCATCCTGGGGTTTTTTGCCAGATTTGCGTCTCATCCTGCCAGGAAGGACCAGCCTGGGCTGTTAACTTCCTTATCTCCAGCTGCACAGAAAGAGAGGGATTTCCTCTGGCTCTTTCAAGAGCAGCTTTCTCCAAACTGCCTGGGTGTAACAGACTCTCATCAACTTAGCAGGAAATAAGCTCCTGATCTGGAGCTGGGCTTTATTGACTGCTCCTGCTCAAAGCCTTTGTTCAGCAGGTGTGACTAAGCAGCAAGACCTGAGCTCAGACCTGTCCACTTTGGGATCTTGNTCCACCCCTCCGATTCACCCTGGGAGCTTCCCCCAGGTGTCCTGGGAGGGGCTGGGCAGTGGGCCCTGAAAGCCAAATCTGCTTCAACCCCCCCAGATTGGGTCCCTTGGACTGCAGGGCACAAAAATCTGCAGGGCTGTCCCTGCTCCAGTCTGGCTTTCCTGAGTCCTGGCTGCTCTCACCTGAGCCTCAGCCCTCTGAACACATTCATGGCAATTATTTATGGTGATATATTCCAATATGTACAGAGGGTTCCGGGTTTGTGCAGTTGTTTTGGAGTGACAATAAACGGGGAATGGTTGGGTGAGTGGTGATGTGACTTTCCCTGGACTGAGACACATGGAAACATCTTCCCAAGTTGGTTTTTTTTTTTCCCCAGAGCTTTCTGTCCAGGGTGCCTTGCTTGGCTGGGGGAATAAGCCAGCATTTTGGGGAGAATTTCTGCTGGATTTCAGGCCTTTGGGATGACCCAGACAGAGGCAGAGCTTTGTGTCACCTGGCACAGCGGTGCCATCCTGGGGTTTTTTGCCAGATTTGCGTCTCATCCTGCCAGGAAGGACCAGCCTGGGCTGTTAACTTCCTTATCTCCAGCTGCACAGAAAGAGAGGGATTTCCTCTGGCTCTTTCAAGAGCAGCTTTCTCCAAACTGCCTGGGTGTAACAGACTCTCATCAACTTAGCAGGAAATAAGCTCCTGATCTGGAGCTGGGCTTTATTGACTGCTCCTGCTCAAAGCCTTTGTTCAGCAGGTGTGACTAAGCAGCCAGACCTGAGCTCAGACCTGTCCACTTTGGGATCTTGGGAGCTTTAATGAGGTGGATAAGCTCACAAAACTCCTATTACTCCAGGATTTTCCCTGCTGGTAAATCCTTGTGGTGTTGGCAGACCTTGAGCTCAGGCGGCAGCGAAGCTTCGCCTGTCCCCGGCTCAGGGGACATCTCCGAGCTCAAAGAGAGGCAGCAACAAGTCTGGAAGGGAAACAAACACATTTCTGAAAGGTCAGGCTTGATGCTTCACAGATCTTGAGGCTAAATTTCCCTGCTACTCAGGGGAAAGCGTGACGTGCTGGTGGCTGAGTTGATTTTGCAGCATGTGCCTGGCACAGGACTCTCCACAAACACCGTGGAAGATCAGTAGGTGTCTGGCCTGGTGGAGTCAAGAGCCATGTGCACAATTCTACATCAAAGCTGCTCCCTGGGTCCTGCTCTGGAACTTGCTGGTCCCCAGAGCCGTTCCAGCCGGGGCGGCAGATGCTCAGAGCAAAGGGAAAGGCACTTTTTGTGTGGGGGAGAACTTGATGGGGATGCTGAGGGAGGAGGGATGGGGAACAAGGCATGGCCTGGGTGTCTGGGGCAGGACAGAGCCTCAGGACAGCCTGCTGTTAAATAAACATCGGTATTCAAGGTGTGCCTTTAATCCCCCTCAGTTTCCACGGCCACTTCCTGCAACGACCCAGGAATCCCCCAGAACGGGAGCCGCAGCGGGGACAGCAAAGAGGCCGGGGACTCCATCACCTTCCAGTGCAACCCCGGCTACGCCCTGCAAGGGGCAGCGCAGATCACCTGTGTGCAGGTCGAGAACAGGTTCTTCTGGCAGCCAGACCCGCCCACCTGCACAGGTACGGCCCGGGGCCACGTCCTGGGCACACGGACACGGATCCGTGATCTGGGAACATGGACAGGGATCCACGTCCTGGGCACACGGACGCGGATCCATGATCTGGGAACATGGACACGGATCCGTGATCAGGGAACGTGGATACACATCCCTGTCCTGAATCCGCGAACACAGATCCATGTCCTGGGCACAGACACGGATCCGTGATCTGGGCACATGGACACGGATCCGTGATCTGGGAACATGGACACAGATCCATGTCCTGAATCCATAGACACAGATCCCTGTCCTGAGCCCAGGGACACAGATCCATATCCTGAATCCATAGACACAGATCCCTGTCCTGAATTCATGGACACAGATCCCTGTCCTAAATCCATGGACACAGATCCCTGTCCTGAATCCATGGACATAGATCCATGATCTGAGCACAGGACACAGATCCCTGTGCTGAATCCATAGACACAAATCCCTGTCCTGAATCCATGGACATAGATCCCTGTTCTAAATCCATGGACATAGATCCCTGTCCTGAATCCATGGACACAAATCCCTGTCCTGAATCCATGGACATAGATCCATGTCCTGAACCCGGTTGTAAAATTTCACCCCACACATCTTTAAAAATTAAGAAATATTTAAGAAAAATACCCTTCAGGTGTTCAGAGCTATGATAAAAAAAACCCCTCTGATTTTCTAATACTTCAGATTGTGCTTAAAGTTTATTTTCCAGCCAGTTTTGATAAGAAGTGACAGAGGATCTTGGAGGAATAATCAGTGAAATATCAGTAGCAGAGGGAGAAGCAGCCTGGTTGGAGCTAAACTGGGAAAATTCAGCATTAAATTTAGGGCCAGTTTGGGATATTTAGCATTTCAAATGCGTTTCCCCCTCTTCGTGGCACAGCTGCCAAACAATCCAGGCTGGGAGAACCTCGGGAGGTTTGGGCCATTTGAAGTCTGCATCCCTCCCGATCCCAGGCAGCGCTGGCTGGGTCCAGCTCCTGCTTCAAATCCTTTGGAGACTCCGGGTGGGATTTTCAAAGGAATCCGAGGGTGTTGAACACTTGTCTCCCTCGGGCTTTTCAAAAATGAGTCCTTAGATTTCAGTTTCTTCAGTTTTCCCCTGACATTTCAGTCTGGGAGGGGAAAGCACCCTTGGGGTTAAAATTAGGGTGAATGGGCACGGAAGAGATGCTGGTGGATTCTTCCAAGGCATTTCTGGGGGACTCTCAGCCAAACTCTCCATGTCTGTGCTGTGATTTCCTGGTGAGTCCCAGAGGGATGAAAGTTCTCCGTGCCTGAGTCTGGACTTGGTTGAAGAAGTTGCTTTAAAGCTTTGGAGAAGGGTCTCTAATCTCTATTTGGATATTTCTAGACCAGCCCCACTGGGTTTTTCCTGGTATTTTTCTTATCAAAACCCACCAGACAATCCCATGTAGTCATTCCTTCATGGAAAATCCTTCCAAGATTTATCCCACCTCTTCTGCCCCATCCCAGCTCATTTCCTGCTCTGTAAGCTGCTGTCAGAGCCCCCCACGAGCTGTGCTCTCCTTGCTCTCATCCCATCCCAAATGTGGGAGGGTTGGTGGTTCTTCCAAGGGATTTCTGGGTGACTTCCAGCCAAATTTGCCATATCTGTGCTGTGATTTCCTGGTGTATCCCAGAAGGATACCATTTCTCCGTTCTTGGACTTGGAGAAAGGTTTCTAATCCCTACTATGACATTTCTAGACCAGCCCCACTGGGTTTTACCTCTTTTTTTTATTATTTTTTTTCTTTATCAAAGCCCACAAGGCGATCCCACGTGCTCACTCCTTCATGGAAAATCCTTCCAAGATTTATCCCACCTCTTCTGCCCCATCCCAGCTCATTTCCTGCTCTGTAAGCTGCTGTCAGAGCCCCCCACGAGCTGTGCTCTCCTTGCTCTCATCCCATCCCAAATGTGGGAGGGTTGGTGGTTCTTCCAAGGGATTTCTGGGTGACTTCCAGCCAAATTTGCCATATCTGTGCTGTGATTTCCTGGTGTATCCCAGAAGGATACCATGTCTCCGTTCTTGGACTTGGAGAAAGGTTTCTAATCACTACTATGACATTTCTAGACCAGCCCCACTGGGTTTTTCCTGGTATTTTTCTTATCAAAACCCACCAGACAATCCCATGTAGTCATTCCTTCATGGAAAATCCTTCCAAGATTTATCCCATCATTTTTGCCCCATCCCAGCTCATTCCCCACTCTAGCTGCTGTCAGACCCCCTTCCTCTCACCCCATCCCAAACGTGTGAGGGTTGATCTGCGGCCCTCACAAGCAGCCTGCAGAAAAAAAAAAAACTGACTGCAAAAATATCAGTCATGTTTTGTCACAGTGGGAAACACGAGCAGGCACTTTGAGCCTTAAAAAAGTAATAATTGATTTTTCAATCAGCTTGGCATTTAATGTGCCGGGAAGTGGAGTAAACACGACCAAGCCATTTAGGCCCAGACGTGTTTTCACCTCGTTACAAATGAACAGGCCTTGACAGGGAGTTCCATAAAGGCAGCGGGAGAGTGGGAGATCTCCCCCTCTCTCCTCCTGGCTCCTCACTCGCAGATTTTAGGAAGGTTGTGGTGGCATCCAGAGCTCTGTTTGTGGCGTTTGCCCCCTGTGGAATGACGGAGCCCTCACCCGGCAGAGCCGCCACACTTGTGTCACACGTGAGCCTCAGGGTCACTTCCCACTAAAATACCCTGGGATTCTGTGCTGTCTTAAGCCCCCCTGTCTATCCACATCTCCCTCTTTTTTCCATTCCTGCTTCCCGTTTGCTGCTTTCGCCCTCTCTGTGCTCCAAGGGCTCACCCTTGGCTGCTTTTCCTGCAGCTCCCTGTGGTGGGATCCTGACGGGCCCAGCTGGGGTGATCCTGTCCCCTCAGTACCCAGAGCCGTATCCCCCGGGGAAGGAGTGTGACTGGAAGCTGACGGTGTCCCCTGACTACGTCATTGCCCTGGTGTTCAACGTGTGAGTACGCGAGGGTTTGGTGCCGTGGCCCTGGAGGGGAGCGGGAGGGATCATCTGGGGATGGATGTCCTTCCCTCCGGAAAGGAACCAACCCAAAGCTACTGGAGCTGTCCTGTGCCCCTGGATAATTTGTCCTGCTGATCTTCTTTTGGGGGGAGATCCTCGTATCCCAGCTGCAGCCCCTCTTTGATGCACAGACCGTGATCTGGGACAGCCCGGGAATCCCTGCAGCAGCTCTGGCTCTGTCTCCTGGCTCCATCCCCACTCCTCCGTTCCTCACACGTGGGATGGAGGCAGGAATGTCCCCTCTGCCTGGCAGGGTTCTGGAGCAGGAGCAGCTGGCAGGAAGGTCCTGCTTGGCAGAACTTTGGAGCAGCAGCAATCAGGCCCTGCCCTGGGGTTCCACATCCCAGGACCTCAACCCAGAGCTCTCCAGGGATGCGTCCTTACTCCAAGCTCTCCTCCTCTGCTTTCACAGCTTCAGCCTGGAGCCTGGCTACGATTTCCTGCACATCTATGACGGGCCTGACTCCCTGAGCCCCCTGGTTGGGAGTTTTTACGGCTCCCAGCTCCCGGAGAGGATCGAGAGCAGCAGCAACAGCCTTTTCCTGGCGTTCCGGAGCGACGCCTCCGTCAGCAGCGCCGGCTTCGTCATCGAGTACACAGGTGAGGGCTGAGGGCACGCCTGGCCCAGCAGCTGCCTGCGGCTCTCCCTCCGCTTATTCCCACTTTATTCCACCTCATTGGAATAATATTTCTTGACGCTATTCGACACACAGACACACACACACTTTGGTGAGAAGGCATGAACTGTTTTATTACAAATCTGACTCCACTTTTATAGTATTTCTACAAAGGCCAGGGATTGGGGGAGAAGGTTGACACCTCTCCCCATCCCACTGGTCAAGACAACTGTCCATCAGCTGTCCGTAGCTCTAAGAACAGGAATGAAAACTTTCCTTCAATTTATGGAAATGTTATCACCCCTGCTTGAGAAATGATCCAACTAAGAAAATTGTGAAACAGAAGAGAAGGCTAAAGAAATCAGGGCGACAATTTCTCTCATGAGAGAGGCTCTGAATGCTGTGGAAAACTCCTTCCTGGGGGAATTCTGGTGTTTTGGCACCCCAAAGGTCGAGGAAGGGAGGGAGGGAGGGAGTCCCTCTCACCCAAAGCAGTGGGAGGAAAGAGGGAGGCAAAGAGGAAGGGAGTGAAACAGGAAAAGAGGAAAAGTGGTGCTCAAAGTGTCCAAACTTTGTGCATGGAGACCCCACTGAGCCCAGGAGAACCCAGGATTTCAGGATTTAAAGGCTGAGGACACAAATGTGTGATGGGCAGTGGGGGTTGGCCAGAGTGTGGCTCCCAAAACAGGGAATTGGTGCTCTGGGAGAAAAAAAAATCCCATCCTTTTGTGCCCCATTCACCTGGATCACCTGGTGCAGTGAAAGCATGAGATAATCTGATTTTTCATGCAGGAAAGGAAAAGCAAGACCTGTGGGATTTACAGTTTCCTGTTTCTCCTTCCACACCTTCCCCAAAATCTGAGAGCCCCTGATTTAATGCTTAAGCACACTTGAATTGTTCCCAGAGCCACTGCTCTCATAAAAGCCCTCATCTTTAATGAGCAATTTCCAAATGACAAAAGAGCAGGATTAATCAAAGCCTCTAATTATATTGCAGGCAGGAAAAAAAACAAGAGAAAGGGGAAAAAAAACCCCAAAAACAACCAAAAAAGCCATTAGAAGAAGAAGAAGAAGGAAAGAAATATCTAAGTCCTGACAGCTCTGTAGTGTTCCTTGGAATTTTTATATGGAAATGGGATTTTAAACTCTGCAGGACAGAGAATTTTTCACTCTCTACCTGCCAGGAGGGTGGAGCAAGGTGGGGTTTGGCCTCTGCTCCCAGGGAGCAGGGACGGGATGAGAGGGAACAGCCTTGAGTCGTGCCAGGGGAGGCTCAGGTTGGACGTCAGCAGGAATTTCTGCACGGAAAGGGTGATCAGGCCGTGGAAGGGGTGGAATCCCTTCCAAGGACATGGCACAAGGAATAAATAAAAGAATCCCAGACTGGTTCGGGTTGGAAAGGAGTTTAAAACCCACCCAGCTCCATGGGCAGGGACACCTTCCACTATCCCAGGTTGCTCCAAGTTCCATCCAGCCTGGCCTTGGACACTTCCAGGAATGGGGAATCCATGATTTCTCTGTCTCTCAAATATGATTTGTTCTCGTGGCACTCAGCGCTCTGGGCTGGTGACAGGGTGGGGATGTGTCACAGCTTGGTTCCCTGAAGGGATTTTCCAGCTTCAGCATTCCTGGGATTGTGTGAAATCCAAGTTTTGCCTTCCTGCTTGGCTTTTGGGTGCTTGTGTGGGAACTGGATCCTCCCTTCTCCCAGAGCTGCTGTGCTGAGCACCACAGGAGGGTCTGGAGCAGCTGGGATCCAAACCAAATCCAAAATCCAGACCCTGCAAATGGTGCCGGCCCTTGTGAAAATCCCCCAAATTCCTAAATGAAAAAAAAAAAAAAAAGCCTGAAAAACTCCCATTTCACTGATGAAAACAGCAGAGGAGCTGTGCCAGAGGAATAAAAATCCTGGGCATTCTTTCCGTGCAGAGAACCCCCGGGAGTCCTGCTTTGACCCGGGCTCCATCAAGAACGGCACCAGGGTGGGCACGGACCTGAAGCTGGGCTCCACCATCACCTTCTACTGTGATGGCGGCTACGACATCGAGGGGGGCCCCACCCTCACCTGTGTCATGGGAGGGGATGGAAAACCCACCTGGGACAAGCCTCGTCCCACCTGTACAGGTAAATCCCCTGGGAAAGGGCAGGGGGGAAGGGTCTGCCCGGAGTTGGATCCCTCAGCATGTCACTTGTGGAAAACTAGGGGTTAATTTACTGGGGTTTTCTCAGTTTTTCTATAATTTTTTAGGGATTTTAATAGGAATTATTTTTTTTTTTTTTTATCATTATCAGGGTTTTAACAGATCTTTTAACAAGAAGAGCTGATTTCTGGGGGTTTTCCTGAGCTTTCTTTGGAGGCAGATGGGGAACTGGACATGGCTGATCCAATGCCTGGCACAGGGCAGGAGTCAGGAATCCACTTAAACCCTGGCTAAACCTGATCCTTGCTAATCCAAACCCTCAATCTGAGCGGGGCAGAGCTCAGTGACAAAACAAGAGGTTTTTTTCTTAGGGTTTCTCTGTGGTTATTTCGTTTTCTTTTCTGACTTCATGCTTTGCAGTCAGACTTGGGCTGAGAAGGGAATCAAGAGGCAGCTGGTGGGGGGAAGGAATGAAATCACTAATTCGGGAAGGCTCTGGCAGGGAGAGCTGAGGAAAGGTGAAAAAAGGAGCTCCCTCCGAGCTGCGAGGTGGGGAACAAGGCAGATCCCACATTAATGGTGTGGTTTGATAATTCGTGGAGCCAGCACGAACTGGGGGTGGGATAAACCTGATTTTTCCAAGGAGAACTTTCAGGGAGCAGCGCCTGGAGCAGGGAATGGTGGCTGGGGGCATTCCCAGGCTCCGGGGATGCTCCATGATCCTTTCCCTTGCAGCTCCCTGTGGAGGGCAGTACACGGGCTCGGATGGAGTCGTCCTGTCCCCAAATTATCCCCAAAACTACACCAGTGGCCAGGTGTGCCTGTACTCCATCGTCGTGCCCCAGGACTATGGTACCACGCTTGGAATTTTTATGGGATTCTCTTCTTGCAACTCTTCTTTGCTGGGTTTTTAATGATAATTTTTTTTATAAACGCATCCAGAACTGGAGATGGGGGAGATGGGAGAGTAGCAGGTGGTGCTGTTGGGTGCTCTTTGTGCTGGAGTCGGAGAAAATTCTGGATTTGTCCAGGTTTTGTCCAAAGCTCAACCCAACGGGAGCCAATTACAGCTAATCAATAATTATTGTCCCTCGGTGGAATTCTGCACTTCAAGTTCTGTAGGCAGGGAAAGGGGATGAGCTGCAGAAAATTCCCAGTGGGCTGGGAATCAGTGGGCAAATGTCGGGGCAATGAACCCGGGGGAGGCCGGTGCTGCACCTGGAATTCGGGGATAAATAAAGGGCTCCCATTTTTCCAGGCTGTCACTCAGGCCTTGTCCCTGCCTGGAATGAAGGCAGCTGAAACACGGGGCAAAGGTTATGCTGAGGAAACAGATCCCAGTTTGGAATGCTGGGAATCCTGGGGGGCCCCTGTGCAGGGCCAAGGGTTGGACTCGATGGTCCCTGGGGTCTGTTCCAGCTCAGGGGATTCTGTGATTCCACAGAAATGCCTTGGCTTGGTGGACTGGCTGTGTGGGGTGGCGGTAGGGACAGCAGTGGGGTCATCAGTGGGATGGTAGTGGGGACAGCAGTGGGGTGACACTGGGAACAGCAATGCAGGGACAGCAGTGGGGTGACACTGGTGATGTCAGTGTGACACTGGGGCCAGCAGTGGGATGACGCTGGGGACGGCATTGGGGTGACGCTGGGGACAGCAGTGTGGTGACACTGGGGACGGCATTGGGGTGACACTGGGGACAGCAGTGTGGTGACACTGGGGACGGCATTGGGGTGACACTGGGGACAGCAGTGGCCGGTCCCAGCCCTGTCCCTGTCCCTGTCCCTGTCCCCACAGTGCTCTTCGGGCAGTTTGCCTTTTTCCAGACGGCGCTCAATGACGTGGTGGAGGTGCACGATGGCCCCACGCAGAACTCGCGCCTGCTCAGCTCCCTCTCGGGCTCTCACTCAGGTAGGGAGCTGCTCCCCGTCCCTGCCCCTGTCCCTGTCCCTGTCCCTGTCCCTGTCCCTGTGGGGAAAGCAGCTTTGTCACAGCTGGCACCCAACCCCTGCTCCCCGTGTCCCGTGCGTGTCGCTCGTTCCTTCACCTCTGTCTCTCCCGTTTTCCCTCCTCCCCATCCAGGGGAATCTTTGCCGCTGGCCACCACCAACCAGATCCTCATCAAATTCAGCTCCAAGGGTCAATCCACTGCCAAGGGCTTTCATTTTGTCTACCAAGGTGAGTTCAGGTGTGTTCTGGAAGTGTCCTTGTGTTGCTCCCAGGGGTGTCCCGAGTGTCCTGAGCTGCTTTTGGTGTCTGGGGGTTCTGAGCCGGGAATATCACAAGGGATTAGGATTCTTTTGGGAGCAGAGCCCTGGCAGGACTGTCTGGCTGCTGTGGGTACTTCATATTCCACCCTTTGATTCCCACTCAGCCTGAACCCTGCACATCCCAGGATTAGCATCAGCCCTATCCCGGCGTGGTGCCTGGAGTCATGCAGGGAATTTGGAGATTTATCCCTCAGCAATTCTTCCCGGTGGCGTTTTTAGCACTTTGCTGGGTGTAAGCAGCTGAAATCCCGTCTGGCAGCTCGGAAATCCTCCCTCTGTGCGTGTCACAGGCTCGGGGCTGTCACACTCCTGCCCCTTGATCCTCTCAGTAACAGCTTTGCGCTGCACTGGGTGAGAACAGCTCAGGGATTTTATGGGAGTAAATAGTAAATGATGCACGAACAGTGGGAAAACAGAAGGGATTTCTCACCCACGTGCTCCCTGGAGTTATCTGTGGGAACATCCAGGCTTTTGCTGCGAAGAGGGGACAGACACTGGCATGACCTGAGCCTTCCCCAGGGCTGAAGCCAAGCATGGTTTGGATTTTGGAGTAGTTAGAGATCTGTTCTGTTGAATTCCTGCCTAATGAGTGTGAAACAGCCGTGGTTGTGATTGTAATCTTCAAAGAGCTCAGCAGAGCAAAGGTTTTGATGAAACCAGGGAAGGTTTCCTCCTCCCTTCTGCAAGAGCTTCATGGGAAGCAAGAGTAAAAGGGCGAGCTGGCCCTGATTTGGATCTGCCTGGCCAGACTCTAATTAGCTAAACACTCACAAATTTAATGCAACTCAGAGGGAAACATTAATTGAATTCTTCCTCAGCAGTAGACCTGTTTTTTTCATGAGTTTTTCTCCTCACTTATCTGCCAGACTCATTCCTGTCTTTGACTGTAATTCCCACTACTCAACAGGAATATCAACAATTTCAACATCATCACAACTTAAATCCCCCTTTTCTTGCTTTTCCAAAGAGGATTTTTTCTAATTACTGTTCCTTCATGGTCACGAGGCCCGGGGAGCGGAGGAACCCAAAGGGTTCCCCACAGAGGCTCCTGCATTGGGTGACAAAACAACTTTTTGGGAAGCCACTGCCAAATCCTTTGGTTTCCCTGGGTAAAAACAACCTTTTGATGTGGGGAAGGTTCTCTGGAGGGAGGGAGCAGGGGGGGTTCTGAATGTCCTAGCTGCATTTATTTTAGGTATAGGATCATTGAATCATTAAGGCTGAAGAAAACCTCCAAGATCTTCAAGCCCAACCTTCATCTGAGTGCCCCCATGCCCAGCCAGTTGTGTCACCAAGTGCCACCTCCACTCGGTCTGGCATGGAGCCACTTGAACTGGGATCACTTGAGCTGGCAGAAAGGCAGGAGCCTCCCTCGGACTCTCTCTTCTCAGTGGTCATGCTTGGATTCAGCCCATCTTTGGGGTTTGGGTGCTTTGGGATTTAGGAATGATGAGTCAATGGTCGTGCTTGGATTAAGCCAGTCTTTAGGATTTAGGTATAATCACTCAATGGTCGTGCTTGGATTAAGCCGATCTTTAGGATTTAGGTATAATCAGTCAAAAGTCATGATGGGATTCAACCAGTTTTTGGGATTTAGGTGCAATCAATCAATGGTCATGCTTGGATTAAGCCAGTGTTTGGCGTTTAGATACAACCACTGGTCATGTTTGGATTCAGCTCCTCTCTGGCGTTAAGGAGCCATCAATGGTTATGCTTGGATTCAGCCCCACACTGCGATTTAGACACTTTGGGATTTATGTGCAATCAGTCATTGGTCATCCTTGGATTCAGTCCCTCTTTGAGGTTTAGATACTTTGGGATTTAGGAACAATCAGTCAGTGGTCATGTTTGGATTCAGCAGCAAAATTTTAGGGGTTTAGGTACTGTCAACAATCAGTCAAGTTTGCATTCAGCACCTCCTTGGCATTTAGATACTTTGGGGTTTAGATATAATCAGTCAGTGATCATGTTTGGATTCAGCTCCTCCTTGGCATTTAGATACTTTGGGGTTTAGATATAATAGTCAAGGGTCAAGTTTGCATTCAGCCCCTCCTTGGCATTTAGATACTTTGGGGTTTAGGTACAATCAGTCAATGGTCGTGTTTGGATTCAGCACCAAAATTTTAGGGGTTTAGGTACAATCAGTCAATGATCCTGTTTGGATCCAGCTCCTCCTTGGCATTTAGATACTTTGAGGTTTAGATATAATTAGTCAATGGTCGTGTTTGGATTCAGCCCCAATATTTTAGGGGTTTAGGTACAATCAGTCAACAATCAGTCAAGTTTGCATTCAGCCCCTCCTTGGCATTTAGATACTTTGGGGTTTAGGTATAATCGGTCAATGGTCGTGTTTGGATTCAGCCCCAATATTTTAGGGGTTTAGTTACAATCAGTCAATGGTCGTGTTTGGGTTCAGCCCCAATATTTTAGGGGTTTAGGTACGATCAGTCAAGTTTGCATTCAGCACCACCTGGGGCTTTCGATACTTCGGGATTTCAGCGTAAAACCGTCAGATCTTTCCTCCAGCAGCCACCACTCCCCAAATTAACTCTGTCCTGTCTCCGTCCCCCTGCTCGCCGGCAGCCGTGCCCCGCACCAGCGCCACGCAGTGCAGCTCGGTGCCGGAGCCGCGGCACGGGCGGCGCCTGGGCAGCGACTTCGCCGTGGGCGCCGTGGTGCGCTTCGAGTGCAGCCCTGGCTACGGCCTGCGCGGCTCCCCGGCCATCCAGTGCCTGGCCATGCCCGGGGCCCTGGCTCAGTGGAACTCCTCCGTCCCCACCTGCGTGGGTAGGTGGCGCCGGGGCCTGCGGGGAGGCGGGAATGGGGCGGGCGGCGCGGGGGAAAATCAGCGGGGTCGTTCGGAGCGGTGCCGCTCTGCGGGTTGTCCTGGGGAGTGTTGGGTGTTGGTGGTGTTTGTGGGTCTCTGTCGACAGCAAAAACAAAGGCAGGGGAACAAAAAAAGGGAAGGGGGGGGGTGGGGGACCCAAAAAAAAAAGCTATTAGAAGAAGAAAAAGAAGAAGAAGGAAAGAAATATCTAAGTCCTGACTTAGGACGCTAGAGGAGATGCTAATGAAATATGAAAAACTTCTTTAAAGCCTCTTGCAGTCCTAGCTGGAGAGGTTGTGGCTGCCCCTGGATCCGTGGAAGTGTCCGAGGCCAGGTTGGACAGGGATTGGAACAACCTGGGACAGTGGAAGGTGTCTGGGTGAAGGGATTGGGTGATCTTTAAGGTCCCTTCCCACCCAAACCATTCCATGATTGTCTGATACAACACAAAGCCCAGCCTGGCTCTGAGGAAGAACTGTTTAACCCCAAATTCCAGGGAATTGACGTTTTGATCCAATATTCCTTGTGAGATCTGGGACAGCATCTCGAATAAATGAGATCTGGCTGAAAGCTGCTTTCACCTCTTCAGAAGGAGAGCAGCTCCTGAAGATCATCCTCACGCGTTCCCCACACCCAAGGAATGTGCCCCAAAAGTTGCACCAAAAGAGTTACTGGAATGAGGATTATTCCTACCAACCCCATCCTTGAATCACAACCAGCTCTTGATTTCTTGTCATTTTAACAATGTTTTTAGCAGAAAGCCAATTCCTTCTGCTTTCCTCATTGCAGTGCCCTGCGGGGGGAACCTGACGGAGAGGAAAGGAACCATCCTGTCCCCGGGCTTCCCTGAGCCCTACCTGAACAGCCTCAACTGCGTGTGGAAGATCACCGTGCCCGAGGGAGCCGGGATTCAGGTACAGCCGGGGCAGTGTCCTGGGCTGGAAAGACGGGTGTCTGCTGAGGAAGGCAGGAGCCTCCCTCGGAGTGGAGATTGTAACTCCCCTCCCTCTGAATGATTATGGTTTTGAAATTAAAGGCCTCTTAGACAAAGGTGTGAGAATAGGAATAGCAGCTCTTTAC
>WBMY01009478.1:0-17774 GCA_013397315.1 Donacobius atricapilla
ATTTTAACCCATTACACAGGCCTGTAATGTCTCTGCTTCTAACAGCAGCATCATTATTCTTACCCTGTTTAGGTGAAACTGTATTTACTTGGATAAAAGCCAGGTGAGCTAATTGTCACCAGCCATCTCTGCGGTGCTCCCTGGAAAAAAAAATTAATTCTTCTAGCTTCCTTGGCCATGGACAGCAATGGCAGTCAGAGGTCCTCAGGAACTTAAGACTTCCCTAATCCCTAAATTAATAATTTATTTTTTCTCATTATTCTGTACTCATTATTTTTCCTAGGCCTATTGTTTTGGTTTACAATTAATGTGAAGGCTGTAGTTTAGCTGCAAACAATTGTGAGAGAGGAAAGCATAACTTCAAAAACTACTTGTGTTGCCAAGTGCAGTTTAATTTGGCTTTGTTTCCTTACTAATTATCTCCTCAATGAGGCAACTCAGCCTGAAGTAGGTGACAGGATGCTTGCCTTCTCTTTATTAAGTTTCATCTTTTAAAAAGGTGTTACATTTGATTTTAAAAGAATCCGTATGTTCTGACTTGAACCTGTACTTATAATTGGTAATTTGGTAAAATCTATTAAGCTGTTTAGCTGTTGACATGAAAAATGTCTGTCTCCTGGTTAAAGGTGAACCAAATATTTTTTTAACAGTATTTTAAAGGTTACAAATAGCTGTGATACAACTTTGTGGAAGCAGAAGTGAGTAATCTTGTCTGTATCTACTTTCTCCCTCCTTTGCAATTTTTGGAAATCTGCATTAGGGCAAGATTTTTGGTCTTCAGAAGACAGGATATGATATAAACAAAAAATAATGGCAATAGGAGCAACACATTTCCTGGACTGAATGCTTTCTCTTCCAGAAATGTCTGACTTTCTAGACGTCTGGCAAAACAGCCTGTGATGTCTTCCAGGTCAGTTAATAGCAGTCTCAATTGTCACTCTGCAAACTCATTTAGCATTTTAGACCCAAAATTTTTCATCTTTAACCTGGTATCATGCAAAAAATCTTGTCCTGATGTGGTGAGGTGTTCTGTGCTTGAAAATACTAGCATATTTGTTTTTCTCACATTCCAGAGGGCAACACAGACCTATGTCTAATGTTGCTCTCAACATCTGTTTCAAATATTTTTTGAGAGAGTTCTCTCTTTTTTTATGGTAGCTTGTAATGATTAGCATCTCATGCATGGCTGCTTTTATGCCAGTAAACTGAAGGATAATTTGGCTATATAAGACTGTGTCAGCTGCTGTTAAAAGCTGCAGCTTGGGGTGCAAGGCATTTTTCCAAAGCTGGTGTCTGACCTTGATCTGTAGTCATAGCTGGAGTGTTTAATCTCCCTGAACCTCATGACCCCTCAGTCATGCAGAATCAAACAGTATTTTGTAGGAGTTAAAATTTTTTCAATAATTCTCAATTTTTTTTCCTTTCATTTAAAAGAATATCGATCAATGGCATTTAATTAAAAACAGGATAGACTCATCTAGATTCCTGAAAATTTACAAATGCTGTAATCATTCTTGTTTCCAGTGCATTTAATATTGACATGGATCAGTAACAATAATGCCTTTCTTAATGTAGCCATTTTTGCATGATAAACCTCTCTGAAGCCTCTCAACAGTGAAAAGATATTTTTCATATTGCTCTAGATCCCATTTGTACTGAAAGTACAGGATAATGCTTCCAGCAGAAACTCCAAGTGTTTCATGGATGTGATAAGAAGTATCTGGTTTTTTTAAGGTGAAGAGAATGAATGAAAGAAGACCAGCATGGAGACTGACCAGAGGAGGAAAGTCTTCACGGTCTTGACATATCTGTGTAACTTCCAACCATTACTTCTAATGTCTTTTTTAGGGACCACCACAGGAAGAAACATATGTCCTGACTTTTCCTTGTTGCAGTTTGGATGCACCATTTAATTTCCTCACAACGAGGAGACTTTTTCAGTATTCCTCTGTATGGGGGCAATGATTTTGCCTATATTTGTTTGTTTAAATTTCTTTTCTAGGTAGCTTGAAGTCATAGCAGCTCCACGTGTTTTCTGAAATTAGAGCTGAGTCTTTTTTCACTGTTTTTCTTTCAACAGGTGTACAATTTCAACAATGTTTCTTTGGTCAATAAAACCTCAAAAAATTCTTTAAAATAATAAACATTTTTATCAGTGAAGCATTTTGGTATTTTAATTTGAAAGTTTTTGGTTTGAAATTACTTTGAAAAGTTGTAGTATACTCAGCTTATTTCATGTATCAAAATAGAATTTTCAGTATGCAAAAGTGCATTTGTTTGCAAATGTCTTGTTACCACAAGATGTCTCTGTCCTTGCATTCCCTATAAATGATCATACTGTGTTAAGTCACAGCTGAAAGAGAAGAAATCCAGTGAAACTTAAAAAAAATTTGCAAACCAGAAACAATCTTCAGGTTTTAATTTTCTCTCAATCAGTTCTGAACTATAAATTTGCAGGAGGTTTATACACTCAGAGTGTTACTCTCTGAAATTCTTATATAACTATCTGGGAACATTTATTGTAATCTCTCCTTAGATTTAGAAGGTTGTAAATTGGTTTTATTTTAGACTGCATTTTTAAAATGGGAATTTCTTGATCTAGGCTGCAATGACAGTCTTTTGTTGAATAAATCGAAATAAACTATTTGGAATAAGTAAACAGGAAACAAGCCTGAAAACATTAGAATCAAAAGAGTGTTTAAACAGGAGAAAAACCAAATTTAAAAAAAAAAAAAAAGGGAAAAACTGGTAAATTGCATGATCAAGTTCTGAGGAGCAGTTTGGAGAAAAATGATGATTGCTTTGGTTATAACATGAAATCTATCCTCCTGAGATAATGAAGTCTAAAAATTCATGGACACAGTGTACATCTGTTTTCTCTCTATTTTCCCTTCTCTCTCAAACCTGTTTCTTCATGACATGCTACATGTCTGTCAGCTGTGACTGTAATTAATGCTCACTGTGGTACTGTGCTTGGAGAAATGTAATTGGGAGAAAGGAGATGGTTCTGGAACTCCCATTGTCTGCACTTAGGGAAGCCAACTTTGCATCCCTGCCTGTTTCCCATTGATGATTATTCCGGTCCTGGACATTACAGATTTACAATTCTAAGATTTTAGTCTCATGAGGCTTCATTTTACAATACCGCATAACCATTTCTGAAGTTTCAGAGATCTTTGTATTGAAAGCTCTCTTTAAATAGATTGAAAGCACTTCCTAAGCTACATGAAATAGCTTTACAGGCACTGAAGAAAAATAAAACTGTGTCTGACTATTCTTTTTTGAATGCTAATGCTGTAGTGAAAAAAAAAAAAAAAGTGACTTCTCCTGCCTCTGTCAGGAGAGCTATCCAAAGCCACATCGAGGAAAAGTGTTTTCCAGCTTTACCTCTGGCTCCATTCCAAGTCTTAGATGTGACAGCCAAGTATCAGGGTGAGAAATGCTTCTCAACATCTGCCCTTTAGACTGCTGTGCAGAAGGGGAGACATGCAGCTTTGAACTTAAATGCTGCAGCAATCAGGTTTCTTTTGTATAATACACGAGGCCTGAAATACGTTAAGTGTGCTCAAAAGTTCTCAGAATAGGTCTTTTCCTCTCTATGCTACTCAGGCATTCAGAAAAAACACCAGCTCCTCAGAATTCGGCACTCACATCTGTTTAAAACCTTAGCAAATACCATGGTATGTATATGCTTTAAATGTCAGCCGTATCTTTTCTGAGGAGACCAGGTTTTTGTAGGAGAGAGTGAAGAATATCGACCAACTGTAGCCCAGTGACCTGTCACTCACTGAGCTTGTTTGCAGATGTGTGTATACCTTTAAATCAATGGCAGAGATGACTGCTTTGGGAAGAATCTCCTTGAACCACAGAGTAATTTAAGCATGTAGAGTCTTCTGTCATTTTGCCTTTTTCAGTTCAGCTTCATTGACTTGTAAATGAAACTTGGTCTCCTTCCAGCTATTTTCTGGGGGGCTGTTTATTGGTTCTTGGGGGGACGTAAAAATTTACTGCAATCACTTTCTTGTAAAGGATTGAAGTTTTCACCTTCTATTCCAATTATTGATCTGTTGTCTGTACCATAGTCTGGCTTGCCTTTAAAAACAGTATCCTTGACCAACTTGAGCAGCATTTTCTGTGTTGATTCTCTATATCATCTTGTAGGTAGTGCTTCTGAATATTATCAATTATGTAAATATCTTCATCAAAGTTGATTTATTAGTTTTAGTGGTATTATAATTATTACTCCCAGATTATATCCCCATCAACTAAGAAGTCAGGGAAAAAATCAGTTTAAGCTGTGCTGCCATGAAAATACTGTTTTCTAAAACCCTTGCAGAGCTTTGAAGACCATCCATCTAAGAAACTGCAAGAGTCTAGGAGATGGTTGAAACTGAGCAGAAAATATCTGACCAACCACTGCTTTTTTTTTTTCTGTCAAATTTCTCTTTTCAGCTCCCAAAACAAGCAGAGTTTGAATTATTTTGTAAGCTACCTTTCACTGTGGGAGAGTTGTTGTAAGTTAGCTTTTTACTTAGCTGCTTGACCAATACCAGATTCCTGTAATAATTCTCTTGCACTCCAAGCTTATGATGTAAATTTAAACACATTTAAAAGCATATAAAAACCCCTATTATTCTGTCAAGCTTTCTTTAAGAGTCAATGAAGATATTTGCTGGGTAGAGAAGACGCATTCATACTGTGGCAGAATCTAAATGTGCATATGGTTAAACTGCCATTCTTCTCATATGAGCTCCATGTGTTTCATCTGCTTTCAGTGTTTTGGTCAGTTTGTTGACGCCAGATTCTGTTCAGTCAGAGCAGCAACAGGAGGTGCCAAGCAGCAGCTTAGCAGCCTCAGAAGTTTTGGTCATCTCTGCTCTTTCTCAGAGAAGCCTGAAACTGGCACATTTCCCCCTCATTTCAAGGTCTTTGCTCACTGCATATTGCTGATCTAGGAACTGTCACCTTCAATTGCTCACGCTAACTATTCTTCTTTTTAGGGGGCAATAACCACAGAAGGGGAGGGCAAAAAGAAGGAAAAGAAAATGAGTACAATATTCTACACTGGAATTTTAATAAACCTTTTTCTAGAGACAAAATCTTTGGAGTTTTTTTGTGCTTTAAGATGAGAAAGAATGGTAAATAAAATGGAACACATTTAGGATGTGAAAGTCTGGTTTAAGTTTGTTTGTAAGAAAACAAAACTGGAAGATGTATTTTGTTAAACCTGCATGTAACATCCTTGAGAAAAGGTTATATGAAAATGTCTTGAAATATATAGCTGTTTTCTTAGCACATTATTCCACTTCTTGGGGGATCCTAAATGTTAGCATATTGAAAACTCAAAGCTACCTACACTGACATATGGTTAATTTTGTAAATTTACAGCCTCTAAGACCCTGGAAAATGTGATCATCTAGTCTGAACAGCAGTAGACTAAGGTAATTTTGTGAACTTGAGTTCAGTTATTAGGGGAAAAGACCTTATGTCAAATGGCCAGTCAGGGAGATTCTGTTATGACCTGCAAAGCAGTTTTGTACTGACTTTAAATAACTTCAGCTTCCATCCACTTGATGATGTTATGTTTACATTACTTATGGTATGTGGCGATTTTTAAAGGTTTTTTAGGTAGCTACAATGTTTTGCCCTTCTGTTTGAGAAATAAAGGAAACTTAACTTCTGCAGTTTCTCATAAAGCATGCTTTGCAACTTTATTATTCTTGATGGATTTTTCAATTTTCCTTTAATTTACCAACTTTTGTCCTAAAGTATTGACACCGACTTGGAATGTAGTTGCAGAGTGCTTATGGTGGGTGATTGAAGTCCTCAGAATTTCTCTGTTTATCCAATCAGGTAGAGCCTCTACCCTCTTGACCTGGGAACTGATGTTCAGCTTGTTTCTAGCTGTGATTCTTCTGTCCTGTTTGGAGTTGCAACTTTCCAGTATGATTTCCTATTTTGTAAATATTTACTTCACTCTTATATTGCTCCAGTTTGGGCTAACATAAAATACAGACTGTAGCTGTGCTCTCTGTGGCAGCAGAAAACCAGTCTCTGATTTCATGCAATCCAAGGTGAGGCATTCCTACAGGATGTTGTTTTCTCTGTCAGATTATGAACTACAATTCTTTTGTTTTCAAATCTATTTCATTTCTGGTTTTGTATTTTGCAGCCTTCTAGTTTATGATTTGGATGTTTTGTGGTGTTATGTTTAATGTTTTATAAAGGTCTGATTAATAGTACATTGAATACTTTGTGATGCGTTGACTTTGACTGGCTGCCAGTTCCCACCAAGCCATTCCGTCACTACCTCTTCATCAAGAGCAAAGGGCAGAAAAATATGCAAAAAGCTCATGGGTTGAGATAGGAATAGGGAGGAGGGACACCAAGATCTTTACGGGGATGGAGAACCACCTTATGAAGAAAGGTTGAGAGAATTTGGTTTATTCAGTGAGGAAAAGAGAAAGCTTCAGGGTGACCCAGTTGTGGTGTTTCAGTACTGTTGCAGTTTCGGAAACCAGGCACAAACACCAATTAAGTGTAGTGGTTTTAGTTTGCCAATCTGAGCTTCCTGGCCAACATACCAATAAATGTAGTGGGTTTAGTGCTGGCCAAACACCAGTGCACCCACTAGAATTATTTACTCATTTTCTGCTATGAGAGAAGCATTGGGCGGAAGACAAAACAGACTCAAAACTTTAAGGCTATAAAGAGAACTTTATTAACAGAATTAAAGAAAAATAATAAGAAATCAGAATAAACCTTTAGAACAATTCTCCTCCTGCCCCTCCATCTTTTCTTTCCCACTGACAATATAAAGAGACAAAACCAGGGACTTTCAGTCAGTTTATCACCTCTAAGATAGTCTTTCTTCAGTTCTTCTAGGGAGAGGAGTGTCTTTTGCCATGCCATGGATACTTCTCCACAGGAAAGAGTTGTCTTGTGGTTTCAATGTCACAGTGCATCAGCCTCTGGGGAAAGGAAAATCTGTTCACACTGTGAAAGTCCCTCCCATGCCTTGCAGCTTTCCCGCAGCTGCTTTCATGGGTCATGTCAACTTTTGGGGTATTATGAGGATGAGCAGTTCTAGCATAAATGCAAAAGTTCTCTTCATCCATCCCTGGGAAACAGAGGTTTTCTTCTCTATTCCCGGGGCAAGGTGTCTCATCTCTCTCATTTCGCTCTGTTCAAACTTGTCATTGGATCACAGCTTCTGCACCATCTGCTTATTTCAACACTGAAGCTTCTGCTTGTGGCTGCAGTTAGAATGCTACATCCCCCATGCACTTCATGAATTACAGGGAAAAATGAATCCTGATATATCAAAAATATATCTTCACTATAGCCTCACAAAAGAATTTCAGCCCTAGACTAAAGCATCTCCTCAATCCCATCCTATCTAGAATTTGACTTCTTCTTTACTGATATCAGTGTCCCGTGTTATTTTCTCTACGTATCTTCACCCTTTCCTTTTCTTGATTTGGGAAAGAATTGGTGTTCATAGGTTCATTTGTTCTCAAGCTTTATCAACTGAAGCAGTTTTTACAGAGTTCTGAAGTGTTGAAAATGTTGATCTCGTCCAGGCTCTGCATTGAGGAATTTATTGTGTTTTTCGCTGCCGATCGCGTGATCCCTGCTGGCACTGTGTGAGTTGTGCTAGCTGCCAGTGCCACTCCTTTGCCTTTCCTTCATACAGGGCACCAGCAACAAAATACCTGCTGCTGCTGCTTTTGTCCTTCTCTCCACAGCATAGCCGTCTAAAAGCAGCCAGGCAAAGTCCATGACGAATCATGCTGAGATAGCTGTAGCTGCATGACGCAGCCCCAGCTGCGCCCATTTCAGCTAAGCAGTCCCAGCTGCACGGTTGCTCCCAGCATTGGGATCGTCCTGGTGGCAGGGCCTGACGGCAGCAGAACTCTCAGCCAAGCCATGCGCCGATGGGGCCACGTGAGGCTGGCCTGACCTGAGCATGCAGCCACATGGTCCTGGGTTGGCCGGTTATCTCTTCAGAAGCTGGAAGCCAAGAGAGCCTCCCCCGGCTAGCTGGTCCGTGAATGTGTTTTCATCGAGGCACATTCAGCCCTCCTGAGTGGTTTATTCAGGTGTCAGTCTCCAAAACTCGCCTGTTGATTGGGTAATCAGGTGTCAGTCTTCCAAACCTGGCAGCTGATTGGCTCTTCCAAACTAGGCAGCTGATTGGCTCCACCAGGTCCCCACAGGGAACCAGCCCCCCAGTTGAAAACCAGACTTGTTAAACTATGACAAGTACCTGAGAGGAGCCTACAAGGCAGGGACTATTTACATGGACACGTAGTGACAGAATGAGGGGGAAGGGATTCAAACTAAAAGAGAGAGCTTTTAGATTAGATCTTAGGAAGAAATTCTTTACTCTGAGGCTGGCGAGGAACTGGAACGGGTTTCTCAGAGGAGCTGTGTCTGCCCCTTTCCTGGGGAGAAGTGTTGAAGGCCAGGCTTTGTGGGCTGTAAGCAATCCAGTCTGGTGACAGGTATTCCTGGGAGTTTGAACTAGATAATGTTTAGGAGCTCTAAACCCAACCCATTCTATGATTCTAATAATAATTTTTAATAATTTTATGATTCTATGAGTTGTATATGTAATATTACAAGGTGAGATGTGTTTGTATTTGGACAGAATTGGTCTGAAACAATCCTGTGTCAATTTTTCTATTTTCCTCCTGATTAAATAATACCTATGTTGGTGAATGTAGTGTTTTGACTTCAGTGACATTTCTCAGCTCCTGAAAGTACAGTGTGTTCTCAGAGTTGTAGTATAGCTGTATCCAGAACATTTGAATCCCTATAATGGGAAACAAAGACAATGTAATATTTTTAAAGTTTTTCCTGCTCTCTCTTTGCTTCAGAATTACTTGGCAGCTGAGGTTTCTTAAGCAATTTTACTATTTATGCATCTTCAGTCACAGATACTTTGAATTATTACTCTATCATTTTTACAGCCCTTTATTTTCCACTCTATTTTATCTGAACCCTGTGAAGTATGCTCAAACCACTACGATCAATTTGTACCAAGGGCAGAGAGCTGTAGTATTATAAAAGGGCTAGCCATTAATTGGATGCTATTTGCATTTGTTTAAAAGAGCAGTTTGTTTGTCTCCCTCTTAGCAATATATTGTGAAATCCTTTGATAATTTCCTGCTTTCACTCTTAAATCCATTTCCATTTTCAGATATGGCTTTGACTATCAGCCCATTTTCCTACTAACCTTCTTTCAAGAAATATTTACTTGTTATATTTAGTGTGCAAAATCAAAGAAGAATCTCACCTTTAGAGTTTGTGCTTTTCTCTCACCTTAGTTGGAACTCGTTTCTGGTAGACTTTAACTATTCCATGATGTTTATTGTAAGATGTTTGTTATATGATGACATGGGAAAACGTTAGAAATATGTGCTCTATACAAAGTATTAATAAAACCTATATACAGTTCCAAGAAATGTTTGTGGGTTTCTTCTTACTGGTGTGCTAACTTTGGCCTAGAAACAGCTGTAAATCAGAAAAGTAACAATATTGACTTCTATTGTTGTAAAACTGTTCTGAGTTTAGTTTAATGGCACAAGGAGTTCCTGCCACTAATTTAGTTTGGTTTTGGCTGTATTGCAACGTGCAATAGTGTGCAAAACTTTGTCACCACATTTTGGTGTGAGGTTGGCATAGGCTACTCTTCCATGTTTATTCATGCCATGTCTGTGCAGTAGTAGATCATCTGATTTCACTATTAGTATTATATCAGTCATAAGCCCTTGACAGCATTCCTGTAAGTTATGCAAAAATGCAAACACCATGATGCTTGTGGGAGAACAGGCAACATGTGCTGGAAGAAAGCACATGTCAAGCAATCGTTTTGTCAAAAAATCTTTCAAAATGTTCTGAACAGGTTTGGATAAACTGAGATCATGCTGATTTAGTGCTTAATTTGGGTTGCTTAGGTCAGTGTCTTATGGGGTTTTTTTTTGTGCAATAACAGCCTTGTTAAAACATGTGAACATGATTGCAAGGGATCATCTGCTTTTAATCTTAGACATGGTCTAATCTTGTAGAAAATCAAACTGATATTTCTATGGATATTTTTTTCATATAGTAAAGAACTACCAGTTTAGGCTTCTTTGGGCTTTTTAACAAGACTACCCATCAGGTTTTTTTAAAGAGAAAATACTGACCAGGAGGAGGCTATTTGTATCATATCACTGTCATTTGCTGGAAAAGTATATGCTGTTTTGTGGGAGAAAGATGGCTGGAAATCAGCAGCAGAGTGTAGGAGTTCCTAGTGAAGGAAAGATGCAGGCAAAAGGGAGAAAAAAAAGTAAAGAAGTAATTTTGGGGCTTACTGGAGTGATGATGGCATATTGAAAAGGCAGGCTACCAAAAAAATCCAAACTGTGTGGAGAAGTTGGAGGGGATTTGAGCAAGGAGACTGGCAGGAGAGATTAGAATTAGACCGCAAAGACCATGTGCCACAGGGTAAACTGTCTGCAGTTTATGGAGTTCAGACCCAGCAATGCAGCCTGTTCAAGTCCAAGCTCTTTTCTGTGTAAGAAATGTTGACCTCAGAAAGTCATGGTAAGGTAGGAGACAGTACACAAAACAACTCTTCTGTCTAGGAGTGAGATCTATTGGATTTTGCAGAGTAAAAAATGGAGATCAAGTAGGTGGATGCCTTTGCTTACTTGGCAGAAATTCTTTATGTCATGACAGAATGCACTTTGCAGAAACTTTGTAAATTTCTATTCACAAAATGCAATCCAGTGGTGTAATATTTTGNATCCTGTTGTTTCTGGTTTGTCAGTTCTGGACGTATCTTGCAGATAGTGCTTTACTCTCTGAAAAGATAGTCCTTTCTGCATTGGCAGTTTATTCTTTGTTCTTCACACCATTACTTATGGTTTACAGACATCAGAGAGTTAGGAAAGTGCTTGTCAGATTTTGTTTTCTGTGACCTGACCTTCACTTTGCTCCAGAGAGGGTCTTTAAGGTGATGAGGAGAGAAAACTTAAAAATTTGATCTCACACATAGCAGAGAAGATTGCTAAGAAGAATTGGTGATGTACTCGGGTATTAAAAGAAACCCCATTAATTTGAAAAATATAGTCAAGAACCTCTAAACAGGTACGAATCAAACACAAGGAAACTGTTAATTAATAGTTCAGTTATTCTCATGGTTCCATGTCTTAAGTCAGCCAATATTCAGCACCAGAACCCTTTCCTTGCTTTCCTCAGTTACTCCACCTGTCTATGCTGCCTTGTCCTGTGCCTTATTCTTTTCTTTTCTCATGTAATTTCTCTACACATGCCCAAATGTGAAAACTGCAACAAATCAGTCCTCCTATTTTGGCACTTAACATCATATAATTAAAATTCCTGAAGAACTTCCAGTGTGACTTGTGGTTTGTGTGATGGTTTCTATTTTTTCAGCCCCTCTAGTCAAAGGGACATTTCACTGTTCCCTTGGGCTAGAGATGAAAGGTATTTTGGTTTACTGGTCTCAGCTGGCATTCTCTCAAGCCACAATTACATTCCTATTTACCATACTTTATAAAATTGAAGGATGAGATTTGAACTGTCAGTGTTGCTTACACAGGTATTGAGGGAAGAATGTATGTGCAAGGGTTTAAAAGGGNTTGCATTAAGTCTACTTAAGGAAAACCTTACTTAAATCTTGAATTGCTTTAAACAGCTCAAAATTTGCAATATATTTTCCAAATGGTATGCCAAATTCCTAAAAGATTCTGCATCAGAGTTATAGTGTCATGAAATGTGATACCCAAAATAGATTTTATATTCTATTCTATATANATTTGATCTCACACATAGCAGAGAAGATTGCTATGAAGAATTGGTGATGTACTCGGGTATTAAAAGAAACCCCATTAATTTGAAAAATATAGTCAAGAACCTCTAAACAGGTACGAATCAAACACAAGGAAACTGTTAATTAATAGTTCAGTTATTCTCATGGTTCCATGTCTTAAGTCAGCCAATATTCAGCACCAGAACCCTTTCCTTGCTTTCCTCAGTTACTCCACCTGTCTATGCTGCCTTGTCCTGTGCCTTATTCTTTTCTTTTCTCATGTAATTTCTCTACACATGCCCAAATGTGAAAACTGCAACAAATCAGTCCTCCTATTTTGGCACTTAACATCATATAATTAAAATTCCTGAAGAACTTCCAGTGTGACTTGTGGTTTGTGTGATGGTTTCTATTTTTTCAGCCCCTCTAGTCAAAGGGACATTTCACTGTTCCCTTGGGCTAGAGATGAAAGGTATTTTGGTTTACTGGTCTCAGCTGGCATTCTCTCAAGCCACAATTACATTCCTATTTACCATACTTTATAAAATTGAAGGATGAGATTTGAACTGTCAGTGTTGCTTACACAGGTATTGAGGGAAGAATGTATGTGCAAGGGTTTAAAAGGGAAAAACGAATTCTTGGGTACAAGCACGTCTCTATTCCTTTAGGCTTTCCTGAGCCGCAGAGCAATAAATCAAAGAGGACAAGTTACTTTGTTTAGTTGAAAAACTATAAAAACTTAGCTAATAATCCAAAAGCAAAATTTGATGGGGAAGAACTAATATTCTGAATAACTAAGAATGAAATTTAAACTATGGAAAGAGGTTTAGCTCTCAGATGTGCTCAACTGCCATATTTCTAGTAAAAATTTTCTGTTAAACTCCATATATGCAATTAAATTTTCTAGTGCTACATGAAGGTTCAGCACAACTCACATTCTAATTATACTATATAATTACCTTACATATAGTGTAGTAGGATTTATGTATCCTAAATCACGTTACCTAATGACACCCAGTATTTTCTGTATTTACTGAACAATCAAACAGCAATCATAACAGTGTGTGCGAGAAATAATTTGTGCTTCACCCTGGAGGAATTATTGTAAAGTGCATTGCCTCTCTGTTCTTTTCCCCTGATAGAAGCTTATCTTAGTAATTAATTATATGCTGAAAATAATTCTAAAAAAAATTGTGTAACTGTAGGTTACTTTGCACTGCCCTTGGATAATGCATCCATTCTGTACTGCTGTGCTTAAGCAGGATTAAGAGAGGTGGCACAGTAGCCACAACACTTCATCCTTATTAGTAAAAAATTACAACTGGGATACTCTTACAAACACTAATTCCATTACTTTTTAAGGCACAGGGGACATGGCATGAAGAATATAGTGTCTTGCAGGGCTNTTTATTAATACTTTATTCCTATTGTTTCTTAATAAGTAATTGAAAGTCTAATTTTCTAATGCAAATTACAGCTGTTCTGGTATATGCACAAAATATGTGAAATGGCTCTCAACATTCAAAAAATACATATTTAAAAATGGAATTGTGAAGGCAGAATGATTAGTGGATGAATTTCTTCTGCTCTTACATGGTTGTCACCATTAATGAGCGGATGGGCTTGAGAAGACCCTTCTAGCCTGCTGTCTCATGCCGGAATGGGAGGCTGGCTGTCACTGAGAGTTTCTGGGGCCAGGAGTGGATTCATTCTTTCGTATGGTGCTCTGAGGCCATGATACCATACCCTGGAGAAAGTCTGAGCTTGTAAACATCATAAGGAGGAGGGCTGAGAGATGTTTCCTGGGAATAAGCAGGCTGAACAGTGGGAAAAATTCCTAATTATAAGAAGAAAAGACTGTTAAAGTGTATGAAGATTGATAAAGGGACTGATGAAAGGCATGGTAGTGGAGAGGGGCTGGTGCAGCTGAAAGCCAGGAGAGGCTGATTGCTTAAGGCGAGGATGAACTTCTGTTCCCCTGTGCCCAGGCCAGGAAGGTCACCACTAGCAGGCTGTTATTGCCTGCCTTTCTACCTACAGTCTCCTGAGACAAATAATACTCTTGTGTCAGCCCTAATCTGCAGAGCATATAGAAGTGTATCAGAATCCGGGCGAGGTGGAGGGCTCTGCTGGGGTGTGCTTGTGGCACTGCCTAGGGACACCTCAATAAATGCATGTGACTCATGGAGCAGCTGTGCAGGGGGCTGAGCAGAAAATACCGAGCACTTTATCGATCCAGATATTTTGCAGTGCTCAGGACCTATTGAACCTGTCATTGCATGGCCATATCCTGCTGTGCCATAGAGCTCTTTCAGGTTTCAGCCTGGCTGGCCTCTGTCATGCGGCTTGCTTCATTTGCTGTTTAGAATTCAGACTCTGTAATTGCTATAGCTGTCTAACCTCTCACAGGACTGTTCCAGGTTGCTTATCATTTACTTGTCTGCCACAGTTTGGCTCTGGGGTTTCTGTGATAGGTAAGTGTTTTGACCTCTTTTTTTTCCTGGTAACCCCAAATGGATGACCTGTTTCTGATCATGAGAACAGGGAAAAATACTGCTTCTTACTTTACATCAAATAAGAAACTTATGGTGTGTTTTCTGAAAATGCTACCACATTTCCAGGCTTTGGGCTGGGAACCTGAACTCCATCAGTGTGACTTTGTCAGGTGTCTGACATTTGGTGTAACTGTAAAAATCTGTCCAGATTTGTCTTTTTAAGTGCCACATATTAACATTTTAAAGAGTCTTGACAATGACTGTGTTCACTGAAGGTTTTTCCTAGTTCTGAGTATTTCCCCAAAAGTCAGTTTACTTTTATTAGTAACTGCATATGACTGAGATGATTTTCTTTAAAATGATACTAGAGTGAAGAAAGGTTGGCAATTTAACCATGACCCCTTTCCTACTGCATAGAGTGGCATTATGTTCAACATCCATGCCCAAGGAGAGCAAAGGAAAGGGAATATAATTTAGGAATAGAATTAGAGAGAAGCAGGTTAGGGCAAAAAAATCTAGTAAGATATCTACTGCGTGGGAAGGCAAGAAAACTCTTGCTCTAAGTTAAAGGATACTTAGAATAATTGGGAAGAAAACTGAGCTGAGTATGTTTGGGAAGAATGTCCTCAACTTTGATGGGGAAAGAGGCTTGGACTGTTTGTCTGAATTGTGGGTTTTCAAATGGAGGGAAATCTAGCCCTTGTAAACTGCATCTCACCAACAGTGTAGAGATATCCTGGCAACAGTTTGGTGAAATGAAGGGCTAGATACTGCTTGTGGTCACTGTGTTTATGAAGGGATCTGAGACACCCACCAAATGTATGGTACTTGGACTTGCCTACTGAAAGCTGAGGTTGGTAAATCATCAAATAGCCAGGACTTGGCAGGACACTAATATTTGTTGGATGCTAGAACTGGCTCTGTTTTGAGTTAGCTCATATGAACTGTCTTGAGCAGTGCTGTATAGCACGATTATGTATGTTTTGTTATACTCATATCCAGTGGGCCATGAGGCTATCTTAAAAAGGTGCTCCACATCCTGCTTCTCCTTTATTAAAACGAAGTTTCACTGGAGTGCTCTCCCAAATATGATTTAACTCCTTAGCTTTTGGAGGGGCATGATGTCTTACATAAGTAAGATCAAATTTCTCTCTTATAGCAGGTTTCTTTCACAGGAAAAGGGTCTGAGATGAGTTCTATCTGTACTGATAGACATATAAAGATCTATGGGTTTGCTTAATAGGTCTGCAGATGGGTATCAGATCCATCGATCTATCCATCCATTATCACATGTGATCTACTTCCAAAATCTGGAATTCAAGCATTCTAATATTTGGAAACTTTATTTCCTAATTGCAGTAATCTTTATACAGGATTTTTTTTCCTGAGTTTAGTAGTGAATTTATTACCAAAAGCAAACCAAGGAGACTGGCCTCGGCTATGCATTCAGAAATACCACACTGTTGATGTCACTTGATTGACTTTTGCCTTAATTTGAATAAAATATTTGCTCTGTTGAAGCCTTGATTTTGAAAGAGAATCACATTATGATAGATTCCATGACCTAATGGGTTTTTGTATACTGGCATCCAAACCTTTTGAAATAAAAGACAGGAAGAAGAAAATAAATTTGGAGTTATTTTTGCATGTTGATATTTGAAATTATTTATTTCAAATTGTTGTTTTGCATAACAAGGAGTTTATGTTTGGTTTTGGGATTTTTTTCCTTAATTTTTAAAAATATATTTATCAGAATTGTAAGCCTTTCAGTTATATTTTTTTTCTTGATGCTTAAAAAAATATTTTGCTTCATGGGTTGAGTCAGTAAGTTTGTGGGGTTAGAAAACTCTTTCCTGATAGACAATTTATCACTGAACAATTGAAACAGGGGAAATTAAAAGGCCAGTTACAATTGTTTCTCAGCAGACAGGAGGGTTGGAGGAGAAGCAAGAAGTAGAGTATACAGGCAGAGCTGGTACCTAACAGTGACTGGAGGACCTTCTGGACTCCTTTTAAGGATGATATGCAGGAGCTAAATACCTGCAACTACTTCATTACCATATATTGCTATTCAATTATTTGAAGGGCTCTGCTATAGCTGGCTGCATGTATATATGTTTTCTAGGGGCCTAGTTTAAGGAGAATAAAAAAGCCCTGAAAATTTTGATGTTAAAAGAGGTAGTATTGGTTGAGAGTATTTCAAGTAGAGGACTTTGCTGACCTGAACATGGCCTGTACAAGGCATTGCATGTCTCTGCGCCTTTTGAGGAAATTACCTGGCCCCAGGGAAGATGCAGCCTCTTCCCAGACAGAGGTTTTCAACCAGTGAAAGAATATGTCAAACCAGCCTATCAATGCCCAGTTTTCTAGTCCTAACCTCTGCTACTGATAGGATGCAGAAAACTGTAGACTTAGGTTCCTTGGTCACTGTCATGTCTTTCAATGAAAATTTTAGTGGTGTCTTTAAAAGGCTTTACTCATTTGCATTACAAATAGCCTTGTAATCTTATTATGCTGATAGATACAGCTACTTGTGCTTAATGGGTAGAAGTCAGCAATATTATTATTTTATATCAGAAGTGCCGAGACTGAAAAACCAATGTGCTGCAGCATGCTAGCTCATATGTTTGATGCACTGAACACCTTAGTCCAGTTAATAAGGCACTTGCTAGAAAAAAACCTTTTATTTCATCCATATGAACATAAAAACCAGACCAGAAAAACAAAGATGTATTAACATCCATGCACTGACATCTAATTCAGTTTATGTCAACTCAGCTGAGCATGGATCTGTATGAATTTAAGGAATTAATATCTGTAGCCTGTTACTTGGATCTGAAATCATTCATCATTTTATGACCAAAGATCAAATATACAACCATCAAGCAATTAAAAGGTTAGTTATTATGGCAAAAGTACTTACTGTGCTATACAATCTATATGTAATTGGATTTTGCTCTACTACTCCTAAGATGAGGATGTGATATATGTGCTCTGGGATGAGGCCTAGAATTTCTCACCTGTGATTATACTTCATTTCTCTACTGAAATTGGATTTTTTTTCCTGGCAGAGAATGACTGGATTCAAGAAGGTAGTTCGAGTATCAACATTCTGAGCAGTTTAGATCATTTTCATCATGTCTGAGAGCATCAAAAACCTTCACCCTGTCCTATATAGCCTGAGATAATAATTAGCATCTCATTACCTTTTCTTCATATCAGGAGCTGAGTGAAGTTTACCCATATGTACTCTATGAAAGGGATGGGTGAATGGCTTTTCCTGGACCTTTTTGTGTCCTCGGAAAAATGTTTAATGTGCCCTTTATTTGCAAGTTTTCTGATGTAGCTGTTAAAAAAAAAAAAAAATCTGCTTTCCAAAGGGAAACGTTTACTTGAGATTTGGCTGTTTTGAGTTATAAATGCTAGTGAAACACTAGATATATAAAGAAACCAGCTCA
>WBMY01009478.1:20263-44006 GCA_013397315.1 Donacobius atricapilla
AAGTTTCACTGGAGTGCTCTCCCAAATATGATTTAACTCCTTAGCTTTTGGAGGGGCATGATGTCTTACATAAGTAAGATCAAATTTCTCTCTTATAGCAGGTTTCTTTCACAGGAAAAGGGTCTGAGATGAGTTCTATCTGTACTGATAGACATATAAAGATCTATGGGTTTGCTTAATAGGTCTGCAGATGGGTATCAGATCCATCGATCTATCCATCCATTATCACATGTGATCTACTTCCAAAATCTGGAATTCAAGCATTCTAATATTTGGAAACTTTATTTCCTAATTGCAGTAATCTTTATACAGGATTTTTTTTCCTGAGTTTAGTAGTGAATTTATTACCAAAAGCAAACCAAGGAGACTGGCCTCGGCTATGCATTCAGAAATACCACACTGTTGATGTCACTTGATTGACTTTTGCCTTAATTTGAATAAAATATTTGCTCTGTTGAAGCCTTGATTTTGAAAGAGAATCACATTATGATAGATTCCATGACCTAATGGGTTTTTGTATACTGGCATCCAAACCTTTTGAAATAAAAGACAGGAAGAAGAAAATAAATTTGGAGTTATTTTTGCATGTTGATATTTGAAATTATTTATTTCAAATTGTTGTTTTGCATAACAAGGAGTTTATGTTTGGTTTTGGGATTTTTTTCCTTAATTTTTAAAAATATATTTATCAGAATTGTAAGCCTTTCAGTTATATTTTTTTTCTTGATGCTTAAAAAAATATTTTGCTTCATGGGTTGAGTCAGTAAGTTTGTGGGGTTAGAAAACTCTTTCCTGATAGACAATTTATCACTGAACAATTGAAACAGGGGAAATTAAAAGGCCAGTTACAATTGTTTCTCAGCAGACAGGAGGGTTGGAGGAGAAGCAAGAAGTAGAGTATACAGGCAGAGCTGGTACCTAACAGTGACTGGAGGACCTTCTGGACTCCTTTTAAGGATGATATGCAGGAGCTAAATACCTGCAACTACTTCATTACCATATATTGCTATTCAATTATTTGAAGGGCTCTGCTATAGCTGGCTGCATGTATATATGTTTTCTAGGGGCCTAGTTTAAGGAGAATAAAAAAGCCCTGAAAATTTTGATGTTAAAAGAGGTAGTATTGGTTGAGAGTATTTCAAGTAGAGGACTTTGCTGACCTGAACATGGCCTGTACAAGGCATTGCATGTCTCTGCGCCTTTTGAGGAAATTACCTGGCCCCAGGGAAGATGCAGCCTCTTCCCAGACAGAGGTTTTCAACCAGTGAAAGAATATGTCAAACCAGCCTATCAATGCCCAGTTTTCTAGTCCTAACCTCTGCTACTGATAGGATGCAGAAAACTGTAGACTTAGGTTCCTTGGTCACTGTCATGTCTTTCAATGAAAATTTTAGTGGTGTCTTTAAAAGGCTTTACTCATTTGCATTACAAATAGCCTTGTAATCTTATTATGCTGATAGATACAGCTACTTGTGCTTAATGGGTAGAAGTCAGCAATATTATTATTTTATATCAGAAGTGCCGAGACTGAAAAACCAATGTGCTGCAGCATGCTAGCTCATATGTTTGATGCACTGAACACCTTAGTCCAGTTAATAAGGCACTTGCTAGAAAAAAACCTTTTATTTCATCCATATGAACATAAAAACCAGACCAGAAAAACAAAGATGTATTAACATCCATGCACTGACATCTAATTCAGTTTATGTCAACTCAGCTGAGCATGGATCTGTATGAATTTAAGGAATTAATATCTGTAGCCTGTTACTTGGATCTGAAATCATTCATCATTTTATGACCAAAGATCAAATATACAACCATCAAGCAATTAAAAGGTTAGTTATTATGGCAAAAGTACTTACTGTGCTATACAATCTATATGTAATTGGATTTTGCTCTACTACTCCTAAGATGAGGATGTGATATATGTGCTCTGGGATGAGGCCTAGAATTTCTCACCTGTGATTATACTTCATTTCTCTACTGAAATTGGATTTTTTTTCCTGGCAGAGAATGACTGGATTCAAGAAGGTAGTTCGAGTATCAACATTCTGAGCAGTTTAGATCATTTTCATCATGTCTGAGAGCATCAAAAAACTTCACCCTGTCCTATATAGCCTGAGATAATAATTAGCATCTCATTACCTTTTCTTCATATCAGGAGCTGAGTGAAGTTTACCCATATGTACTCTATGAAAGGGATGGGTGAATGGCTTTTCCTGGACCTTTTTGTGTCCTCGGAAAAATGTTTAATGTGCCCTTTATTTGCAAGTTTTCTGATGTAGCTGTTAAAAAAAAAAAAAAATCTGCTTTCCAAAGGGAAACGTTTACTTGAGATTTGGCTGTTTTGAGTTATAAATGCTAGTGAAACACTAGATATATAAAGAAACCAGCTCACAATTTAAATACAGTATGTGAACTAGTCTAAACAATTAATCTGTTAATCATATTTAGTATTTTTAAACTACAATTTCTAACAACTGTTCATTGCCTTTCTTGTGACATTCTTGTTTCTTGCCCTATGAAATTACTTCCATATCCTCCACAATACCTCTTATGTTACATTGTCAAGGAATAATAAAGCCTGTACCAGACAATTTCACAAACATTTAGGTTTCAGGAAGATGAAGATATGTCTAGCTACTCTTTTTTCTTATGTGTCATTCTCAGCAACACTGAATAGAATAATTTGAAAATTTTTGTATATATTAAGATTAAAAAACCAAACCAAACCAAATCTGTAAAAATAGTTTATTGCATCCCACTAGTATGATATTTGGTGTATCTAAGAGTTTAATAATAGAAATAAAATGTGTTATTGAATCATAATAGGTAAACCTGGAACTTTTGATGCTTCTTGACCTAAATGAGAAATTTGGGAAAAGACGCATAGTTTGACAGAAATATAGTTTGAAAAAGTTTATGACATCTAAAAATAAATGATGAATTTCTTTGGCAGAAATTATCTTTTTTATGAGGTGATAATTGTTGACTCTTCTTTAACCAGGCTGAGAATGCCCCAGACTTTGGTGTGGGTGCACCCAGGAAGGACAGGAGAACCTTGGTAAAAAATATATCCATCAAATCTGTCTTGATGAAAAACATGAAGAGTTAGTTTTTCAATAAAGTGTTGTATCAGGGAAGGTTTAGTTTGGGTATTAGAATAATGTTGTTCACTCAGAAGGTGGCTGGGCACTGGAACAGGCTCCCCAGGGAAGTGGTCACAGCACCAAGCCTGACAGAGCTCTAGAGGCACTTGGACAATGTTCTCAGGCACATGGTGTGACTCTTGGGAATGGTGATGTGCAGGACCAGAGCATGGCCTCAATGATCCTTGTGGATCTTTTCTAAGTCAGGTTATTCTGTGATTCTGTGATGATTCTATGAAAAGTAATCTTTTCCCTTAGGGGTGAAACAAAAAAGGGTGAGAACTGAACAGCAATGAGCTGCAATTTTTTAAAAATTATTTTTCCCAATACCAGGGAGGAAACAAAAAAACTGATTTACCATTGGATCATTTCCCCCCGGGCTTAACATACTCTTAAAATTACTGAAAAGCAAATTTGTTCACTTTTTCATTTATCTCTTTGTTCTATCCCTTCCACCATTCTAATAATAGATTATGTTTTGAAAACATTTTATGAAGAAATAGGCAAGTGAAACAGAATCATTTCTTGCACTGTAATTTGTCATATATATATTTTTTAGAAGTTTCTGTCATGAGCAATAGGCACATTTACTGAGGAAATTCTTCTCACTGTAACTGTAGTAAAGAAATGATGTGCAGCAAGCAAGAGAGAAAATCCTGGCTGTGATCAGTGTCTCTAAGCCATATGGCAGGCTCCGGTTCTGATCCCTCATGGATGCCCTCTTTGACTTCAGTAAGGCTGCAGGGGGATGCAGCCCACGCTCTCTGCAGGTCATTTATTAGCTAGCTTTGTGCCCTCAGAATATCAGCCCTATCAGCCTTCATTCCTACTCTTGCTTTTGCATAGGAGGATGAACTGCACAATTTTGTTGCTGTCCTGAAGGCAGCCTACACTAGCTTACAGCTTGTGTACTGTAAATGTTCTGAAGTAAATAAATTCTCTGCTGTTTTGTGGTTTGATAACACAAGGATGATTACATTGAGAGAGAATTCACACTTGAATTGTGCAAGTTACTCAGTACTGAACAGTAAATCTCTTTATGGCATCTTTGTCCTCTTCTTTCCCTTTCCTTTCAGTAGAAATTTAATTTGAAAACCGATTACTTCTGTTCTTTGCAAATAAAATACTGAGGAGTTAATAATTTTCTAAGTAATTTTCCTTTACTGTGCCCTGGTCTGACAATTCTGTAAAAGGCAGTTTCTTTTTTATCATTCCTAAAGAAAAATAAGCCCAGAGAAAAACAAACAGATCCATTTTGTCCAGGTTAAATGTATAAAACCAGCTTAACCTCTCATTGTAGCTCATTATTTTTACATTAGCAAGTGTCCTTTCATTTCTCTCTCTTTCTCCTGACCTCAGAGAAATCCATCTTGTGCTTTGCTACCTTTCCTCTGTTTCTGTAATTTTGAGATAATTCAGATTAAGCTGAGAACATACTGCTGTTGACAGGACAGGCAAGCATTTTGACCTGTCTCTGACACCTTTCCTTAATTTCAAACTGCCCTTGGAAAGCCTCTCTGATTAGCTGCAGCTCTAAGAAACACACTTAAAACTCTTCATCAGCCTGAAGATTACTCTGTGGTAACCTTTCCTTGTCTTTAGGAATTGGGTTGGTTTGTCTGCTGAGACTTGTTTAAAGCAGTCATGTGCATTTCTTCCACCTCCACTTGCAAGGCAGTTTCAGCAGTTCTCCCCTGTGTAGACTTGACTGCAGCTAGACACATCTCTGTTGCTGTTAAACTGAAAATTGCTTTATCTTGGAAAACACTCAGGCATACTTTTGCCAGTATAGGATCAAAGTGGAAGGATGCTGTCAGCTGATGATTCATAAAATCCAGCTGGCTCAGCTGGTGCTCATAAAGAAGCACAAAAGTGTAAAAGAAGCTCATATTATCCCAAGTGATATCCCAGAGACAGGGAGAGAGTAAAATGATTTTAGACCCCGGATGTTTCTGCAGGCACAGCAAATACCATTTTCTGCTTTTGTTGACTTGATAACTCTGTCATACAGAAGTCCTCTAATTCTTCAGATTTAGGAAAATGAGTCAACATCCAAATTCTTATTTCCTTGCTCAGGTTTCTGAAATACTTAACAATATTGTGGTGTCTATAAGTGGATGTATTTTAAACTTTCACCTGTTTACCTAGTCATGACTTCCATGAAATCATGTTTGGACAAGCTTCTTTGTTCCAGCAATTATTAATTTCACCCTGGGTAGAGTACTGTTGAGATATGCTTGCTTTAAAGGAAAGCAGAATATACTCGGTTTCCTTGAGGCACACTAAAATGTTGATTTTTCATTTAAACTTTCATCAAACAGGATATTTGTTTGTTGGTTGATTGGTTGGTTGGTTGGTTGGTTGGTTTGATTGGATTTCTTTTTTAGTTAGAAAACTCTGGCTTGTTTGGAAATAGACAAGTGGACATTTGCAAAATTCTTATCTAATTCACAAAGCAAAAATAATGACAATTTGCATGCCATATAACAAAAAAAAGGGTAGATAATTACTTGTTTTAAATGCTGACATACTTGATTAGTATGGAATCTTGTGGAATTAGTTTTGGTTATAAATCAAGTTCAGTTTTGCTCTCTCAATCATGATTTTGAATTGAGCTTAATACTGGCTGACTAACCAATACGTGTGGGCTAAAATCCTGCCTCATTCTTTGGAGCAGAAAGGTTAAGAGGACAGATGAAGCAAAGGCAAATGGTACCTTCTTCCTAGTCCTTGGAGATCTCACTACTAAAGATCTCCCACACCTACAATGTAATGAAATATCTGCTAATGTCCATATAGCCTTTGTGGCATTTAGCTCTCTTCATTTTATGTTGTCTGGTTTTGAAACCTTATAAAGTGTAATGTTCTGTAACCTTTCAAAAACATTCATAGGTGTGATATCAGTGTTCCCAAGTACTCAGCTGTCATTATTGTAAACCTGACTTTTGTTTACAAAAGGCCCAGGCTTGCAATTCACTGCCTTACGGAGGGAAAAAAAAAGGAGGAGGAAAGTAATATTTTGCATCTTAACACTTTCTCTGTTTTCTCTTTAAAGTTTCATTCATCTTTGAAAAGTGAAATGACATTTTTTATGTACATTTATTTAAAATACTTTGATGCATCCCAAACCTTTGCTGTTATTTATCTTCACACTTTAACTTTCTTTTTTCCATTAGCTATTGTAATTACACACAGAAAAAAAATCCCTTCTGCTCTTGGTTTTTTGCTCATTCTAAATTTAAGATAAACTGTATTATTAAAGTCTAGCTTTCTAGTAGAAAACTATGATGGTACAATTTTTATGTTGGCAACTTGCCCATAATAATACTTTTTTAATGCTTTTGCTATTCTTTCGTTGTGATATTATTTTCATAGGTAGATGTTTTTATTCTATAGTGTTGTAGTTATCCTTTTTTTTTTCACTTATTCATTTAGAGAGTTGAAGAAAAGATTTATTTCTTTTTCTTTTTCTATGTGTTCAGAATTTGTTAACCTTCCAAAGACATAGATTTTTTTTAAACCCCCCTTTTCTTAAAGTTGTTAATCTGCAGGTTTTGATGAAATTTGTTTGCATACTGAATAGCGAAGGCAGCTCAGAAACAGTCACAGTTGAGCCGTCTTCTCCACTCCGCCATTTGGAAAAACAGAGGCTTTTGAGAAGCAGCAGTAATGTGATATGCCTAAACAGGAAAGAAATTGCTCTTTCAGTGAAAACATGAGCTTTTCCTATTGTGTGATGACTGAATCTGCACACAGTGTCAGACAGTTTGTGGGGGGTAAAGAGCCTTGTTAGCCATAAGGATGACTGTTGGTGGTGGTGTGAAATAATGGATGTGCTGTTACTTCATCTGCATTCACAGCATGGTAACATCTTCCTTGGAAAAAAGCATGGACAGCAGCTGTTGATGTGCTAAAAACTTCTAGTAACAATCACTGTGTGCTCATAAATTGATTCTTTTAAACAAAAATAATGGTTAAAATCCTATAGTTACATTACCAAACTTTTGATACAGACAAAATATTTAGCCAATATTTATTCTTTTCACCACTAAATGTTACCCTCTTTTGAGGGTATGATAAAATACCTATTTTGCTTTAGGTTGTTTGTTTATTCTTTAGCTTTCTGATTTTTTCTGATTTTTTTTCTGCTTTTCCATATAAATTCTTGCTCCTTTCTTTCCCACAGAAAGGATAGTGAATTCTAACTAGATGCACAGAGCAAAATTCAGTAGAAATGCCTGATTTTATTTCATTTGAGGTATGTTGATGGACTGTGTTTAAAAGGTTGATAGCCTAAAAAAAACAATAGGTAGAAGGGCTTTTTTTTTGTTACGGTAAGCATCACTGAATTCCAGTGTGATGCTCAAATTTGATAAGCATATGAAAGGCAAATATGTTTCAGTTTTATATGTAACTAAACAAAAAAGGAAAACCAAAGTCTGTAGGGATAAATCCTAAATTTACAGGGTCATTCAAATTTATTCTGCTGGAAAAAACTTTTCAGTTTTTCCTCCTCTGGAGGTTAAAAAAATAAGCTTACTGGCATGAATGGCTTTACCTCACTGTTTTGAGATCAAATGTTTTAGAGAAACAGAATATTTACTTGAGTGAGTGTCAGATTCCTTTGACAATTGACTTAAATTCTCATAATCTCTGTTTAAATTAAAATATGATGGATCTAATCCATAGCCATTTTCACACAAGAATGTATTTGTTATTTAATTTATGATGCTTATTGAAATACAGAAGTTAATGGCAAAGTTGCCATCATGGAAAATGGGAAATGCAGCAAAAATATAGGAATCATTTTTGTTGCTGTTGTTGGCTTTGCCTTTTTTATTTTTTAGTTTGTTGAAATGAAAGGCTACGGGAAGTAGAAACTTGGCAGTGTCTGAATAAACACCAGATTAACATTTAAATAGTATTTTGCCAGTCAGCTGTGTTTGTAACAAGGCTTACTTCAATTAGTTTTAAATTTGACAGGAATTCTAATAACAGGTAAAATGGGCACATAAAAGTTTTGGGAGGAATTAAATTCAAAACCATTGTAATTATTTACTTTTCCTATTTGGAGGAATTTGATACCAAGTATGAAACTCATTCACCTGCTCCTTTCACTAGAACCTTTAAGAACAGGGGCATGAAAAAAAAAAAAAAAAAATTCCTGATTTCTTGATAGGAATTTAGTACCAAAGTTTAGCTGCAACTGAGGTCCATCCTTCGCTGCATAAGCAAAAAGTCTTTAAAGCTTCTGGCAAAAAACCCCTTCAGGCACTGCAGGAAATGAGTTCAAATGGCTTGCCTATTTTCTTTCATCCGCTAAAAATACAATGCAACATCAATTGTTTTGGTTATCTTCACAGTTAAGGAAAAACATTTCATTTGTAATAAGATTTCCTTTCTTACATAAAGAACATGACTACACCATTCTTATGGATTATAAGCATTGAATTATGAATATTTGAGCTTTTTGTTTTCTTTTACATTATACACCTAACAGGTTTTTTTAGTATGGAGGCAGATACATGTACATGCATGCCCTTTATCTGTAGATACACATAATATTGATAAAAGAGAGAAAAAAATAGATTAAAAATAGAGAAAAAATAAGGTTGTAGAAATAGTTTTCTTTGAAACTGCAAGAAGAATTGATCAGACCACAAGGCCTAAGAGAATTTATTTAGGAAATATAAGAATTGCTATTTCAGAAACGTGAAAATATCCTCAAAATATGTAATTATGTGAGGGAAACTGCATTGTCATGGTATTTCTTCATTGATTTTTTTTTTTTTTGATAGGTTTGCAGAGGAAGAAAGTCTACTTGACTAGAAGTTTTTACTTCTACAACCCCTCAACTAGAATTTTGCTGAGCCTCTAACACTGAGTCTCTTGTCATCTGTATTAAGTACTGTTTTACTTCCCTAAATTCTGCTTTTCTCTGCATCTTTTAAGGGAACTTAGGTGTTTAGGGAATTAATCTGTATATATCTAAAACTCTCTTGATCCTTGTGAGTTTTTTTCAATTAAGTACTGTGCAAATCACGGAAGTTTAAACAAAATACATGCAGCTGTTTTGTGAGACAGTCAAATTATTTGAGAGGCAGTTCATTATTCCTTCTTTGTATGACAACAGTGAAGGGGCTTTAGCAGCAAGTCAGATAGCTGTACTTGTAACAGCTACAGCCATTTTGACATCTTCAAAAGCTCGATTGATTCTCTACCTCACTATTTACAAAAGAGGAAAAAACTACTGGTAGCATTATATGAGAACAGATGCTTTCCTTCTCTCTCTGTAATTAGTGGAATATAAATAATAGTGAAGTTTCCACATCTTATGCAGTAATTTGTTTTTATTTATTGGCCACACCCAGGATGCCTCTTTTGGGCTCAAGTCATGTTTGGTTTTCCTGCTTGCAAACAAGAATCTTAGTAGCTCTGAATCACAGAGACACAGAATGGGTAAGGTTGGAAGGGACTACAATGGGTCATCTGGTCTAAGCTGCCAAATTTGGCTGTCTGGTTGTTGACAGATTGCATAGAGGGCTACCCTTTTAATTCCAGTTGCAGCACCTGTTATTGATTTATTTCTGGCCATTTTCCTGATATGGTCTCATTCTTTCAGCACTGCTGACTTTTTCTGGTTTTACTAGTTATTTATTCCTTGTATTAGTCCTTTTCTAGAAGGTAGTTTTTCATTTTCCTCTGTTGCATTTTCTGTAATGGGAACTTGATGTGGAGAAACAGAATTGTATTGTATGGCCTACCTTCCAAGACAAACCCTCTCTTAGTGCACTCATTTATATGAGAAACCACAAACGAGAAGCATAGATGAAAGAGAAATATCAGAAGCCAGGTTTTGCTTTGGGTTCAGATCTCAAAGTCCCAGATTATTCCTGAGTCCTGTATGTACTGCCTTTGAGTTTGCAAACATACTCTTGAAGATCATTCCTTTCATGGCTGACTTTCACTAGAAACCCCCTCAAGTTCTGTTTCTGTACTTAACATGTGCCACGACTGAGAAAAGTGATTATAAGACAGAGACTTTTTTATTCAACAACTGTGTCCTTTTCTGTATTTTGTGACATATCTGCTGACTTCAGTTATAAGAGTAAGGTATTCTGCATTTACTCTACCTAACAAGGCAGAGTGAGCACAGCTGGGAGAAAGCTAACTTTGGTTCTAACCCATTTGTACTTCACCAACAATTTAGTCCCGTTTGTCAGTGTCTATCAATTATCTACCTGGAAACTGGACACATTATGAGACACCATGGATAAGCCATAATGGCTACTTATCACCTGAGAAGGTTAAAGTGTCTTAAAAACAAAGCAGTAGCTGACATTGGCTAAACTGCAAAACCAGGAAAATAGTCTGGAAATTCAAAAACTTGTCCAAGAGGTTAGAAAATATTCGTTATCTGTTGAATTGCCCCAGGTTAAATTAACAAAATCTATTGGAGACCCGTAAATAGTGGTGTCCTAAACCCTGTTATAACTCTATGGTAAAAAAATAACCTATTTTTTATTCAGAATAGTGCTTTTCTCGCTGAGAACTTCTCCTAATATGTGTGTTTTTCCTTCTCTCCAACAGGTTGAGCTCTCTGCATGCCCTCTTCTGAGGTTCTGAACACTTGCTATGGACATCTATCTGACTCCAAATCTGTGACTCAGATCACTTTGAACTGAGATGATTTTATTTGTCTTCCCCTAAATCCGCTTCTGGGATCAGTTTGATATGTCCTTCTCTTTGAGATGCTTTGGCCCCATCTGCATTCTATTTACTGTGCCTGGTACCATGTACATACATAAAAGAATTTCATTATGAGTTTATCTTCTCTCAAGCTATTGATAAAAATTTTTTACTGGTGGTAATTTTGTAGTAATCTACTGTTATAGGGATGTGCTGGTTGATGCTGTTATTGAATGCTGCTGTTATTTATTGTTGCTGTGCTATTGAGTACATATAATAATTTGTAATAGCTTGATATATATGTATATATATATATTCACTTTATTAATCATAGGTATACTGACTAATAATGATTTTCTTAGTATTTGTGGTAATTTCTAATAAAGCAGAGAAGCACAGGAGCTAAACCCTAGGTATTATGTAACCCTAAGGGCCCTGGTCATGATTACTGCCACACAGCAGGCTGAGTCACCCATTAGATCATGAGAGCAGGCAGTCTGCTTCATGCAGGACAGTGGTGCCCATGCTAGGAAAGACTCAGTTCATCAGGTTGATTTAACACAGTTAATAGCAAATTAAAAATATTCACCTAAAATATCACTTATTCATTGTCTTAATATCACTTATCTTTAATCTTTAATATCTGGCCCCCAACTTTTCTCTACTAAGTATAAGGTTTGTTTTTGCCTAAAAGATCAGGATCCTATAGTTGATATAAATTTATAAACTTGTATCCCTCGGTGTATATATATTATTTTTGCTTATACACATTTATGAAAATGTTCACAGCAAATTTTCCATTTATTCAAAAATAATATTCAAATTCTTCTCTAATATCAAATATAATCTGAATTTAAAAAGAAACCACAGATAGGAAAATAAATTGGGTGAAATTTAGGAAAATAGGCCCTTTACCACCAGTATATGAAATCCATATCTTTGCATAAAACAATAACTCTTTGAATTAAAACATCTTCTTTCTATCCCAGAATTTTTGCTACTTAATGAGCAGGCAGACTGATAGGGAAGCAAACTACAAGCATTTTTAAGACATGATCTTTATATCAGCAAATTTCTGTGGCTACCTTGTGATGCATACTCATCATTATATGTGTTTGGGTTGCATATGTTCAGAGATAAACATTTGGAAAAAAAATTGAGGTTTTTAAACCTGGCATTTATTGGAAGGACTAGAGAACCCATTCAGTACAAAACATAAGGAGGTTTTGTGTTCACTTTACATGACTCTCCATGCTGTTCTCAGAAATATCATCCACCACACCTCTGGGAAAGATACTTTTCAGATTAATTTAGCACTCCTCTGTGACTAATCAGGTTATGAAATGGAAGGCATCTATTCTTGTTCTGGCCTATATAGTCAATATTTCTGCATGTGAAGTTAATAATGCAGGAAGAATTTTTTTGTCATTTATTATCTTTTGAAAAGTAATGTTCCAGAATAGCTGAAATTGGGAATTCAGGCAGATTTACCAGGCAGTTTGAATGCAAAAAGATGGCCAAATATATTGAACTATTAAGATAAATTAAAGGAATTTCAAAAACATTTTAGAAGACATGGAATAAAATTACTGCCCATTGTGTGGAATGACTCTCGTCATTTCTAATTGATTCAGCACCTAAAAAATGCTGCCAACACCTTTGTAGATCTCCTTCTTAAGGTGTTACTCTGACCTTTTGTAGCATACCAGAACCCTACAGTCAGAAACAGATCTTTGGGGCAAAATCACTGACAATTTCCTCCTGTAGAGTTCAATGTCTATCTTCCTTGGAACATTCTACATCTCTTGTCTCTCACTGAATCTCAACTCTCTAAGTCACTGTTGGTGATTAAACGTTTTCATGTCTAAATGGATGTCTAAATATTTTTCTGAAAGTGTTGATCAACTAAAGCAATTGCTTGTAATACGCTGACGTGTGGTACAGATTAACCAAACGTGGTAAAGAACAATTTTTTGCAGGTCAAAGCATTGACAGGAAGGCCACCAGAAAATAGGAGGCTGAGGTTCTCTGTGCAGGCATAATAGAAGAGACCAGGATCTTGCAGACATGACTTAGTGATCATCAGAAACAATTTTGCTCCACGAAACTACAGTTTAATCAAATGGACCTAAGATAGAGTGGACTAAAATGTATGGTGAAATAACTACGGAAAGGTTCTGTAAGATTTCTAAATGTCTTACTGTGTAAACCTCCACTATACAAAGGAAGATTGCATGACATAAAGACCGCACAAATAGCTTTAAAATTTTCTTAATCTTTTCATGCATCTTTGGATGAACACTATCATAATTTTAAACTTTTTATATGCCTTTCTGTCATGTATCTGTAAATTATGGACACTCATGAAATCAGAGCAGCTCTTGCATCCAGCTGTTGATGTAGATTTAAGCTTTCAGTGTAACTGATGCAATAAAATATTACTTATGGTCTAAAGGTAATTCATCATCAGTAATCAGAAAAAACTCAATATTATGTATTTTCTCAGTACTTGTGTCAAAAGCAATGCAGAACAATTTGCTCCGAGATTTATAACCTGTGAAATTAAACATTTGTAAATCACTGATATATACTTGCTCATATTTTGGAAAAGGAGAATTTAATTCTATGAAATTACTTTAACTTTCTGTTGGCATTCTTGTAATGACCTCTAAAGACCAGATATTGATGAACTGTGTTAATGCAATATTTTTTTTGCTTTCTTGGCATGTTTCACGTTATGCCAGGACAATTTGATGCTCTCTGGGAAGATGAAATGTGCTATGAATATATTTGGCTTATTTTGTCTTTAACATTTCACCAATTAGCTCACATTTATGACTGTTTCTTACAATATATATCAGCAAAAGATGACTTTCAAGTGTGAAGTTTTTTTCAGGAAACATTTACAAAACTCTAGGACACCATAATAGATATATTAAAGTGATAAGAATTTTGGTAATTTTGGTAATTTTGCATCATTGTTGACAATATTTGCTAGCTTGACCAGCTTACTTCCTGGAGATATTATGGATTGTAAGCATTGCTTCAGAAGGACAAAAAAAAAAAAAGTTTATTTTAATTGGAAATTTATTTAAAAACTAAAAGGCTGCTAAGGAACTTTAGAACCTTGATGGTTTGACATGTCTGACCTAGTAAGAGAGCAAGGAAGAAGTGCTTATTCAGACTGTTTAAGACTTCCTTTTTTTATTTACTCTAATTAAAAATTTAAGCAGTTGAGGAAAAAGTTTACCCCCACTTAAAATTAAAAAGTCGGTTGAAATGACACAGAAAAATGAAGTTGTGAAGGCTAATACCTTTCAGAAAACTATGCAAAAAAGTAGGTTGTAATGAAATTATATAGATTACACAAATAAATATGTACATATATCTCTACATTTTGTTTACCTGAAAAAGACAATTCTAGTACTTTCAAAATGAAAAATTGTTGGGTTTTTTTTTAATTTCCAAATACTTTTCCCCCCCTTGCCCTTACTTTTAGATTTAAGGTTGATTTTACAACATAAAATAGAATATAATTTATCTTGGTATGAACATATGAATTTTAACATTTTTTCTGCTGACAAACCAGCAAAACTATTCAAAACCAAGGGAAGAAACTAGGCTACCGAGTGGCCCTTCATTGGATCAGATTGTGAAAGAATGCAATGCAACCTAAAAAATCTGAGGGGTGGGAGTATGTTGTAACGTAAGGGAGAGGAAAGACATCTGAATCAGAATGTGGAAAGGAATTTCTTGCTTCATGCAAGAGTGATATGTTTATGCAACAAGCCATGTAATTAAAAAAAAAAACAACTAACAAGTGCAAGATGTATATGTTGGAGATTGTGATTATAAAAGTAAATAATTTTTGATATATTATCCCATGTCACTTAGATTTACTTTTCAACTCTGGATTGGATCAGCTCTGTGGATTTAGGTGTTTTGTGGGCAGCTGCTTGGGTAGACTCTCTGAGCAAAGCTTTATTTGAAAAGAGATGAAATATCATGAAGAAGGGCTCATGAAGATATCAGCTGGAAGATTAGAACCCTGTTTGGGGCTTCAGATTAGGTGCCTGCTTAAGACATCCTTGTAATGACTTGTTATTGGAGAGGAGAAGAATAGCTACTTTCCTTCAGATCAATCTTAATGAAAAATGTTGACCAAACGTGCTGGCCCACCAGGGTCTAGTGTGGTCCCAGTGCTACAAGAGTAAAATAATCAATTTTATATTTTGAAAGCAACTAGGGCTTGCTATAGGCAAGATAGTCTTTGGATCCCTGTTAAATAAAAGATTTGAACAGCAAATATGGAGGATGGAGAAAAGATGCTGTCATGTAAGATTAGGTTCATAGAGATCAGATTTTTTGATAAATGTAAACACTGTAAAAATGATGTTTGTTCTAAAGATAGGCATGTTACTATGGTGACAACTACATGATTCAAAACTGTAGATGTCCTCTTTCTTGAATAATCCCTGCAGTGAGTAAGCAGGATGTGCGCATTTGCCATCATTTCCAAAACTGGTCTCTTTAAGACATGAGAATTGTATACTAATCAAGATTAAGGAATTTTTTGATGATGAATAGGTAATTTAAAAATCATTATTTTGCATTGATTTGTATTTCTAATTCTTTAATTTGTTCATTTATGTAGTATTTAAAATATGACACTGTTTTTCGTGATGAATAATTCTACCATTTCACTACCTGGACATCTTTTAAGCAATAAATACATATTGGCTTGCTATGTCTGATGCTGCTAGGATTTGTTAAACGATTTACTAGGCTGGGAAAATTTGCTTCAGGAAAAGCGGAAACCATCTCCATATGAGTATTCAAATGGCCATATAGAATAAGTCTTATCAGTAATTTGAATATACTATTTTAATGTTTTAAAGGAAACTGGTGAAAAACTGTCTTTTAACCTTTTTTTTTGTTGTACTTATTTCTAACTTTCTTACAATAATGTTATCTGTATGTGCAGAATTTTGATAAGCTGATGCTAAGATTAATACTTATTTATGAAACAGTAGTTACTTCATTTAAAACAGGTAATAGACTGCACTGCATTCTTAAAAAGTTGAACGTGTCCTGTTGATTTGTGCCAAAGCCTTCTTAATACTGTGACAATGTAGACAATTTGCCTTCAACTTTGAGCTGTATAGGATAACAAATTATTAGAATAATCCAGTAGGTAGTCCAGGGTATAAAAATATCCCAGAATATGTAGCAGCAGTTGTTAATATTGTGTTCAATTTTCTACTTTAAAACACACCTCATCCTTGCGGTGAGGAGGCTTGTGACAACGACAGCGGATCTACAAGCTGAACAGATAAATTGGGCATAATAGACACCAGCTTGACCAGCCCAAGCTCGTTAGAATATAGAAGTAAACAAGTCCCCTGGTGTGATAATTATAGGTCAGATCCAAATTCAAACAGGGGACCCCAGCCAATCCCATTCAATCATGAATGCATGCACATCATTGGCCAGTGAGCTGGGCGGTGCTAAGATCCCAGCCAATCAGGTGTATAAGTGCAGGAAATTTGAAGCCCCTGTAAAAGGGAGTGCCCAACAATAAACTTCGGCTCTTGTCACATGAACTTCAGCGGGTACTGGTGTGTGCCTGTCTCCAACGTCAGCAACAGAGGCTTACAACTGACTGTGTTTTGCTGAGGAGATGATGTGTGGAAAAGCATGTAATAATAGTTATTAGCCGAAGTTTCTGTACTGAGTCGTGGAAATACCACGATTATCCTGACAAGTGAAGATGTCATGATAAAAACCAATACTGGACTGTAGTAACCTTTAAGTAACACCAATCCAGTTCCTCCAAATACAACTGAGAACCACATCAGACTCTCGATTTTTTGTTGCACTGAAGAATATTAAATTTGTTTCCAAATATTGATCTCCAGCTTCAGTTCACTAAATGGGCCTTCAGTAATTTGTTCTGTGTTTCTTGAGGCATACCCTGCCTACATTAAATCAGATATTCATAGGTCAGGTGTTTATGATACATCAGATACTGGTATGTTGTCTGTTTAGTAATCTGAATTTTTGAAAATGAGTGCTAGTATGATGAAATGAATTTAAAAGATCCTAGAAACATCAAATCATAAATTTTGTTTTTGTCCTGTCACATCTCTATATGTACAGAGTAGGAAATCTGACAGTCAATCCCATATAGCTGGCATCACACTTCCAAACCAGAATTTGCTGAAATATTTTGATGAAATATGTGTTTATGCACTTTTGTTTATTTATTTTCTCTTCATTATTAGTTTTTTGTGTTTTGTATGGTCTCAGTTTTCATGCCTAAAAAGCTGTACTATTATATGGTTGATTGACATGAAGCGTGTTACTATCAAATCCACAGCTGTTTTCTTTTTGTTCATTTGCAGAATTTAAAATATGGGGTTATGGAAAGCAGAAAATGATTGTATTAGTGAGAATGTTTCCATAATTTTGGTCAAGATTATCTGAGGCTCTTGCCCTGGCACAGGCAGATATAGTTAGTGACAAGTTTCAAGACTCTTGATTTGATGACTTTTTAGCTAAAATGCTGCCATACTGGAAAAAAAGTACTGTCCAAGGTTGAATTAACTAAGTGTAATTTTTCTGTCAAGGGATTCCCTAAACTAAGACATGGCCTCAATAAGGATTAGTTTTTATACTAAAATAAGAGTAAGATTATGAATATGAATGTGTTAAGAAACATATTCAATGTTGAATATATATGTTTGACATAGTATCAAGGCACCATTATGTTTCAGTATGTTTCTTTTAGTGGCTTTATGAGATAAACAGGCCCTATTGTGTAAAATTAATATATTCTCTGTTCAGATAACTTCCCTTTATTTTCATTAGTGGAAGCCACAATAAATTACATTGCCTTCTGTCCATTTTTTCTGGCTAATGTTGCCAAATCATCCTATCCCCTGGATATTGAAAATATAAGTCTATAATAAAGGATCCTGATTCCTAATGTAACACAGTTAAGGTAATGTGGTATGCCAGTATAAAGTTTATCATGTGTGACTGTAAAGACTTTTGAGGTACTTGAATTAAAAAGATATAGTTTCCAGGGAGCCAGACATGTGGAAGTAAATTAAAAGGTCAAAAAGAATAAGTGATACTCATGAACAGCTATTCATACAAGTCCAAGATGCATAGAAGTAGTTGACATTCTGCTGCCAGTCAGAATGTTGTATGCCATGTAGAAACACAGGGTATGTCATTGCACCTGACTCTTCAGAGGCTTGCAAATGTTAGAAAATGTAACATAATGGTCCATTGAAAGTTTAAAAACAATATATTTCTTAGAAGGAGTTTTCTAGCACACTCCTTGTGGAGGACTGAGCATTTCAAGTAGGTTGGATGTGAGGAAATGCTGTAAAGCAGAAAAACAAAGGTGTCATTTCAGGTCAGTTTATGGAATGAGAGCTGAGAGAAAACCAGGTGGATAGAAGTATGGATTTATTGTTGACCTGCAGGTTCTGAGTTGCAGAGCTAAAAATTTTTGCTTCTGCAAATACAACAAGTAGAAATATATCACATTAGTTAAATCAATTAAAGCATTCTAGAATTTTTTGAGAGAGGTAATACTATAAGTGTCGAGAACCAATTAATTTCCCTGAATCTCAAATACTGGGCACTGGCATCCTAAGAGGTTGTGCGGTCTCTATCCTTGGAATTGCTTAAAAGATGCCTGTACATGGTTCCAGGCAACCTGTTCCAGGTGATCCTTCTTGAGCAGGCAAGTTGGACCACATGACCTCCAGAGACCCTTTCTAGCCTCAACCATTCTGTGATTTCAAGAACTAAATAAAATTTACTATAAAAATATGAGGCAAAATTACTGAAAATATGGATTGAGGGGTTCTTTTTAATGAATCAAATAGACTTTTAGTCCATTGTAACCTTCATGTCAGCTTTTTTTGTGTGTGGATACCTGCCTCAGGCATTTAAAAGTTTTGTGGTTTTTGTTTTGGGGTTTTTAAAATGATTTTCCTCAGGGACCCTGCATTTTTCTGAGGTGGTTCCAGCTGGTCCCACAGCAAGCCCACCACAGGACCCAGCAGAACCCATCAGCCAAATATGTGGTACCTCTGTGAAAATACACTTCAAAAATGGTGATTAAGACCAAGAGACAGAAAGAGCAAGACCAGAGATTATGTCGATGGTAGGCACGTCCTGAAGGCATAGCTGAAGGGGATGCAGCCTGTCAAGGTCTCATGTTGGAGCAGAGGAAACAAGAACAAAAGAAGGAGCAGCAGGAAAGAGTGAGCAACAAGTGGAGAGAACACACTGTTCCCTGGCCTCAACCTACAGCACTGCCTGTTGCTTCACTGGACTGAGCATAGTCTGCAGGGATAATGGGAGATGTGGAGACTGGGAATGGAGGAGGAAGGTGTCTGGTGTGAAACTGAGACTGGGAAAGGTAAAGATGTCTTCTTTAGGTGTTTAATTGTTTCTTTTTTTTGTTTGTTTCACGATCCTCAATTCAGTAATTAATGTTTTATACTAAGTTAAATTCCCAGTGTTGAGTCTGTTTGCCTGTCATGGTAAGACCCATGAGATTTTTCACTCTGGTTCCTATTTTTGTACTTACCGACTTGTGGGGAGTGAGTAAGACACTCTGTAGGCAGTGTGGGTGCCTGGCTGCTTGCTGGGAGCAGGCTACTACAATGTGATCAGTTGGCACTGAATTTGCAGGCTCTTTTTTTTTTTTGTCGTATGTTGCTAGTGGCTCAGTTTTATGCAGATGCAAAATTAACTGTTCAACGGAAATTATTTAAAAATAACATAGAGAAAAGGTAAAGAAATATTGATAAATCCTAGGATACTGTGCAAAACTAATTTTTCCAGGTCTTTTACAAGATTAGTATGCTGTGTTACGCTGATTTATTAAGGGAGGATCCCATTATGCTTGACAAGTTCTTTGAGAGTTGTAAAAGACAATGTTGTATGATTATTGGGTCAAGAAGTCCAAAAACTTCAAAGGACTGGAGTCTGGGAGAAATAAGTTTGTGCTATTCTAGTAACTTTCTTAATCCATCCACCTTTTAGAAATGGCTAGGTGGGTCTTTGCTCCAGTTCAGTTACTTTAACTTTCTTCTACTGTCCAAGAAAATAGTGGAGATAATTTTTTTTTAATGTGGGGCTCATCTTTACAATAGCAGTACTGGAGAAGGAAAATAAAATTACAATACAATAGATCACACAGAACCAAGAATGGAAGGTATAAAGTCCCAGGCAGATGTCTTTCCCCTGCATTTTCTAATGTAATGTTTTTCTTAGGATTTTTTTTCTCTGTTCCAATGAACGTTAGCCTGGGCACCAGAAAAATAATGTGCAGTGGTGTTCTTTATTTCACTGCCTCCCTCAAGATGAATGAGGTTATTTACCTCTGTAGACTGCACTATCGACAGCTCAGAAATGTCTGTATTTAGAAAGATCCTGGAGTTGCTGAGCCAACCCTAGGCGATGTTATGATGGAAAGGGGCTGAGATTTGACAGAACACATGGATCTCTTTCCTGTCTCCCTTCCCTAGCCAATGACAGTGAAGCAGATCTAAATTGCAGTGGAGGGAGGGGTAGGGAGATACTCTTGGACCCACCATGGTCTCCTTTGGGTACCAACAGATTATCCAGAATATATGCTGAGCTATGAATTTCACAGCATTTGCTTTTGAATGACAACCACAAAATTACATCTTACTACATATTGTAGTCCCTGTGTAAGTATCCCAGTGAAATGGATACTCAAATTCATAGACCACAATGACAATTAAAATGTGGTTCAGCTTCCATTAAATACATAGAAAAAGTTCATTTTTAAGTTCTATAGGAATGTCATAATTCAGAAGGTAGTCTTTATTTTAAAATCTTATTGTCTTATTTTCTCTATGCTTAATATTGATTCCATATAAATAACAGTGTTAAAATCACTGTAGTGTGATTAAAAAGGATTTTATTAACTTCAAGTAGGTGCCAGGTTTTATTTTGTTCTTAGATGTTCTGTTTCTTGATTCACAGTAGAGAATACCTCTTCTAACCATGAGTATGCATTTCATTATTTGAGAATTAAAAGAAGCTGATGAAGTTTTGCTTCATTTGCCAGGCAAGTAAAACTTCTGGAAATTTATTGCCTTTGACATTGTCTTCAGCATTATGTTAGCTTCTGCATGCATTGTGGTTGTCTGCATGGGGAAGTAGATTTGGTACAAACCACAACACATTTTTGGCAGCTGGTGCACTCTCAGGAATGTCACATGATACAAATACAGCTAGTAGATATGTGACTCATCCTTAGCTGACTGCTTGTTGACATGTTTTGCTGAATCTGACTTACTTAGTGGTTTTGAGAAACTATATAAATTTCTTGAAACAGATATTTGAATCATTGAATGATTTTGGTTTCATAAAGACCTTAAAGGTCATCTAGTTTCAAACCTCTTGGGAAGGGACACCTCCCACTAGACCAGTTTACTCAACCAGTCTTTGAACACTGTCAGGGTGCAGATGTCTACAGCTTTAATATTTTTCTAAATGGTATGAGAAATTAACTGAATAATGATTTCTATTTGCACCCATTGGTCTTAAGACATCAGACATAAGATTAGAATGCTCTCTAGCTCTTTGCTGGACATTGTGCATGCTGTTGTAGATGTCATAGAAGAAACACTTTACTATGTCAATTTTTGGCTCAGTACTATACAGAGATTGAGGAAAGGAACTCTGCAGAGAGCCCTATAACCTGCCAACCCACTAAAATCCTGGCATAACCTAGCTTTTATTGTTTTATCGTAGCAAAGCTGCATCAGTTCCAAGTTACACATATGGAGAAATATGCCAGCTAAACCTTTTATCAATGACATCAGTGTACCTGTGTCAAGAAAATTGATTTCTCTCTAATAAAGACATGAGACATTTTTGTTTATGTAACAGTTTTCATTTAGCATGGTGCAGATGTTCATGCATTTTAAAGGCGACTTTTACACTCATTTGGGCTTCTTATTAGAAAACACTAGCAGATTATGTTGCAGAAACTCTTTTCTCCTTTTTAAAACTGAGAGTGGATTAACTGGCTTTGTTCATGACATTACATACTGAAAGGCTTATTTGTTCAGAGATATTTAGTTTAATATTATAAATTCTACTATTAGGCACATGCAAAGCTCATCTTACTTAACACATTTATTGACTTATACTGTAGTAAAGTAGTTTTCTTATTTTTAAATGAAAAAGGTTATGGGTCTCATCTTTCTGTGATTGTCAAGAGTTAATCTCTTAAAGTCTTTAGATTTTGAACTGAAATGATTGATGAATCTGAATTTTCCTCATTATTATTTTGATCAAAATCTTCATGTTTTTAGGGAATAATTTTCTCCGCTGACTAGGTATTCACTTGGGACCTTTCATCAGAACAGCAGAGTGCCAAAATAACCAAATTCTTTGTCTATTCATGCATTAGGTTAGTTTCTGATCTTTTTCTCCTAAGCATAATTTTTCAGATGTTTGTTGTGAAGCATATTCAGCGTATTCAGATGTGCAGCATATTCTCATTTCAGGGTAGGTACACTCTCTAAAACACTGATTTTCTGTCGATGTAAATTTCATTATCATGGAGTGGTTTTTTCTTGGTTTTTTTTTTTTTTTTTTTTTTTTTTTTTTTTTTTGTTTTTGTTTTTTGTTTTTTTGAGAAGGAACGAATACTTTCTGTGTATTTGTAGAAGAGAAAACAGATAAAAATGAGATAAACTTCAGGAAATCCTTATTTTTGGTCAATGCCTTTCTGAAATTCTTTGTGGAAGACAAGCTGATAGGATAAAATTTTTGGCATTCATGATGAGGTCAGAGAGAATTTTCAAGGTAGGAAAATGGGAATCAGGCCTTGACATATTCAACCCAAGTGTCAAACCAAGGTCAAAGCCATTGCTGAACTTACTGAGGCATTCCTAACCCAGAGAAGAGTCACACAAGACATTCGCATAATTGGAGGTTGGATAAGTCTCCAAATTTCCTATCTTTGTTATTTATTGTGAGAATATCAAGTATTGAATGTGGTCTTTCAAGCTCCATTTAAGCACGTTTATGTTTATTGAGCACTAGGATCACATCTAAATTAAACAGCCAGCAGGTCTTGGGGTAATAATGTTGACACTTTTGTGGTAGTATTATGCAGTTTGATATTGAAGTTAATGGTATCGAGGTAGTAGAATGTTTCTTTGTCAAGGTGTCACCCAGTAATTTTTCATATAAAATGACTCTAAAGTCAGACAGTTCTTTTGTTATGAATTTTGTGTCAGTTATGCTGTAAAATCATGTCTTAGTTGACAGCTTGAGTGGAAGGAATTGTAGAGATGCTCTCTTATGAGATGATTGACTTGAATTTTGTTATGTCACCAGAAGTCTCCAGTGAAATGTCAGCTTTTTCACCTGAAACATTGCTGATCTGTGCAAAGCTGCACTAATTGCTCTGGCAGTATGAAAGATGCAAATACATAGCTAGAATAATTCCTTTTCCAGATTTCTTTTGGGATGGAAAATAGCAGCCTCTGATAACTTTGTGATAAGAAAGAATTTATAGCCATGTATTCCACTAGAAAATGCCTGTGCTGGTAAAACCCATGAGTTTTCTCTTAGATCAGGTGTCACTTGTGCATGTATTGTGTATGTAGACATTTTTTCAGAAAGATACAAAGAGAATGTGAGATCTACCTGCAAATAATTCTAGATACTAAATACAATTACTATTATTCTTTGTTTTTAAGTAATGCTTTATCAGTTGGTGTCCCAGTTTGATGCTCTTGGCAATACGCTAAGACAGAAATAGTGTTTACTTCTAATGACCTGTGAGGACAGATATTGCTCCTTTATTAAGTTGATACCCTGTCAGA
>WBMY01009478.1:48679-74761 GCA_013397315.1 Donacobius atricapilla
TTATTTAATATACTTATTATACTTATATATCTCTTATTTGGAGATCCACTGTCTAAAAAATCAGGAACAGCAGCAAGTGCTGTTTCAAGCCAGGTTTTTCTGCAAAACTTTCACCACTGGCTCTTCTTCTAAAGTGAAGTTTGGTTTTATACATTTCATATTTGACATTCATGAAATAATCTGGATATTTCTGAGACACTGTGAATGTAACAAAGGAATTTCAAGGAACATGGTGTCAATTAGATTATTAATTTTATTTCACTAAACTTAAGTTGGAATAGGCAGCTGTGAATGATATAATTTCACTGGGTTCTGGGTTCAGAAAGGTTCTTCAGAGTTCTTTTCTTGTGTGAGCTGATATACCTTAGGGCTCTGGCTTTAATGATTGTGTTTTATTTTTCTTCTTTGTCTCATTTCTGTTGAAAACTACCCCTAGATATGTGTGACCAGACTTAAAAAATATTTCATGATAACAGAATAGTTAAGCTATTAATCTTCCTATATTTCTTAAGGTTTGCAATGCAACTTCTCCACTAAAAAGGTTCTTTGCTTAGTCTCAGAGTTTAAAAATCAGTCCCACTATTTTTGTGTGCCAAAGGTTTTCTTAGGTCATCACTTGACACAGATTAATACCATCTCCAAACCTTTGCAACCCATTCCCTATAATCACCTAAGACTAATGTAGAAGAGAAGACGGAGAGGTGAGGGACACACACAGGCTCAAAAGAGATGTAGAACTTTACACACATAGGGAAAGGCAGAGTAAGTGTTCTCCTTGTGCATCTCAGGCTACTATATTAGCTCTCTCAGATCACAAAATTTCTCATAGTGACCTTGAGCAGTTTGGGAGAAAAAATATCCTTGATATTAGAAAATAACAGTTCACGATGCAAATAAAACTCCAAGAGCATGTGAAAATACATGTGTTCAAAAATATGGTGACAGTTCCTCAAGACTCAATGTTTGCTGATAATATAAAATTGTATCTAGGTTCTTTTAGTTTTATGCTATTTGAAATAAGAACTGTGCAGTAAACCACCTACTATATATACTGTGTGATATTTGTAAATAATAGCAAGGTCTTTTTATTTAAGATATGGGTTTTTTTACAGCAGCAGATAGAGCTTTGTCAATGCATGTTGTGGTTGGGATGCTCTGAACAGGGTTTAGTCACCAAGTTTAATGGCACTGCCCTTGTACTTCCCTGTTTTAAGTTCCAGCTCTTTCTCCCCTTTGTTTCACTACCTTTTACTAGTGCTTGCTCCCTCTGGTAATAGCTATAGATTTAAAACCACAGATGGATTAGGAATAGAAATTTTCAAAGTTAGCATAACTCAGTGAAACCAGAAATCCTAGTATGACTTCATCCATAAGTTTCTGTGTCTAAATTGTTGTTAGGCCTTCACAAAAGTCTAGATTTAGCAGCTAAAGGTGCTGAATTCTAACTGCAAATATTATTTGACTGTATGTAATGGCTTCCTTCCAAGACTTTAAATACTTCCTGGGTCTTGAATCTCAGTTGCATATTCTCCCCTTCCTAACCCCTCTTCTCATGCCAATGAAAGAAGTATGGGTTCAACTACAGCATACACAGTCAGTCTTGCAATGACTTTGAAACAATGATTTTGAAACAATGATTTTGAAACAACTGGAAATACTAATCTGTGCATGCTGAATTTTCATGCAGTTTAATAATATGTTTGAAAAAGTAGTCTTCTGTATTACATCTGTCAGTTTTCTTTTCCCCTGAGCATTCCAAAGTAATAACAGTAAGAAATTATACAAAGTAATACGGTTTAACAATTTTTTGATTCTATGAGTGGCTTTGCTTTCCACATTGAATTTACTGAGCGTAAAACTAATGATACTGAATGAAAATAGTAAGATGATATTTTTAATTTGATGCTTTCTGTGCAGCTAAACCCTACCTGTCTTTTATGTTAAAATACTGTAATATGGTAAGTGCAAAATACTACTGGGAAAAGATGAATATGTGAGAAGTATGTGGATTATATTAGTAGAGTTTTAAAGTTTTAGTGGAATCTTTTTAAAATGCTTAAAAAATTACTGTTGGTGTACTCAGCCTCCTTTAGAAATTATGTATTCTTACTGCTACTGTTTGGATGTAGTTTTAACCGTTATTATATAGACTTGGAATATTTGTAAATATTTGTATTTCTTAAAGAGAGACTTTAAAAGCCTCAGTAGATACAAATTGGGGTGGTTTTTTTTTAGTTTGGGATAAAAGGAAGTATGTAATTTCAGCTTTAAGGTGTATTATTGGCCAAGTATCCACTCTGTTGCTGGACTATGACCAGAAGCAATCTTGAGGTAGAAGTGCCTGATGCTGTTCATGGAAACACGTTTCCAGTGTTGTTTCTCATCTGCTTTGTTACAGGTGTTCTCAAAGCATTCATATCTCTATCAAAAATACTAAATCAAAAATTTCAGCGGTTTTGGCAGCAGAAGGACACAGTTTCACTGTGGCATTTATGAAATATCATGACCAAGTCTTATCAGAATGTAATGGGTTAAAATTCGCTAACTGGGTGGAAACACCAGAAAATGTGGTGGTTATCACATTCGCCGAATTCTTTTGTGAAATGTAGTGTGGGGATCTAATTTTCAGTTTTAGTGGAATAGAATTAAAAAGCAAGGCAAAGCAGGCTCAACTTAAGAATAGAAACAGATTTATTAACATACACTAAAGGGTAAACAAAAAAAAAGCAACTACCATGAAACCTATTTAAAGATGACCCCCCTCCTCCTTAGCAACAATCTACTTTTTCACGAAACAATGCAAAGAGACAAAACATCAGAACTCTTAAGTCATTAGCACTTAATAAAATAGTCTTTCATTCAGTCTTTTGAGAGAGACAAGTCCCTCCTGATTCTTCTGGTAACTTTCCATAAGAGACACAGTCTGTTTGTGGCTTCCACCCACAAACGCAGCCCGCCCGACAATGCATCTGTGAGTTTCCTGAATGTAGTCTTTCATATGGCTGCATAAGAGTTGTGGACTTAAAACATGGGGTTTCACCTTTTAAAGATGCACAGCTTCACAATAAAGGACTTCTTATTCTTCACTGGTGGCAAGGCTTCAAAACATCTCATAGGATCACTGCTCAATTTCTAATTCGACATCCATTCAGTAAAATTCAAATATTATAGTTTCTAACTCAAATGTCCACTCAGTAAAAANCCGGCCCGACTCCCAGGGCTGGCGGGGCCCTGGGCCCGGCCGCGATGTTACCTCAGGCTGATCTGATGAAAAAAGAGCAGAATCTCCCAAGATTCCTGTATTTAAGCGGTGTTCCCAGGGGTGTACACTTTTTACCTGATTGGCCAACTTGGCTGTCAGTTCCAAAAGAGATCACCAATTGGTTTTTCTACCATTAATATATTTTCAGTTTCAGATTTAATTATGTAAATTTGCAAAAAAGTAGTAACACTCACAAACCTGTGGTTTTGATTGTTGTACTTTGAATAAAACGTACTATTTAAAAATAAATTGAATTGAAAGCGCGGATAAAGCTGAAACTACAAAACTATGGACGGGAGTTGCTTTTGAAATTATTGCATTTAAGATGCTTACAGAAGATTATGGAGAACTAGATCAAATTTCCTCCTCAGTCTGAAGTCAGTTCCACTCTTTTAGCTCTTAGGGTAAGTTCAACTGGCATTGGGAAGAAATAATGAATTCCATTGTTGAAGCAGTTATTTTTTAAAAATAAAAATCAGTGTATTGAAATACTAGATGACTTTAGAGTTTGAGAATGATGAATGGGTTGATTAGGGTGCTTACAGTATATTTAAATTTCAATACCCATTTTATCAACACAAAATTAAGCTATTTCTATAGGAATATTGTGAGCCCCCAGTTGAAGCAGTATAATCTTGCCCTGGGAGACATATTGTCTAAAGTATTGGTTTATTGGGAAAAAATCAATAGCCCACCCTCCCTACTCAATCTCCAGAATCTTAGGTATGGGAAATGTATCCCATAATAAAATGTACTTTAATCTGGAAAAAGAATTTTAGACTGTGAGCACTGGAAGCTGAAGTCAAACATACATGGCCATGGATGTTTGGGAAAAAAATACTCCATGCTGGTAGCATAAAATCTTTTTATTGAGGACTTCCATTACATCCACTCTTAATACTGAATGCTGATAGTCTCTGAAAAATTAATTTATTTAACCTGTCTGAGCTTCATACCAGAACTTGTATTTATAAGTTCTTCAGTAGTTTAAGTCTTTCTGCATCAGGGAAAGTCTTATTCTGTTTCTGCAGGTATCATTTGATGCTGAGCATTGATTTCAGTTTCCAGGTTGTACTGTCAGGCATGTGCAAGGTAATTGAACTGATGAAAATGAACAAACAAAATAGTAAGCATCTGGAATGCAAATAGTTATAAAACTGTATTAACAAATGTCTTATGATCTTTATTTATTTATCTTGCATCATTCCAAGACTTTTTATTCAGTTCTTCTTCAATAAAATGCTGATTTCTTGTTATGTAACTTTTAGCATTGTATTTTATATATGGTATTATATTTATTATCTTGTTTTATTGTTGGTGTTAATCAGACTATTATTCTTCTAACTGCAAAAGCTTGTCTTTCGTTAAATGACTGATAATCTAACACTCAGTGAAGCCTGAATAGCATCTGTCAAACTATTTAATTTTTTTGACATACACAATCAATGCAAACAAACATGGTTTTCATTTCATTATTCATCAACAAAGACAATCTGACAATATCTAAAGCATTAATTGCTTGGATTGAAACATTCTGGCACAATATGTTCAAATATTTACCAAGGGTTTTTTTTCAAAGCCCCCTTCCCCTGCTGGGGTTGCACTTTATAAAGGATTTCCCTGACATTTGGTTGAGTCACTCTAACATGGCCTCACTGTCTGTCTGTGTACTGAACACTCCCCACTAAACACATGAGATCAAGGCCTTGCCTTTTTCTGGAATGGAGAAATGTTTGACCAAAGGATATGACTTGAAAAGCAAATGTGTCTCTCCTGTGCTGCTGAGGAAGCAGAGGGGAGATCCCTGGGTGCTCTGTGGGAGGACTCATCGCACGGGGCAGCAGCTCCAACACAAGCCTCTTGCCTGGTAAGAGTGAATGTAAATACACTGTTCCCCTCTCTTCCCTGGAATCAACGAGATGGATTCAGAAGGCCACAGGATGACACAAAAGAATGGGGCAGCTAAAGGTGCCTGGATTTTAGTAACATGATATTTTAAAGGCATTTCACCTGTGCCATTTCTGAAAAATCCTGAGTTGTATAACAAGTGGTGCCGTGCCTTTGTGAGTCTGATATCAGATGATCCCACTGCATCATAGATATTTTTATGATGTTTTACCTTCACATGTTATTTTCTGTTTCTCATTCTCATGTTATCTTTCTTGCTGAGCAAATACTACTGAGTGTAAGACTCCATGACAGGGCCTCTTCTCTGCTTTCCTTTTGTGATTAAAATGTCTCATTTCCAGCATATATTTTGTGAGCAGTAATGACTGAAAAATTACTTGATATTTTTATGCATTTATTCAGAATAATTTTATCTGAGTTGTAGTAGTAATTATTATCTCCTACTTGCACATAGCTTACTGTACTGCTCAGTTTATTGTTCTGTAATTTATATTTCTCTATGTCTAGCTTGGAACATTCATTCATAACAGGAGTTATTATGGTCTCTGAGGTTGGGCCGACAATGTATTATAGCAATTGCTGTTATTCTCTGTTTTACGTGGAAACCACAGTGTCTCCAAATCTGGGGCAGAAAGTTGACTCTTGTCACAAAGGTATTACCACTGAAGTAAGAAAGAGTATATACAGATGCATGAAGAATCCACTGAGTCAATCAATTGGTTTATTGTCAAGTGCTTTCTGTGCCTGACATTTTCTTAGGTTTAGTAGGCATAATGACAAGGAAGTTGAAAGAGAAGCTAAGTTTTCAGAGTGTTGGTGCAGTTCTTAACAAGCACAGGAGTCAGTTGGTGTTAGTTAATTAGTTTAGGCAGACTCACAGAAACTGTTACAGACCACCAGAATCAGATGCCAAACAGGGACAAAAAAAGACTCCTAAATATATTTTAATCATTTTTTCTACATATTCTTCATATTTTTTCACTTAATCAACTTCAATTTGAAAAAAGGTAGGGATATGCAGGATTTTGAAATGGGCTCACTAAATTAAAGAAAAAGCAATCAGCTTCCATATGATGAATGAGAAAAGACCAGTCAGAAAAAAAGCAAAGCAAACACTTTCTTTCTTTCAAAGATAGTTGTAGATTTGTCTGGGCTACATAGTCTGGTACTTCACTTCTAACAGTTAGCAAATGAATATTTTCACATTCCTTGCATTAAACATTCCTATTTTACAGCTGGATGCAGTGCTCTGCAGAGTAACAGTTTTTGATTTAACTCATTGGCAGAAATTCTGATAACGAGAGAGTGCATGGTGGCATAGTAATTTTTTGTTAAAAATGGCAATACCTTCCCAAAGGGAGTACTTTTCTGATGTGATATATAACAACAGTAATAGGGGAGATTGTAGATTTAATAGAGAACAATAATTACAACTGCATTGGCAAGCTTAGTCTAGCCAGGCAGAGGGATCTAAGGAAGCAACATCTCCCTTGCGTTATAGCCCTTCTGTCAATTTCGGCATGATATATTTTGTCATTTTTAATACAGATGCAACTTCTAATCTTTAATAGACTGAAGAATTTATGTTTTGGCAGGATTATGAAAGACTCTGTCATTTTACATTAGCAGAAATATGAAAGACTTGCAAACTAAAGCATCATGCCCAGACTACTCCCCCAAAAAGAAAGATAGATGTTAAATTTCTCTAATAACACCAGCTTGCCTGTATTTATTATTGTTCTAAAATTTATATTCTTTTAGAGTAAAATTATGTAAGAATGAAATTGAGTAGATTAATTAATATGAAAGAGTGTTCAGCCTACAAATACAATAAATAATACTAGAGAACTTTTAAAATCTTCAAGGAAAGGAGAAGGGAGCCTGCTGTTAAAGGGCTGTTCTGTGCTTACATTTTGGTAACCAAGTTCAAGGAGATATTACTTCCTTTACATGTCAGAAATATACTACTTAGGAGAAGCCAAAGTATCTGAGATCATGATTTTGTTTGTTTTTACGGGCATTGCTTTTGTGGAAGCACTTGGAACTCATGTGTAGCCTTTACTTTTTAATGCTGTAAACAAGAGGGAATGAAACCCCCAAGCACCTTTGGCTATTTGCCGGGGAAAAAGTCTGAGTGAAACCAGCAGGACTTACATCTTACACGTTGTCCCATCTTACACAGGGAAGAAAGCATCAAGGGAGAAGAAACTAGCAGGAACAAATAATGAGGTGGCTGTAACCAAATAGGAAAGGGAGAGGTTGAAACTTCTAGAAGCAGATCAAGAAAGAGAAAATGACAATCAAAACAGGAAAGGACCAAAAGCCAAGAAAGGAAAGAAAAGAAGAAAAAGTAGAGAAATGGAGAAGGTCAAAAGAAACAGCACAAACAGCAAATATCTACAAATATTCTGGGCAACAGTGTGGAAAAACTGTTATGTAAGATTGTGATGTATTTGCCTTAATAATGGGGTTGGATTTGATAAATTCAGACAGCATGACCAGTTTTGTGCTCTCAGGGTGTTTGGCAAAAAAGGCGAAAGTTTTCAGTGAATGCCTCTTTTTTAAGATGTTAGAAAAAGAATACAAATGTATCAGTGATATATTTCTAGCCTTCTAGTAAGTAATTGCTGGTAACCTAAAAGTCTTTGAATAGCGTGCACTTTGAATCTACATCAACCAAATTTTTATTTCACCAAGGCTAATATGCAAGACATTCCAGAAGAACTACCTGGCCCATTTTCACAGGATTTTAAAATAGTTGGAACATGAATCTTTCTAGAATGAGTATTAATAGCAAGAAAACAAAGAGGACTATGCAGGTGAAAGTAGACTACTTAATACATTATTCCTGAACATAGTCACCAAAACATAATGATGGAATTCCATTCAGAGATAAATTCAAAGAATTTACATGTCTTTGATATAAATAAATCAAACTTACAGGTAGCTGCTCTTTGTAAACACATCAATAGCAGCATGACTGGCAGGTCAAAGAAGGTGATTCTCCGCTTTGCTCTGGTGAGACTCCCAGCCTGCAGGGCTGTGTCCACCTCTGGTGTTCCCAACATAAGGAGGACACGGAATCCTTGGGGCAAGTCCAGAGGAAGGACATGAAGTTGATAAAGGGACTGGAGCACATCCCCTACAAAGCCAGGCTGAGGGAGTCGGGGCTGTTCGGCCCGGAGAAGGGAAGGTTGTGTGGAGACCTCATGGCAGCCTTGCAGGATCTGGTGGGGCCTGCAGGGAAGCTGGAGAGGGACTCTTCATCAGGAACTGTAGGGACAGGACAAGGAGGAAATGGGTACAGACAGAAGGAGGGGAGATTTAGATCGGATATTAGGAAGCGATTCTTTACTGTGAGGGTGGCGAGACACTGGAATAGGTTACCCAGAGAAGTTGTGGACGCCCCATCCTTGGAAGTATTCAAGGCCTGGTTGGATAGAACCTGGAACAACGTGGGAGGTGTTCTATTGGGAGGTGTCCCTGCCTATGGCAGTAGGGGCTGGGAGTAGATGATCTGTACTGTCCCTTCCAACCCATACCGTTCTGTAATTCTGTGTTCTCTGAATCTTTTCTGCACAAGAATGACACATTTAGGCCTTCCCTCAAAACCAAGGGCAAGGACAGTAGTATTTTCCTTTGTTGCCAAAGCAGAGGGACGTAACTGGAGAAATTAGCACAGTGCACATGGAGTGCCTGGTCTGATCCTGGTGAGTCTTGATGCCACATGATTTTACCAGCTCTTGGGGGTGGTGGTAAAGACAAAACAGAGGGAGAGATTTGTACCATGCTGCCAGCTGGTTCTGGGGTAGAGTGGTGACTCTGCAAAACACTTGTACAGGTGCATATTTACAGACATGCAGTACTTTAGATGCTAATAAATGCAGCAACTTATTTTGCAAAATCAGTTAGTTAATCAAAATAATACAGCTGAAAAATGACATTCTCATTTAATACACATTGAATACCCTAGGCTTTTTCATTGAGAAATTAAGCTTCATGAAGTTAATGAAGATAACTTTTGTCTTATCTGCACAACATAACAAAACATATACAGAGTTATATATTGAAGATATAAATAGAACTTGACTGGAATTTGTGGTTTGTTTACTGCTCCTGTTTTTGTAAAAAACCCAAACTTAAGAGGCAGTGAGCCTCACAGTGTGTAGCTTCCTTTGTTATTTTATTTACATCTTGTTAATTAATTCTACAAATCATTTCAGATTACTGTATGACTAAAATGGAATTTGAGGGACAAAGTACCCCTTGAAGAGAAAATATGCTAAAAGAGATGGGTAGATAATGGTGATGAGTTTATCCTGTCAAATGCACACATCTGAAAGATGAGAGAGAGCTTCCATTGTTCCTTAATGAAGGGGAAGGAGTCCTGTGCCCATGGAGTCCCTGAGATGGTCTCAAATTGTTCCAGGGTGAAAATCTGGTATGGACAGAAGATGCAGACTCTGCAGGAGAGCTTTGGAAAGGCCAGGCTGCAGAGCAGCCTAGGCTGTGAGGCCCTGCAGGGACACTGGGGAGGCCCTGGGGAGGCAGAGGAGTGATGGGCCACTGCCTGGCACAGCGCTGCTCCCAGGCATTTGTCTTGGGTTTGGAAATATTGCTCTGACAGCTGCCTGACATGGAGGAAACTTGAAGAGATGTGCCAAATCTTCACTTGCATTCAGACAAAGAACCTAAGGGAAGGGGAGGGTTGTTTCCATTTTCCTTCTGACCCCTCACGAATCACTGTTTTCATTAATCCTCAGATCCTGGCTTTTTCATAAAATAGGTATGCTTCACAATATATTGAAAACTTAAAATCAGGTGTTTGATCTCTATAGCTGTGTTAGCAAGAAAATCTAGTCTAAACAAGTGCTTAAAGAGAAGAGCCTTGACATATTAAAATATTATTTTGAGATTCTGTTTAAGAAAATTCAACCTAATCCCTCTTGTAGTGCTTTGAAGTGCATGTTGAAGTTTGAGTTCTATTAACTTGACTGCAATTTGACTTGTCTTGATGTTTCACATAGCTACTCTTTTCTTTACCTTTCCTTACTGTATCCAGGATAAGACTGAGAAACTCAGAAAAGTTCTGTAAAAACAAAGCTGAGAAGAGGGAGTATTTTACACTGTTCAAGCATTGTCAGGATCTTCACCACAAACTGCTGGGGAATCTCTACTCCAGCACCTGAAGCACCTCCTTCCCCTTCTTCTTCACCAGAATTGCTGTCTGCAGGGCATTAAACCTCTCTTCTCTGGATGTTTCTGCGCAGTAACTTTTTTTCTTCATAAATCTTTTATCACAAAGACTTTACTGCTACTGTTGCAGTGGGCTCAGCCTCAGCCAGCAGGGTCTTCTTGGAAATGGCAGACACTGGCTCAGTTGGACATGGGGGAAACTTTTGCAGGTTCTCACAGTAGTCACTCCTATGAAAACACTCAGTATACTTGGCCATGCAGGCCCAAGATGGAAGTTCTTAAGAAAATACTTCATGGTTGACATCTCATAATTGCATCTTCCCCCTTAGATTTTGAAAGGAGTGAGAGGGAAGCAAACAGGAAGATAGGAAATTGTTTTATTTACCTGGCCATGCTCCGTTATGTTACAGTGAACTTCCTTAAATCTGGATATGAAACCATAACCATCATAATATGTCCTCGATGAGAAAGCTCCTATAGGCACATTTGTACTTATATCCATAAATATGGTTGCATACATTTATATATGTGTGACATATTTATGTCTATATATATATAGAACTTATGACAAAACATGTTAACATAAATGTAGAGCTAAATATAAAAGCTGAGCATGAATGAAATTTACAGTAACAGGCCTAAACAAAATGATGTGATTGATTCTTTTTTTCACTAGTGTGGAAAAGGCTTCCTTTCTTTTATAAATTTGCAACTTCCTTTTTTGTTTGCATTGGTAGTTTGCATTTTTATCAAAACAGAAAAAATTTTTAGAAAGAGAGATGTAGAAGTCAAATTTTAATTAACTTGCATGATAGTAGGAAAGCAGCAGAAGTATGATTGTAATCTGCAGAAAATAAAATATAACTAAAAACAAATCTTAATTTATAACTTTACATTGGTTCTTATATTTTGTCCATTCTTTAAAAAAAAATACTAGTACCATAAATTTGAAACATTCTTCTTGGAAACTGGATTATAAGGAATTTATCAATACTTTCCTGTACCTTTGCATATGTATTTCAGTTATTAGATTTAACAAAAAGGTGTTAGGGTAGGAACAATGAGATATGGATATATACCAACATACAACATGTGCGTATCAGTAGAAAAAAAAACAAAAACCCGGTGTGTGCCACAAGGAGACCTAATTTTAAGTGAGAAATGTGTGTACGGTTTTATTCTGTATACATAAATATCTGTAAGAGTGTATTGATTGGGATATCATGTAGATGGTAATAGAATAAGGGGTGGATTATGTCCTAGGTTACANCAGGGAGACATCCTGAGGCAGGAAAGATGCATCACATGGGTAAAAATATGCAGCCTCTTTGGGTTATCAGCTGTTATGATTTCCACTACAGCAGATACAAAAATTAAGGTGGATTTGTAACTCAAATTGGCCTTGAGTGAACTCAAAGCATCACCCTGACTTTTAATCAATTGTGCTCTGTAAGTGTTTACACACAGACGTGCCATTGCATAACTGCGTGTTTTGTAACAGAAGGAAATGAGACTGGGCCTCTGGAGGGACTCTAAGGGACATCAGACTGTCTTCTGCACAGAGGCACAGATCCCATAATTCCCAGTCTCCACAGCAGTAAAAATTACGGAGTTCCACAACAACTTGCTCCAAGAACTTCTTTAAGGTAGGCCCTGGGTCTTACCTAAATTCATGTCAGGAGGACCCAGATGATCAGAGTATGGAGGACAGTGCCATTTTCCATCTCAGCACCACAGACACCAAATAATCTGAAAGTCACTAAAGACTTCAGAGCAAGAGCAAAGACCTTGAAACACTACTCATGGCAAGCTCATGAGCTGGCCATTTATATAGTCATCTTTTTATCTATACTGAAGTTTTCAGTCATTAACTTCTGCTTCTTTTTTGAAGACTGGTAAAAGAGTGGAACAACAATTTGTTTCTTTTTCTGCAGGACCTGTGTGTAATGTGGACCTGTATTTTTTTCTAAGCTACAAGAAGTCTCAAGGAAGAATTGTCTTTCAATAAAAAATCATCTTTTCAGCAATATTTTCCCAATCACAGACAATTCATGGATGATTCAGCACAACAATATTGACACAAAGCACACATTACAGAAGAGTACATCTTTGGAGAGATTAAAACCCCACATATTTCACTGAAAGTGTAATTAAAATGTTAAAATTTTACAGTTATATGTATTATATGTATGCATGTTATCCTAATAAGTTAGGAAAGAAAATTAATATTTGATTCTTTGCTTGATAGTCCTTCATACTTTATCAATATTACTTTGTTGCAATGACTGAGCACCAAACAGCTTCTATGTGAATTATACATGGAGGGATATGAGCTACAAGTAATTTATTTACCTAGGCTCTTCTAATGGTTTCTGTCCTTCAGTGTAACATTGCCTCCTATGCCTTCATCAGGAAAACTTCTCTGACATTCCTTTCTGTATTGACTTTATGTCTCTGCTCTCCAACTCCCTATACCATTTGCATGTATTTTTCTGGTTCCTGTGGTCTCTGATATCCTCTTTTTCTCTGAGCTTATCGCTCATTTATCACTGTATGAAGTCTTAGAACAGTAATTCAAGACATATCAGAATGTTATTTACATAGTTCCTATTACAATGTGTATATGTTTCCGTCCTCTACTGCTTCTCCTATATGACCATCTCTATCTCGATAACAGAAACAAAAACAGTGAAGGAAAATGAGAATTCATTTGTATTCATTCCTGAAAATTAACCTTGTTGTTGTTTTCAAATCAACCATTATTTACTTATAGAGTATCTGCAGCTTTCCAGTTCAAATTTGTTTCCTTACCATTGTCTGTCAGTTTGGAGGAAATTCTGCTTCTTTTCCCTCAATTTTCCTGTACACTCTGATAACCAGGTAGGTATGGTAAGGGCTTTAGACAGCATTAGAACAGCTTCAGGTAACATAATTTCCTACTCTGTTCCCAGTCGTTCCCTGTTCTCTGTGAGATAACTCAGTTCTTTTTTGACAACATCTTTACGCAAGCACTTCTAGAAAATGCCTATTATGTTCCTGTTCTGTGAGAAATACACCTCTGTTTACAAAACTTTCATTGTATTGCCCATTTTAATTACTATTCCATATTACAGTGTCAATGAGTGATTTTTGCTGTCTGGAAAGAGACATGCTCAGTAATTACTTCAGTAGGAATGGAAAAGGTATGATATCCAGGATGAAATAAAATACACTAAACCCAATTTTGACTATATCAAAATATTCTATTTCTTTGAGGTTAAATATTTACCTCTGATAAGGGCATCAGTACTGTGTTCTGATATAATTTCATTTTGAATTGAGTATGCTATAGTCAAAGGTAAATATTCCAGTGGATATTCACTGCATTTTTGGATGAAACCAAAATGCAGGAAAACTTCTGCAAACCAGGAAAACTCCTGCAAAATGCTTTAACTCTGTAGGAGCAGAATTCTCTGATGGAAAACTATCCCATGGGGGAATTTCTGGAGAGCTCAACCCCTTATGAAATATCGAGCTGCGGTAATTAATTTCCTTGTATTTCTCCTGATTTGGCTTTTAGATGTAGGAATTCAAAGCTAATTCAACCACTACCTTCTTGATAGTTCCAGTGAATGCAGCTGTTGCTGGTTTGGAGCGCTGTGGAGGGAACTACTGGCTGAATCATGATCTTTGTGAGTTGGTAAAATATGCTTATCATTTCACTGCAACCTTGATGCCTTAATTAGAAAACGCTTATATTTATGTATATGCTAAATAGAATTATCAAATTACAGACTGTACTAATGCACTGGTTTTAATCTTTGTAGGCTGCTTTATTATTATCTCTTTTCCTTTGCAGCTGCTCACATATTCCATTTTTTGAGAAGCTCTTTGCCCTAAGCTACTTAAAGAAAATGCTACTTTGCTGTGGCCCTAATCCTGCTTTTGATGAAACCTGATTTAAACAGCTTTATTTATACTGCTGTGTTGCATATTGCTTTCTATTTTTTGTGGAGTTTTGTCATAGTCTTTCATATTTCCTCATTATAAAGGTTTGTGATTATAAGACTAATTTTACGTTTACCCCTTTTTGAAGAACTCTGAATATATGCCTTTCAGTTGTTGTGTTTGGGATCAGACTTTTCTCAGAGAGGAAATTCATTGTAATTTCCAGAACTGAATTCTGTTGTTATTTATTGATTTTATATTTCACCAGTTTCAAAATAATTTCTAGTACCAATAGCATTGACCAAAGCTCTATTTCAAACCAGTGTTTAAGTTGCACTCATTGATTGTATTTCATAGTGTTCACTTTTTACTTCAGAATCTTTTTTTTCTTTCTCATTTCTATTTCAAGTACATGTATTAGGCAGGACCAGGGTGGCCTGGGGAGCTGGACAAGCAATGTTCTACATCTGGTAGTAGGGTTGGCTGTGACATATCTAGCCTGAAGAAGATAGATGTGGCAGCCACAAAGCTGGAAAATAGCAGGAAATAAAGCAAAATGCTGCAGGCTGATTTTGTTGGTTGTGGATCATCAAGGAGGTTTTATTGGAGGAGGAAACATTAGAAGAAAGTGTGATGTACGGAGAAAACTCTGTAAGTGAACATCGGACATTATGTCACTAGTAGAGGAAAAGAAGAATAGGCTTGAAATTGGAGCTGGATAATGATAAATCTGTTGTAAAAATCCCAAGAGGGGGAAGGGTAGAATACAGAGTTGCTAAGCCAATATAGCAGAGACATACAGAGAAGAAGACAGTGGAAGGCTTTGTACTAGGCCATTCTACTAAAGGATTTTTGTAAGCAAATGTTGGGATAAGAACTCAATGAAATGGATATTGTTATTATATATGGTGAATATAGGGGAGGACAGATGAATACACTAGAATTTGTCATGCTTGTGCCCTAAGACTTTTTTCTTTTTTGATAAAAGATAATTTCTCTATTAAAATTTAGTTGCATTTAATCTACAGAGTTGGCTTCATCCAGCAATGTCTCTTAGGGGGTGTTATATACCTTCCCCTGAAGGAAAGGGTAACTCAGGTTCTTTTTAATAGATCCCTGGGGATAGATTAGAGTGAGACTGCACTGAATGCCCAATTTTTATATGTATCTATATGTATGCCTACATACATACATATGAATATGTATATGCAGGTTTACTTTAAAACAGTTTGGCTGCAATGGATAGGAAGTATGTGTAGCCATTTTGGTTATTATTGTCTATCGTAATACAGAAACGTAGAAATATAAAAATATAGATGCTTTGATTATTATCTCTAGAAATATAGTGATATCAAAGTATAAATATATCACTTAAGCAAATACATAAGAAAAAGAAAAAAAAAGGAAAGGGAAAGAAAGGATAAAAGTGGATAGCAGAGAAGAAAGATATCACCACCTGTAGATCTAGTAATGAGACTTGATTGTTGCAATTTCAGTGTTTGTTTGAAGTGATGGTTGCAGTCCTGATCTGCCAGAGATGAGGGAAGCCCTCAAAACATAGATTTCAATGTGTTAATATATGCTCAGGTGAGGATGTCCAGGTTCATCCCCTGGGCAGGGGGGCAGTTTTGCACTGTTTCTTTCAACACTGTGGATCATGTGCAGTTTGGTGGAAGGTCCCAGAAATTAGTCTGGGGGTTCTTGGTGGAGCCTTGTAAGACATGGCAGCTGCCTCTTACATCAGTGAGGGTGAGCCAGTTAAGTCCCATCAGAAGGGATGAAAACCCTCAGACTAATGTGTGAATTTCCTGATACCTTCTCCAATGGGGAGGGAGGAATTTTTCACCTGAGCAGGTTGTGCAAGGGAGGACACTTACATGATAAAAAACACTATCCCTCCTTCACAGGATCTGTATCTTATTGACTGTATTTTGTGATACAAATTTTTGGACAACATACTGTTTTTTTTATATAATATCTGACACTATCAGATCTTTGAATCTTTTCCTACTGTAGTTGAAGGTAGAGCAGGTACTAGGTTGAACAAGTATAAATTCTATTCATTAAAATCTGAGTTCAAACTTATTTTAACAACAGACTAAAATTTAGTTCTGTACATGTTGAGTTTGAGTACTACCTGTGCAGATCATGTTCTATTCATCTAGTTGCCATCTATGGCCATAAGCATTATTTTAGAATGTTTATAGGATTCACAACTACTTGAGTTTAGCAACAGAACTAGTAAGATAAAAATCCAGTTAATTTATTTCAGAGTCTGGATACACTCATTTACTTGTGACATTCTTGTTTCAATAAAAATATATTTTGCAAATTTCTTTTGTATAAAGTTTTTACGATGAGTCTAGAATTCTTTTAAGTCTTTTTTTTTGTTTTTGTATGTTGCAAAATTCATGATAAAAAGAAAGCAATAGGCATTCAAAGTCAAAACTGAAAAATCATGCAGATAAAGAACATTTATGTTACTGGTGTTAAGTGCACATTCTGAGTAATCTGCAATAGAAGTAACACCCACTCAACTTACATCAAACCTGGTACTCAGGTGATCTCTGTTTCTTAGCCTACTAGTATCTTACAAGGAGCTGCCCACTAAGTGCTCCAATGTGTTGAGAAGGAGTTGATGTCAAAGAGAGAACCAGCAGTGCAATGGACATAGCCTATTTAGCTTACTTTTTCCTCTATTTATTTTATATAGACATGTGAGGGTTGAGAACCATTGTTGAAGAATAATTTCAGCCCAAGGTGTTGATATTCCACAGAAATCTTTCCAGAAGACTGTTCCCAGGGATGAGAACTGAGTATTCAGCTATTTCTGACAGATGCCAAATGTGTTGTTATGAAAAAAGTTGGTGGAGTTTATCAAGGTCACACAGGGTATGTATACACATCTTAACAAAGACATGGCATGTTTTGGCTGGATCTTGTGTAGACAGGTTTGATAGGAAACAAACTCGGAAGTTCTGGTAGCTCTGCAGTTTCCCTCCCTCAGCCTTGGGTTGAAAGACATGAATCTATTAGTAGGTAAGAAAATAAACATCTTTGTGTATCTTTTATAGCAAGACAGAGATTCTAGTAGTCTTGTTTCAATACTCTTTGTGACATTAAAATTCCTGTAAAGTGAGAAAAGTGAAATCATGCAGCTTTCTGTACAACATTTTCAGTATTACATCACATTAACCAAATGAGAAACAGTATGCACAAAGCCACATTTTATTTGCCCGTGGGGTTTATTAACATTAGTGGAGTTCATGAATGTAAACATGAATGATTACACCAGTCAAATGAATCCAATCAGCATTTGCAAACTGATATCTCTCCCTCTAGATTTAACTAGGCAGTGGTAAAAATCATAGGGTTAAAATTGGCTGTAATTATTTTAAGTCATTGCTTCAGCTTACGGTACTTTAAGTGGTGTGTTTCATCTACAAAAAACTGATACATGCAGAAAACAGTAAATGTATTTTAGTCAGCCAGAATGGGGGTTAAGGTCTAGTTGGAAAGGTCTACAGCTGCTTGAACAATTGTTTCCTTACAGGCACTTGAAATACTGGGAAAGAAAAACACCTTACTGTGAACTATGGCCTAATGGGAACAAAAGGTACTAGGAACATAAAGGGATTTATGAGTAGCAGCAGTATGTCAATACCTAATCTGAGGTACATTTCCAGGTAGTAAAACTCACAGACTGAAGGTTTTTCTCCTAGAAGTAAACATTTAAGTCCATTTATTTGAAATATAAAGTAAATTGTGTTTCCTTTTAAAAGGATATTCACTTTTCTTGGTGGTGCACTTGGGAGACCTCAGTGCATGAACCTAACACTCAGCTACAGGTGTCATGCCTTGGTTAGACCATGTGTTAGGATGTATTTATGCAACCCAGTGGAAGGTGGCACACAAAACTCTCACCTAAGCGCTCTTTCAAAGTAGATGGAACATTTGCTTGGAATATATGAAACAATATTAGACCAGTCAGGAAATTCTGTCAGCTCAATAAGTAGGCTTACATGGTGGAAAAGAAAGGTGACCTTCAGTTCCAGCATTTTGTCCCGCTGCAGAAGTGTGAGATTGTTATTTGAGACCTAAGTATCATGGGTTCAAAGCAAGTTCCTGAAAGCATCTCTCAGACAGGATGAGGTTGTATTATGTTGAAATAAAATAAATTATGACTGTAATAATTTGAAATGGTAAGCTAGATAACATATTAAAATTGGGCTATTTTTCATCTTTTAATTGTGATTAAAAATAATTTTAAATTCAGTGTATTCTTGATATGTAAAAGAATTGAGTATGCTTGAAATGCTGTGTGACATTTTCTATTCAGCTTCCACTTATTTTCTCTATTTATATGTTTAGTTTTTTTGGTAGGGTTTTTTTTGGGGGGTTTGATTATTTTTTTTAAGTTTTGTTTTCTTGACTAGTCAAACAAGGGCAGAACACTCCTGTGGTAAATTTTTTGTTGAATTGCTTTTGCCTGTCTCCTGTTTGGTCCCAGAAGTATCTTAAAAATGAGAGAGTTGGGAAAAATTTTACCTCTGAGTTCCAGTTTACCTTCTTCATTTAGATATTGAAAGAAAATCATTGTAGAGACCCAGGTTTGCCTTCCAGAAGCATGAAGATATAAATGGAAGGAGGGTAGTGAATCATCATATGGTGCTTGGTGATATCATATACCACATGAAAATGGGATATACTCATACTCTTGCTAAGTATTGGAAATTAAGATAAAATATGGAGGCCAAGCAGGATTATAATCAGGAATGTTATAACATTTCATAGGAATTAACCAACCTCTGCTTTTTTTATTATTATTATTTTTTTGCAGAGGTTCGGCAGAGGAAGCAGTTCAAGATACTTTTCAAAGTTAGCTTTTGACCCCTGTGTAAGTGTAGTGTAAAGAGCACTGTCAGCATAGTCACACTATGTTCTATTTATTTTTTGAGAAATATTTTCATGATTGCAAGGGCTGATGTTTGACACTCCAGAGATTAAGAATGGTTGTCTAAGCACTTAGACCACTAACACAGTACTTGGAAGATCCACATTTAGTTCACAGCCCAAGTGTGGCCAATGGCAAATGGTTTACTGTCTCTCTTTCATCTGCAGTTTTGTAGTAGGAGAGAATTGCTCTCCACAACCATAGTCCACTTAGGAAAGAAATCAGGTTTGTTAAAGCATTATGCTAGGTAAGGTTTCTAGAAAAATCCAGTTGTATGTATCCTTTTGATCTGTAAATACATGTGCTTTCAATTTATTTAAAAAGCTTAACATAAAAATCACTATTATATGGATAACTATGTAGGATTAATGTACTGTTTGTGGACAAAGATGCAGTTAAGGATTCTTTAGGAGAAAATATTTGTTTTCCTTTCTGCAGAACTCCAATTGGAAATATGATTATTGTTACAGAACTATTTCAAATAGCTGTTGTTGTATCAGTGTCCAAGGCAACTTAATTTTCCAGGTTTTTTCTTCCTATTTATAGTAGAATACACAACATGCAACTCAATAGTTGACTTAGTGTTTTAGAATGTGAGCATTAGCAATCTCGAGCTGGTTATACTTTGTTTGGTATTTGAAGCATTGCAGTATGCTAAAGGATTATATAGTACACTGACAAAAACTATGCATGTTCTGACATACGTGATCTTTAGCTTTGAGTAGAGCTGTCTTGCTGTTCTGTCCAGGTACATTTTAAAGTCCAAACAGCAACAGCAACAATGTATACCTGTTGGGTGTCTGTGTCAGAAGTATTTTGCATCAGACACACCTGCAAGCTCTATCAATTTTTATATTTTATATTTGCAAATTTTATATTGTGTAAATGCATTATTTCCTTCAGCTGAAAGCAAGAGGCTGAAAACATAGGTGAAATACCAAGAATTTAAGATGAATATTTCAGTGTCAGTGTCTTAACAAGGAAATGTATAATCTCTAGTGTTAACCACATCTAATGTAACAAAGATAGATACTGAATATTTTGACACTGAATATTTTGACCTAAAAACATTTAAATATTTTAAAGCCTTACTAATTTGAGCTTTCTTAATTCAGGTATCTAGTAATTTGTGGAAAAAAAGTCAATATCCTCTCTTCACTTTTCTGCAATGATTAAAATGAAGAAAGCTATATTTAAAGCTTATTATACATTACTGTAATCAGTGAATTCTTACAGAACATTTGTCAATGTAGTTTGAAGTTTCATTATAACCAAAAACTTAATACTTGGTCCTCACAGAGGATGCAGGTAAGATACAGTGTTGCTCTGTGTCTTATTACATTACTTCTGCCAGAAAATTAAGCAATTTTTGGTAGTTTTCCCAGTCCCAACAGTAATGAGTGAGGATAAAGGTAGAGTCTCACTGGTGCTGGGCTCACTGATGGAGAAGGTAGGTTCATTAGGGACCCAGTTACGGCAAATTTAGGAGCATTTAGAGCAGCAGAATACTCCTACTAACAAGACTAGAGTCTGAATCTGCTCTGCAGGGGTAAAACCTCAGTTTAATGGCACCCCCAGTACACCCTTTGGCATTAGCAAATTATTTTGATAACACAGTGCCTGCAAACCCTGTTGCCTTATTTGGTTCCATTTGCTCATTTCAGTCACTTTGACATTCATTGTTCTGAAGAACTAATTCTTTTTCTAATTAATATTGGAAATAAATAACCCAAACTCCAACCAACCAGCCAACCAACCAACCAAAACCCTAGCCTACTTCCTCATCATCTACAGGTGGTCTTCACATAGGAATCAATGGGCTCTGATTACAAATAACTTTTTCTCACAGGGAATTCCTACAACAGAACATATTTAGCATTGGATAATAAGGTGCAAAGGAGAGCAGTTGAAAGGAAATACAATACAATAAGTTTTCCCAAACTGGACTGGAGTGTGCCTAATTTCTAGAATGTAGGCCCTGAGCTCATCCTTAATACCTGGATATGAATTCAGTTGTTTCATGGGTGAAAGTTTTTGATTTTATCAGTCTTTGCAGGTGGAGACCATGATGTTAGAACTATTTGCTATTGAGGTTGCTAAGCCTATGATCACACTAATGGAAAAAAAATAATTATATGGGTGCTCTCTTTCACATGTACTTCAACCAATGTTTTTTAACTGAATTTAAAAAATGGATTTACTTATACAGAGTTTAAGTAGGGACTACTGTTCAACATTTTATTTCACTTCTGTCACTGAAATATATAATTTTGTTTTCCAGACATGGACATCTAAACCCACTATAGTTGCAGTGCACAATTTATGTAGCCTAAGAGTTGTATTTTCTATAAGGTTAAGTATGACTCATTGGAAACATCTTAATCCTAGGTGGTGATTCACCACAGGAGTGAATTAGTGCTTTTGGATACAGGGTGACCAAGGTAGGTCATCAAAGATAAGCACAGAAAAGAGAACAAACAGATGACTCATACCATTGAGATCAAAACACAAGAATCATTCAGAATTTCGTGATCAGTTTAACAATGTTTCTTGCAAGAAAACAAAATAGATCTCTCATGTCAGCTACTTTTTCCTTCCTTCTGTTGTAGTGATGTCTAAAAACTTTGATAAAGTTGTAGTCCTAGGCAAAAATTCTACTTCAATGAACGTATATTTAATTTTGAATAAGTTGTGGCAACTGAGTGAAATGGATATTGAGAGAGGATGAGTGGAACATCAAGACAACAAAATTATGTAAGAGCCTGTATGCACCAAGACAAACCAATGAGAAGCATTTTTCATACATCTAAATGAAAATGAACTTACCCCAGCTACCTTCATAAGCAACACTGCATTTTCCCACACATCACAGGAAAATATTGTTTCATTTTGGCACAAGGAGGAGGAGGCATTAGCCTGGGACATCAGTTTTCAGAAACATTCTTGGTTATTGGGAGGGTGCCATAAGGCTGAGGAGTGCTTTTGAGAGCATCCCAGTAATAGAATGTTAAAGCTGGTGTTACTGGGGCAGCATAAGAGAGGCTGCCTGATCTTTAATAGTCATAACACCTCAAAATTAAATATCCTGGATCCAGCAGAGCTATGGGTGCCACATAGGAGGGGAAAGGAATTGAGAGTAATCTGTGAGAAAGGGAAGCTGATGGGATAGATGGATGGGTGCAAAACCAAAAGAAACTGAGTAATCTTGGAAATTACAAAGTTGCTATCAACAAAATCCTTGCAAGAGGAGTTTCTGCATGTGATATGTTTTTTCTGCTGGTGCAGTTTACAGCGGACTAGTAATAGCTTTGATAGACTTTTCTAGAACAAAAACACTTACGTGGAAATCTTTTCATTCCAGTGTAATGTTGTTTGAGACAAGCTATGAATCTCTTCCTGCATTGGAATTGTTAAACAGTTAGCTTATGTTCTCTAAAAGTACCTATATTTTAAAAAACATTTAGACTGATGAAACCATTGCTGCAAGTCAGGCTTGCCTCCAGAGTTTAAGCTGGAAAATAATTATCTTAGCATTGTAAACATACAAAAAAATCAACAAAAAAAAATTAACTATACTTTCAGACTGAAGACAGGTCTTACTCTCTGTCTGTAAATAGCTAAGTTACTATGGAACAGCGAATCAATGTCTACATAATAGCTCTTGGCCTCCAAAATTGTCTTTGCAGGTGCCTGTCTGAGAACTTGCGTCTGACATAGTTGTTTGCTCTTCTGGAAAAATTAGATCAACAGAAGTGCCTGAATGTGTGTGTAGATTAAGTACTTGTGGATGGTCCAAAGCCAAGAGGTTTAGTACTCTATATAATAGGAAAAGGAGTCATGCCTCACTAAAACACTGTTAAGATGTTCATGATTTGTGTCACTCTGCCTCTACTCCTTATTGGTTCAATAACTTCTGAAATGTCTGATAAACATTTGCTGAGTTCATAATGAATATTGCAAAGTGATTTTCCTAGGTGCTTGTTCTTCCACAACCCTCTTGTGTCTATGGCTGCTTTGACTTCTAAAGGATAATGAAGCATCATGACAAAGTAGCCACAAAAGCAAAGTGTGGATTCATTTACAATGCCAGCGACTGCTAGGTTGGTTCAATGAATGAAAATGTTATGTGTTGCTGATTCAAAAACCCCAACCAAAGTGCAAATTTGTATATACCTAATTAACGCAGATCAGATGTGTTTTCATATATGAAATGGGAATCAGTTTCCCCCTAATAATTAACACTGTTTGTACAGAGTTTAATAATAGGAATCAATAAATTACACAAAGCCTTAGGTAAAAACACAGTTCCTATCTTATAAATCTATCCTGATAGTCTTTGTGGGGTTTAAGAGAATGTTTGTCCACTGTGAATGTGAAGGGAAGTATCAAATCAGAGTGGGATATTGGCTCAATAATTCTTTGCAAGAGTGAAGATAAGATTCACAAATATGATGTCATATAATTAGCAAAATTGCTGCTAATTGCCAAATCAGTCATGATTACTGGTTTGTGTAATCTACATGTTTTTTAGCATAAAACATTCTAATATATGTTTCTGACTATAAACACATGTGGCATTATTTTAAGAAAATTAACAGCTTTCAAAACAACAGTAAATAACATGTTTTATTTAAAGCCATTGACAGGGCTCTGTTTAATTACATTTAAGAATGCTGGGATTCTAAGTGCTTGTGATATAAAATGGTTACCAAAGGCTTGCAATTGCCTATGATCTAAGTAAAATTTTCTAACAGTTCATTCAGATATAGAAAGAAGGAAGAATTTCTACTGGATTTTAAGATTCATCAAGAATTCCTTTCTTAATGAATGAAAAATGTGCACATCCCAACATTTTTATTCTTTTCCTGCTGTGAATTTTTTCATGAAGACAGGTAGTCTGAATGATTTCAAACTAGGGCTTACTCAACAGAGCAGACAGAACAAAGATAAAATGTAACAGGAAATTTGAGGTATCATTACAATTCTTGTGTCCTCAGGTTTTTTGACAAGGCCAAATTGGCACAGAAGTTTTTGTTTAGAACTGAGTGCACTAGCTGAGGGTGGTTTGTGGGCATAGGAGCATGCAGCTAATAAGGATCAGAGTCCCTGCCTCGTACCTCCTACTCAGATGTCGTCCTAGTTTCTTTATTGTATGGACAACTTGTCATGACTTGGCATTTACTGCGGGAAGCTCTTTGCTAATGTCACCTTTTTGAGGTACTTGACTCTTTGTTGTCTTTTTTTTTTTTTTCTTCTTGAAGATTTTATGTTCCTTTGAAGCTACATTAAAACACAATGGTAGAACTTCAAGCATTTCCTCAGAATCCCAACTTATGATCATCACAGAAAGTAAAGGTAAAAATATGTTGTTTGTAGGATTCTCTGTTTCCTAAGAAATTGAAATGATCTTATTTTTAAAAGTTACTTGAGCAAATTCATTCATAATTGTACAAAACAGCTTTGACACAGGTTTTTGCTAAATATGAAACAGATTAATTTTGCCATCCTTTTTATATGTTATAACATGCATTAGATAAATCATACAGTGATCATTAGAGACTGTAGTAAAGACCAGAAGGATTATCAACATATTTATTTGATGCTTGCTTTGCAAAATGAGTCATGGAACAGCTACAAAAAATATAAAATTTTGGAAGAAACAAAGCTGCAATATAGCATGCTCTCTGTTTACAGTGTGTTGCAAAATAGCCTAATGGGCAGAGGGAGGCAATCAGTGTTGTGTAGTTGTACAGGGGTCAATGATCAGGGTTACCCAGGCAGTCCAGAGGATGAGGGCCTGCTCAGCTGTGCTGGCTGGAAGGACTGTTGTTCTGTATGAGGACTGTGATGCCAGTGCTCCTGAGGGCAGAACAAACTCTGACTGTAGGGCTCTAGCCTAACACTCTTCTGAATGTCTAATGGGTTTGCTAGAGACACGGAAATAGAAATTACTCCATGCTAGGTTAAACTGCTCACACATGAATGTGAGTGTTTTATGTTTTGATTTTCAAACCCAAGAGGAACTCCTTTTCCAGTGGCTCAGCCATTGCCAAATATGCCTGTAATATGCTAAGGATATCGTATTTAGAAATGGTTTCAGGCCAGGTAATTTCCCTGAGTACTTGTTGTAGGTTAGACAGCTACGAGGACTTCTGCTACATGAAGTTGTCCTATGTGTAGCCTAATCGACCAGAAGTTCCCTTTCTAAGAGTACCTTTGTACTGTGTTTATACACAGAGATATTTACACTTCTGCACACATACATAGAAAGAGAAGCATATTTATATGCATATGTCGAAGTGCATATAAACTTTCGGACAATCTACCAGCCCAGACGTGTGTGATGTGTGTTCTTACAGCTTCAGTTTGTTTGGATACTGTTTGCACTAGAACACATGCAGAAAATGGATCTCAACTAAGAGGTCTGTGAAGTTTCAAAGAAATGTCAGAGTAAAAGCCAGCCAGACACTTTGGAGTGATAAAGAATCAGAGCAGATTGTCATTTGTGTGCAGAAAAAAAAAAAAAAAAAAAGATGCATCTCATGGGATAAATACAGTTTCTCAGATACACTTTTAAGTGAGATGAATATTAGGCACAGTATGCTCCAAAGGCCAGCTTTAACTAAAAACCAGTTTGTAAAGATCTTTCATGTTTTATAACTGCCAAGAAGTTCTTATCACCTTGTAATCTTTTTAGATTGCCATCCTTTAGTAAAGTGAGCATGACTTTTTTCCTTCAAGTCATTTGTGATAAAGAGGAGTCTGATTTTCCATTAGTAGAGTAGTAATTTGAGCATTAGCACAACTCTCTCAAAATGAAAGGTCATGATGTCAT
>WBMY01009478.1:74791-97923 GCA_013397315.1 Donacobius atricapilla
CACTTAAATCTACACAGAAAAAAAAAAAAAAAAAAAAAAAAAAAAAAAGAATGGAGAATGTTTCTACATCTCACTTTCTTCCCTGCACTATCTATACAGAGAAAGTGTAGAGTTTGGAAATTTATGACAGTGGATTTTGATAAAAGCTCATTTCCAGGAACCAGTTTGAGATTTCGGTTTCGATGTTGGATAATATGAAAAATAATTAGAAATAATTTAGATAAATTATGTTGGATGATCTTAAAAGTCACAAGACATCGAGATTCTTAAAAATCTTTGCATCTTGTTTTCTTTCTCTTTATGTTTCAAGAGTAATTGGTTGAACAGGAAGGCAAATCATGTTTGCAATGAATCTCTGGATTACAATTTCTTTCTTGTGCTTTTAGCATTAAAAATCCTGCAAACTACCCAGCCCTATTCCCTCTCTTTGTTGGCATCTTTCCTCTGGATGTAGGGTTGGAAATATCTCTGGAACTGGATACTTTTTAATTGTGCTAGTGTTGAATGCTATGCATATTTCAAAATCTATTAAGTGTGACCTTTTACAATCCTGACCTTAACTATGCTGTTTCGAGATCAGAAGCTGTGCAGAAACATTTTGCCCCAAGTCAAGTAAGGATACACATAAATAAAGGCTGCCAGAGCTCCCAGGCAGAAGTAAGTGGCCTAATGCTTCTACTTTTTGTACTACTCGGGCAGCATCTGAGTACTGCTGTCATCTAGCTCACTGTTGCCCTTTTTAGGACATTTTGCATAGTAGTTTCACACTTTAAATTAGTAGGAAATAGGATCTCTCTTCCCTCCAGCTCCTTTCCTGCAACAAGGTGCCTCTGGGCTGTACCAAACCTGGGTGTCTCTTTGCAAATATGTCACTGTCTGTATGACAGACTATAGCATGTCAGTGCAGTGCTGCTTTTAAATATGGACATTTTTTCCTGCAAGATCTTTCTTACTGAGCCAACCTTGCCTTGCTCTTGCCAGTTCAAACCTTAGGGGAATTTAGAGCTGAAGTTGATTAGGATTGATGAACCCTGGTTACAAAACAGCCCCAAAGGTTATTAATACCTTTCAGATGATGGGTATAAAATGTCACATGATTTCCTGCCTGCAATCTTTTATTGTTGTGTAGATAAATGTGAAAAGGGCAGTTTTCACTGACATGATTCATTCTGACCAATATCAAATGAAACAACTCAAATTTTTTGAATGTGTGCCAACTGCTTATTGATCAGCTTTCATTAAGACAGATTAAAGATTAAATTAATTTTAAAGAAAGTTGTTGTTGATACTTAGGCAACAGTCTTCTCTGAGGTTTCAGGTGGGTAACAAAAAGGAAAAATGTCATCATTTAATTCTGCTCTTAGTAAAAAATAACTCCTGCAACAAAGCTCTTAAGATACTAATTCTTTGTATGTCATCCTAGGGTGCCTGAGGGCATTTCTCTCATCCCAAAGGGTAACAATTTGAGTTTACTCATTGGATTGTTGTAGAATAAAACTTGTTTCCCTCCACTCCTCACGGAAGAGTTTGCTAAAATTTTTAATAAAAGCAATACAAAGGAGTAGTAAGACCATGACCAAACTGTCAGAGAGTATAATTTTCTTGTGTACTTGAAGCCATTAGTGAGGAGAGAGGAGTAGTTGCAAACTGATAAGGTGTTAAAGTTATGGGCTAGAACTCTGGCTGTGTAGTTGAGACTGCTAATAAAGGCATGAAGAGGAGGAAGATGGCTTGCATTGGGGCACCACTTAATGCCCAGTAACACATTTTTCTTCCTTTGCATCTCAGCTCCTACAATGTAAGGGTTTGTTCGGAAATTAATTAAACTCAGAAAGCTGTTAGTGGTTAAAGTAATTTCAGAGAATAAAAATTATATATTTCTCTAAGGAAACAGGAAAGCAATTAATATGAAATAATTTTGTAATGAACTATTTTTTAGTCGGAGAGAGCAAGTACAGTTGTGTAGATTTCAATCAACTCAATACTGGCAGAATTCTATTGTAGCAGTTACTTTAAAAAGCAATTTGTATCATTGTAGGCTATTAGCTTTGATGGAACTGTGTGTCCTTACAAGTGAAGAGATGATCTATTTTTTACATTTTGTAGTTAATAATTACTAGATATATTATATGTAATCTGGGTATGGTCATACCATACTGCTTTCTTATTAGCTGTGCTTTGTTTTACTGATTCTTAGTAGCGCCAAGCATACCTTGGTGCTGAACACATTCTGGCCCCTGAGCATTTCGGTTTTAATGCTGCCATACTGGGAAATATCAACCTAAATTGTACATCATAAAGTTAAGTTAGCAATAACTATGAAAAATGAAACCTATCAATAACAAATACACATATTTTTGTGTAGATTGGATAAGAAGTAGTGAATCTTTCAACTTCCTTAGTTCTGGATCACTTGTCATTACTTGTAGGGGAAAAAAACCCTATGAACTGCAAAAGGAAAGGAGAGAATAAGGAAAAGAGAAACTTCTGGAAAGTTTTGTATTCCTTAGGTACTTCAAAGGTGGGATATATCCTTACTGGCTTTTAAAACTCTCAGCTTAGACAACTTTTTTGCAGATGAAAATAAATTTTAAAAAATATACAATTGTAGTAATTCAGGGAATCTAAAAATTATTCCTGCTGCATATCAGTGTAGTATGCTGGCAGAGGACCTAAAACATTCAGAGAGAGAAAGTTTTACTTAACTAGATACAATGGTAAATATAATTAGCAGTAAAAAAAAGTCCTACTATAATAATCTTCTTTTAATTTCCTCTAGTGCTGGAGATCCCTGTATTTTACAAAAGACCAAAAAGTGTAAGCTTTGCAGCAGTTCTATATTCTTGCAGGAGTTACACACGATTGTGTTTCCCTTCCTCACACCTACCACTGTGCAAACATAAAACTGCATGCTGACATGTAGCTCTATCAATATCCTGCGCTGTCTGGAGTTTCAACCTGCTAGTCAGTGAAGCTCTGTATCATTAAGATTTTCTTCCATATTTGAGATCTTGACTAAATCGGAAAAGTGCTTTGTAAAAAAGTGTTATTTTTCAGCTATTTGATATAGCACGTCTAGGAATGCTCTTGCATGTTGCTATAGCTGCTAGATGTTGCACTGAGTTGTGAAAAGTCTTAGCTTCACACCAAATGTTCATGATTTAAATAATTAATCCATGTAGTATGCTTCACAGGGAAAAATAATGTGAAAATGTTAACTTTGATTTTCATTGTTGGAAACTATGTCTCGTTTTTCATCCATTACATAAACAAAATTCACATTGATGCTATTAATATTTTGTAATGAATTATTAAGAAGCGCAACATTTGACCTTTTTTAATCTCTCATTGATGGGGCTTTTAATTAACATTTTTGTAAGTTGATTTGATGTGCTATTCTATTTTTGTGCTATAAAGTGCTCCAAAGTAGTTGGATTAAAGGCAATATAAACTGAAATGATGGTCACACAAAATATCCAAATACTTCAGTCTAATGTAGCAGAACATTGGACACCAAAGAAGACATGAAAACCTGACATAGAACCTTAGCTCTTCTCTGTGCCACTTTTATGTTTGTTGTTACACAACTTCAGAAATGTAATTCCCTTTTTAGGTGAATTATTTCTTATTATTCTGCACAATTTGTAATACTTTCTGTAGCCAAAGCATCTCTTTTGATGATGTCAGGAATTACTTTGATGCACTGGTCACGCTAGATCAAGGCTATTTTTCATGGGCTTGAGTTGTATATTTCTATTTCTTTCTTATTCTGGAGGTAGATATGATGTAACAGAACAAATTCACAGTCATCTCTTCATTATCAGTTGTAGTGCTGCTGGCATGTCCCAGAAAGTGGAAAACAGCCGCAGTAGACAGCTGTAGGGAGCTTGAGAGAGAAGGTTGTGAAGATTGATATGGGGAGGACCTCAGCTCATTGCTGCCAAGCTCCACAGGCCCATGAAGGTCCCATGAAGGTCCCTCACTTGGAACCCCGGGGAGGGGAGCACCACAGGAGTGGTGGCTCTGTGCTTCCCTGCTGTTCAAAAATTCTTGCAGGTCTCTACTGCAGAGGATATACTTCTGCAGTGGTCTGCTCTGCAGCACTTTGTCTCAGGTTCTTCCTCCTCTACACTGCTTTTGCTAGAGGAAATAAATTATTTTCTCAGCTGCTCGAGTTTCAGCATTTCCCCCAAAGAATTCTTAGCTCTTGTCTTTGTTCCTCATGGTTTTAGTTCTTCCTCTTCAGAGCCCTTTAATTTCCCACACATGGGTGTTTTTCCCCTTTTCTCCAGGTAATCTCACATGAAATATCTTCCAGACTTGTGCTACTTTAAATATTTCTATATCTAGTCCTGTTCCTTCCTCCCTCTCCTGTCCTTCTTTTTTTGTTGGCTGTATAGTTGAGGTGTTTGCTGTCCCACTGCTAGATCCAGCACTTTCGAATCTTTTTTTTTAATTCTGCTTCTCAATGAAAATCTCTTGCATTGAACTGCAACTTCCCAGCAGATCGTGTCTGTCTATAAAACAGTTTGGGGGTGGGAGTTCCTTAGACTGAAGTGCTGTTTATTTTCATTTTTGATCTCCTCTCTTTTGGCTGTTTTTGGTATCACTGAACAACAGCAGCTACATGGCTTGTCATGGGAATGCAACTTTCCTGCATACTCTGCAGTCTTTGAAAAATTAATCACATGGACAGCTGCAGAAGTCACATTAGTACTCACTAATATGAAATAGAAGGCAATGTGCGTAACTCTTCAAAGAGGCTGCAATTACCAGCTAGAGTAAACAATTTGCATAACTTCACCATAATTATAACAAACCCAGCTCAGTCTGTGTTCTGAAAGTCCCAGCATTGTTCATATATCATTAAATATACTAGGATTAAAATGTCCTTTCATGCCTTTTGTGGCCAGTTTAACACCATTTCCCTCTGTCTAAATGTATGAACAGAAAAGTTCAGCCTTTAATGATTGAAATTGATACCTTCTGTCTGCTGCTATTGTTTTTCCTCTATTAATCTATTGTTGTTCCACCTAAATTGTGGTATTTGTTCCTGAACCTGCTTCTATGCAGTTCCAGGAAGGTGCACTTAGTTATCTGCATCATGCCCTGGTGTCAATCTGGAAAAGCCAGGTGCTGTTAATGGTAGTTGAAGAAGCAGTTAATTACATGCTGGATGGCAAGTAACATGCTAAACATTGGAAAATCATGTAAACCCTTACCCCTTAGCACAAAAACTATGCTTTTAGACTATTGGTAATTAATTAAGAAGTTGGAAATTCTTTAGGAAGGGAGAAGAAAAAGTATACTTTCAAGAAAAACAGTCAAAGCTTGAGAATGTGACATTTGAGTAGTCAAACCTTCCTTAAAATTTATAATATGTAGTAAGAACCCAGATGGGAATGTCACTTCATACAGAGTTCCAGGCCACTCTATTTGTCTTTTGTAGTGTGTCAGTATGTATTAAGTAGGCATTCAGTCTTATGCTTATTATAATGAATTTCTTTTTCACAGATATTTTAATAGATATAATGCTCTGATTTGTCTGTAATATTAAAACTGATGAATTGACAGGAAATTACAAAATGTGACACAGCAGTAGAGTTTCACCTTTCAGTTGTATTACATTGAATAGTTTGAATATTTCATAGTACTATGATTTATAATGCTTGCAGAATACATTAAGATCCAAATGAACTCTGCATTTTTCTGCCAAAGAAAATGTGATAATTCTCTTAGGATCAAAATGAAATCTAATTATTTGCAGTATTGTTTAATTACATGGAATAGTGCTTCCATAAGATTATTCCATTTTGTTTAACATGTTGTTAAATTAAGTTCTGAAATATTTTCTGTTGCTGGCAAAGAAATTTTAGATATGGAATAGAAATCATGTAATTTGGGAACGCTATACGTATGTAATCTTCAGACACCATGTGGAATGACTTGAATACAATTATAATATTTGTTACTGTTATTAATGTTCAGGGATAATAAACCATGTCTGATTTGGATAGACATTCACTATGTGTCCAACATAGTTCCCTCTGTGAAGAAATTAAAGTAGGAGGAGAAAAAAACTCCATGAAAACACCTTTATATTCTCCTGAACAGATTTTTACAGCAAGCACGAATGTGAGAATTCAAGATCATTTTTGAAACAGGTCTTTAATAAAACGGTTCTTTAAGGCAACAGACACAACCCAAACCACAGGAAGTTCTATATGAATATGAGGTACAACTCAGAGTAACAGAGCACTGTAATAGGCTACCCAGAGAAGTTGTGGAGTCTCCTTCTCTGGAGATATTCAAATCCAGCCTGGATATGACTCTGTGCAATATGCTCTGGGTGAACTGGTTTTATCAATGGGGTTGGACTAGATGACCTCCAGAGCTCTCTTCCAACTCGCCTTACTCTGTAATTCCATGATTCTGTGAAAGTTTTAAAGAGACACTGTGAAGGGACATGTTTTACCAGCTTGGCCTTTTTGATATAAAACTGCAGCCAAAAGTTCACCAGCATGAGCCAGTACTACCTCAAATAAAATAAAAAGGTTTGTATATCTGTGTCATGACTAGTTACTCTGCTGATGAAAGGTGTAGAATCATTCTAGAAGAAATATGAATGTTTGAGGCCTCAGCCATTAGATGACTCCAGAGAAATGATACAGGAAGTATCTGACTGGCCTGTAGGAGCCCATGATGGAAGCTAGGAACACCTGCTCGTGTGAGTGGTCTCATGCCAGAGAATTTCATGGAGAACTGTCTCCTATGGGGGAGAGCCCATGGTCTCACAGGGGAAGGACTTGTCTCCCAGAGCAGCAGAAAAAAGTCTTGAGTGATAAATTAACCAAACGCCCACACCGTGTCTCCCTGCACTGTTGGTGGCAAGGAGGGAGGGGCTGGAGGAAAAGGGTGTTTTTAAGACCTTATTTTACTTCTCATTATCATCCTCTGACTCTGTTAGTAATATATTCACTTTGTACATTTAAGTTGAACCTGTTTTGCCCTTGGAGTCTGGTCCTTATCTCAACTCATGAACCCTTAGTTAATTTTTTCTCTCCTCTGCCCAGCTGTGGCAGGGGAGGGTGAGTGAGTGGCTCTCACGGGCGCCTGGCATTGGGCCAGTGTCAAACCACAACAAGGGTACCATGGTTGTAAGATCTTATGTTAGTCTGGATATGAAATTAGTGTGATAAGACAACGGTCAAAGCTGAAACTTACTTAGAATGATTTAGAACTGAAGTTGAATTAATAAATATGCATGTTTTCATAGGTGTCTAAACCCTTACTCCCTAAAGCTTAAATTTGTAAGAGAAAAGGTTGCTCCATTAAGTTATTTTGTCACCAAAAGTGGGATCTCATATTTAAAATTACTGCTCTTTCCTTTCTTCCTCTGTGTGTCTTGCTACAATTCTGCACAGCAGCTTCTAAGCCACCTTTTCTGTGCTTTCATCAAAATTCCAATGGGAAAGTTTTTGCACTTCCAAATTGCTACAGGGCCAGGCATGGGTTCCTGTAGAGTTAACATGGCTGTACCGCATATTCACGTAGAAGACTTTTGTAGCTGGTCACAGTACAAAAAAAGGTGGAATGGGGTGCAAGCAAAGCTTCAGGGTGAAGATCAAAAACTGTCGTGTCATCAGGTCTTGCTTTTCTCACCACTGCTGTGTTTGGATGTTTTTTAAAGTTTAATGATAACCACTACATTTAGGTTGCATACTACCCTGTTGGTGCACTGAAGCTCTTCAATCATGCAATCAATGGACAATTCTGCAAGGAATTAAGCCCTCTGTATTTAGATTGGAACTTTAAAACATGAAGATCGTAAGTTACCAACGTACAGCAAGACAGAATAACAGTGTGAAAATCAGATCCTGGGAACCCTCTGCCCTAGTGTTGGAAAGTCAGCTGTGTTACAGAGTCAGCCAAAGCAAGAGAGTGCTACCAAGGGAAAAAACTCTACAGTGTCAAACTAAATAACTTTAAGTTTTCTAAATGGCAAAATGGTTGGATTTTATAGACATGTATTTAAATAGAAATTTTAAAAATTTCAAAGGGGTTTTGTATGTTTTGCCTTTTTGGCAAACCTGTAAGCTCTTACCTGTCAATGTTTAAAGGACATCTCAAACCAGGAATTAGTCTAACCACAGTATGTACATTAAAACCACTCAGGGGTGTTGCTAATTCTCAGCAGCCTTTTTTTCGCCCATGAGTTGTCAAACTTTACAAAAGTGGAAAAAAAGAAAACATTAGACTCATAGTATGAATCAGAAAATTTCTGAGTAAAAAAAAAATAGCAAGACAACATTTAGAAGTAAGAAAATGAAGATATGAAGCACCAACATTTCACCTTAATTAGCCTCTGCAAAGAGGAAACTGAGAAATTATAACCTCATCTAAAAATGTGTTTATCTATGTAGCTATTAATGCTGATAGCAGCTTTTATAATCACCAGACATTTTCCCTGAAAAATTGATGAAGTTAAATGAAGCCTTCCTTGGAGTCAGCCATCCTTCACTGGCATGCTGCTCAAAGACTATATTAGCTATAGATTGAATGTGATGTACTGCTGTTCAAATGACAGAAGTTTCTTAGCTAGTTCCTTTGAAGGAAAAATTAAGACAGATGAATATTCTAGCAGTCCATAAAAAGGGCATAAAACTAGAAAGTGTCTAAAGCAGTGAAATAGACAACATACGTCACTTTCAGTCTAGCACTAGGTAGGAAGACTTTTCACTGTAAAGTAACTATTTTTACACAGAGTTACTTATTAGGAAAATACTATGTTTTCTTTTCCTGGCTTCCCACTGTTTATGATGTTTCTTCAAGGACCACCAAATTCTTTCTATAAAGAGTAGAATGTAAAGAAAATCAGACATAAGTTTGAAACTATTAAACTCTATTAATAAAGCCAGAAGGATTTTAGGTATTTGAATTCCTTTGATTTTACTAAAATTTAGGAGGTAGCGCCACTGAAAGTATGAGCTTCTTATTAAAATTGAATAGCTTGAATTGAAAGAGACCTTAAAGATAATCTTGTTCCAACCCCATGCTTCATGTGTTTTACTGCTCATGAAAATCAATCATACTGTATTTTTATGGCTGGTCTGTCATAGATTGTACATTATTCAGTTTTTAACAAAAATTAGTTTGGTGCCTGAGGGTTTTACAGGAGGCTGGTGGGGTAATAATAGTCCTGAACTCCTACATATTTGACTGAGAAACAGCCTCAACAAGAAGAAGATAGGAAATAGAAAGAGAAATAGGCAAGAAAGTGTGAGAAAATACATAAGATGGTAGTACATTTGGGCAGAAGTAGAAAAAATTAATTGTCAGAAAAATATATTTAATCTTTGCTGCCACACAGTTGTTCATGAGAGACTAATAGTTTTCTTCACCTGTTAACTTGCCTCTTTTCCTGTATTGTATTTTATTGAGTCTGAATGAAGTCATAGTTATGCCTTAGGTCAACAAAAAACTACACCAAAACTTGTAAACACGGTGTCTTTGCCGATGAATTTGGGACAAATGTATCCTGAAGTGGCCATTAGTATCTGCTTTCTTGTACTTCTCTCTTGTGCTCTCTGCAGAATTTAATGGACACTTGATGCCATCTTTCTTGGCACAAATGTTTTCCAATAAATCTCTAGGGTGACACAGTTGCTTCTCTTATGCTGTGTTCTCTAGTGTTCCCAGGTCCGCTTTTCCAGTCTGAACTTTCAGATGCTAGCTGCTAGTCCATGGTATTTTTTATTTCCCTGGCACTCAGCATGAAAGGATTTCAGCCTCTAGAGAGGAAGGCCAGACTGGCAGCAAATAAAGAAAGCATTTCTGGGAGTTGGGGATGTATTACCAGTCTTGTTAGGTAGTGTACCAATATTGTCCCTGAATGTCAATTGTCATTATTGTATTGTATATTTTACTGCTGGGGGAAAAAAAAAAAAAAAGGTTCAGTCTTTACTATTCTAACTGCATCACAAACCCATGGTGAAAGGCTGAGGCCTATGTAGTGTGGGAAGATTTTCCCAGACAACTGTGTGAACACAAGTCTCAGTTAATAATTCTACCCTGAGCAAGGACTCCAAGTGCCAGGAATTTATAGTATACTACACAAGCTAATCACAGCAACTGCAAAACCCTCAATATGCTGATTGCATTTCTGTTTTGTATTGTATCAGCTGGGTTTACTATCCTTTCTGTGCCTTTTGCCATCTGTATTTATCATGGATAGAAAAAGGAAAATGATACAGAATCTGTGCATTTGTTTTTTTACAGGAGAGAGGAAATGAAGGCTGTATAGTATGCTCCCATGGTACATGGCATTTATGGACTGAAAAGCAGTAACGCTGTAAACCCTTCATAAAACACCTGTTACCAGTTTTTGTAATTTGAGGGATGGTTTCTGATAGATTAATTCTCAGTTCACCTCCATAGAGGAAAAACGATGGGTTTAAATGAGAACATGGACAACAATAAGATAGTGAGAGACAGTTTTATTAATAATCCCACACTACTACTACCACTACTACTACTACTACTACTACTACTACTACTACTACTACTACTACTACTACTACTGCTACTAGGAATCTTGGGAGAATTCAGAGGGGATTCAGAGCGATGCTTTCTTTGAAGGGCTGTTTTTATTCAACAAGACAAAAATTTATCTATTTGGATTAAAATGTTTATTGGTTTCTTCCAAAAGTTTCCAACATTATAGTTTGCATTTTAAGAACTATATGAACCTGATCAGTTATATATTAATTCCATTAATGCTTATGTTACTTAACATCAAAATACCTCTTTGAATTTTAAACTAATGTATTGTAAAGAAAGATAAATGCAAAAATGTTGATTCTAACAGCTCAAGTATTTAATGACCCTTTAAAGAAATCATCTCAAATTATTTTTTAAGGCAGAGCACTTCAGATTTATGCTACCAGATGTGAAATTATATTAAGCAGATGGAAAACTCCATAGTCTTGTTTACGTATTTATAATTTCTTTTTCTGTTCTTGAAGATAATTTCTGTTAGACTAAAATTCTTCACGTTTGACATTTTCTTTCTGTACCCCTTCTATCCAATTTTCTCAGCCTGTTCTCTGTTGTGTATATATATGTCTGTGGTTGTTTGTTGTTTTGTGTTTTTTTGTTACTTCCAGGTATGTTTTCTTCTTTCCTTTGGTTATTTTATTACTTTTGCTTTGTACTTAAATCAATGTTAACATTAGGTTTTGTAGAATTTCTAGGTGTATGTATTGAACCAGTACTTGCTTTTCTGTCTGTGAAATACAATTCTGGTTTTTTCATTTAGTATAAATGTATCCTTTGAAAGTTCACCTATTTTTAAGTTCTTTTGGGCTATTCACCGCATAAGTAGCTTACACTATTTGATTATTTACTAATGTTCTTTTATTATTGTTGCTGTCCTATGAGAATTTTTTGTATCACAGCTGGCCCAGTACCTGCAGTACTGAGGTTTGTCCACAAAAGCTTATTGTAATTAAATTCTGCATTGTGCAGGACCAGGGACATGAGTCTATACTTTGCCCTAAAATACCAGCAATAATGGTAATCAATTTTTTTAAGGTCTAGGACAATTCTAATCTTCTGTGAGGTAACAGAACCGCTTCTGCTGTTGTTGCAGCTTTTTTTTTTGTAACACTCGAGATTTTCTTTTTAATCTACTGATCCTTTCCCCTAATATTTAAGGGATAAATGGAAATTATTGGTATCCAAAGGGCAAGGCACATGCATATTCTCTATGTCACAAGAGCATCTTCTGTGGCAGCAGGCATGGGGGTAGTAAAAGCTGTAGATGTCCTTTTTCTGGACTGAAACAATACTCAGAATACCAATAGGCAGCTCTGCTGTCTCCCTGGTGGCATGTCAGAGAATTATAGAGCTGGAAGAATTAGTCATTGTCATATTTAAAGGACCTTGGCCAGAAAGCCTTGGAAAGCTGTCATCATTGTGCCAGTTTTGCTGTTATTGCCTTGAACCAGGGCCTATTAATAACTAAGAAGGGGAGTGTGTTCACATTTTCTATATTCTTCTTAGAAAGAATTTCATTCTGTATTCTCACCACAAACCTTTGCTTTTCTATGCATCTGCTGTCCAGGAGACATGTGAATTTGGTTATTTGTTAAATAGGAGGCATCTAGGTTTTCCTGGTTTAGTCCATCACTTCGTATCACACAAGCATGTGCCACTTCCCTCTCACAAAGCAGTCACAACAGGGTGAACTGTGGCTGCTTGTTGTACCGACTCCAAATCAAAACTCAGCTTTACCCTCTGTCCTGGTGTTGGGGATTGTTGTCTCCTTCACAGTGCAGAAACATCCTGTGACAGGAGGGTCCAGTGTGTGCATCAAGGGACGGGGGCACCTGAGCTGATCTGGACCTTCTCCACACTGTTCCCGCTGATGACTCACACAATGTACGCTGTTGACACTTTATTCACTCTGCTCCTCTGGCAAATTCTTGAGAGACACCATAATTTTAATTTCAGTTCAGGGAAGACATTTCTTTCTCTTGGCCTAGCTAGGGTAAATTTGATGCTTGCATCATACATTTTGCAATTAGCAGGTTCTACCCTTGATTAATTACCTCATTTGTTTCCCTGACCTCACACAAAGACAAATTTTTAACAAAATGCAACCTTTATGCTATCTCAGGTACATACAGAACTAGCAGCACTTTCATGAAAAGCACTTTCATGATTTAATTTAAAAATAGATATTGTAAAGGACTTAAAGTTTATTTTTACACTTAGATGCTATTTTGTCTTTGCGATCATGTCCTTTTCCAGTCACTTTCACTTTCTGTAAAAAAATTAGCATGTTATATTTTATGCAACTGAGTTAAGCACATGGCAGATTGTGACCTGGCAATATGTATGATCTGCAAATTTAATACAATTTATTAGGAAATTTGTTATATTTTAAAGGAATTTAGGTATTCTATTCATTGTTAAATTTGAGAATGTTGTTGGTATGAAAGTGTAGCTATTTCCATGACTTCTGATGACATACAGCGTTACAAATGTCATGTATTCATAGAATCACAGAACAGTTGAAGTTGTCAGGTGTTATGTCTGGTCTGCTTGGCGGGTTTAGGGGAAACTGGTTTGATTTACTTTGGATGGAGTGTGGAAGAAACAACAAAATTCTCAGGAGATTCGATAGCAAACTTCCACTTCCAAACTTTGTATCATTAAGATAGTATAAGATACTTGGCAAATTTTATATGTATCCATTTTGGTTAGAAATGTGTCTTCGTTTGGAAAGACAGTTGTCTACCAGGGAAAGCTTGGCCTTCCCTTGAAATGGAGAATGTAAATCCCCTTCTGTCACCCTGATGTTTTTAACCTTCTCTTCTGCTTCCCAGTTTCACAGTTTGGGTTGTTTCTCACACATGGGTGATGTAAACAGAGGCAATGTTTTCGTAAATTCAAGGAGAGTTTTCATTCCTGTTCTTAGAGATATGGACAGCTGATGGACAGTTATCTTGACCAACGGGATGGGGAGAGTTGTCAACCTTCTCCCCAGTCCCTGGCCTTTGTAGAAATACTATAAAATGGAGTCAGATCTTTTTAAATTAATAGCTTGTGCCTTCTCAACAAAGTGTGTGTGTGTGTGTGTGTNCAACCAGTTTCAACAGACTGGGAATAGAATACATCTTGCATTGCAACCCAAGACAAAACGGAACAATATAAAACCAAAAAACCCAACAATTAAGAAAATGTATAAGGGAAAAGAAAGAAAAAGAAAGGGAAAGAGTAGAAAGGTACACTGTCACCACTTGTGGATCCTATGACGAGACTTGATTGTTGCATTGTCAGTGTCTGTTTGAAGAAGTGATGGTCACAGTCCTGATCCATCGGGGGTGGGGGAAGCGATGAAATACCAGGTCCATCCTGTGGGGTAACTAACATACACTCAGTGGCTCAGTGGGAATGCCCAGGTACCTCCCCCAAGGCGGGGAGTTTGGTGCTGGACACTGTAATACTGTGGATCACAGGATGCTTTGGGAGTCTTTGATGTGTTATAATACCTTCTAAAACATTACAGATGCCATCTAGCAATCTTCCAGTTCCTTCCTCTCTATGGTCCTTCACTGGACTGTGTGCAGAATGTCTATGTCTCCCTTGTACCAAAAAGCCCAGAACTGGACATAGTAGTCCAAGTGCAACAATATTTAGTGCAACAGCACTAAATAACAAGGATCGATCACCTCTCCCATCTTGCTGACAACATATACCATTAAACGTTGTAACATTTACTGAGACAACACAGTGATGGCTTATATTCAACTTTCTGTCCCCAGGTCCCTTTCTGCAAAGCTGCTTTCCAGATAGGTGGTCCCTGCATGTGCTGATGCCTGGGGTTGTTCCTCCCCAGTGGCAGGACTTTGCACTTCAACTTGAACATCATGAAACTCCTGTGAGCCCATTTCTTCTTCCTCTCCAGATCACTCTGGCTATGACAATCCTATGGTCTATTAGTCATTCCTCCCAGTTTTGCACCTTCTGCAACCTTGCTGAGGATGCACATTGTCCTGTCATCCAGCTTATTAATGAAGAGGTTGAACAGGATCAGGCACAGCACTGACCCTTGGGCTGCACTGGTAATTATTGGGGTGATGCTTCATAGTGGAGCACTGTGGCACACAATGTGTTTACATCAGCTACACACATGATTTATCTTATTTCCATGATGTATAGGTGTCTTCATAGCATATTTGAATGCTACTGAACAAAATAACAGTTAGTCAGGGCTAAAACTTGGGAAAGCTTTGTTTTACAGTGTTGGTTATGACTGCTGTACACACATAAATCTCTTCAGGCTTACAAAAAAACTCAGTTAAATTAAATCTCATTTCTTTACCACTGAGCTCCTTTCACTTGAAACAAACTTTAAATTAAATGGCACTCCTTACTGTTCCATCCATATAATAGTGGCCTTCTATTTCATGCTTTTCATAAAGGCAAAATGAATAGACATAAACACACACTATTTCATCTTGTATTGAAATCTAACAGATCATATTCAATTCATGCTAGGGTCTTGATCCATCTTGAAGTATATGGACTGATCTTGAAACAACGATAGATCAGGACTATTAATCAAACCTGTATCAACCTACATTTGTTTTGTATATGTAACGTGCACCCCAAGAAACAAGACTTGTTGTCCTACGTCTGCTTAACCAGAAAACGTAATCCATCTGGTTGTAAAACCTCAGCAGAATACCATACAATGTATCTCTTGGCTAAACATATGTCATTGTTCAACTTTTAAGAGGGGCTAAAGATCAAGGAATTGGCATGTAAAACTTCGAAAATTACATCATGACTGAAGACTTTGCAAATTTCCTCCCCTCTGAAGCTTCCAAAATGATGTAAGTCTATATATCTATGGCTAATATATTTGAAAATACATTTTTCATGTTAGTGTTTTAAAAATATACTAATATTATTAAATTCTTAGAACATCTTATCTTAAAATGGTACAAACATTAGAAATTCCTGATTTGAAAACCTATACAATTTAGTAGCTGAGTACAAATTGAATTGCAAAAAATCTATGTGTAAAGCTTTGGCTGTAATTGCTAAGATATCTTTCTGTGTGAGATAGATTGTGGTTAAAAATAGAGGGAATTGCTAATCAAGTAAACCTGCTATTGGCTACCTTTTGAACTTTAAGTGTCTTGAGGTGTTCCCTTGACTAATTAGCTCTTATTCTGTCCCCAGGCTTGCTATTGTCATTTTGTATTCTGCTGAAATTGCAGGGTATGCTTTGTACTGTTGCTGCTGCAGAGAAGAGCTCTGTAACAGCTATGCCATGGCAGATGTCCGAAGAAGAGATTCCATATGGGTAATCTCCCATCTTAGAATAATGGGAAATTAATTCAATTAGCCCCTCCAAGACATTTTTTATCAGATGGTCTATATCAAAAATCTGTTCAGTTGAACTCCATAACAAAACACGGGAAGGGAGAAACCTAAGATTCTGAGCCTCAGTTATAATCTAACTCTCAGGGATAATGCAATTTTTAAACTGCCTGCTGTGATTCAAATTATTTCCCTGGAATACATATTCCAAGAAGACTCTCTGAGAAAGTTAACATTTACAACTTCCCAAAGCCCAGCAGAGTAATGGAGACTTTTTATACATCTTTAATAATTACTAGAAGTGTATGGTGGGCATGTGTATGTGTTTAACAGCCAACAGCAGCTAACAAACTTTTACTTCCATGGAAAAATATTGCCTTGTCTAGCTACTAATCTTCAAGAAATATAAAATATTCCAGTTTTAGTTATTGCTTCAATAAAATTTGGGTGTCAAGGAGCAGAAATATGTTGTTTTGAAGTTGATGTGTTACAAAAAAGAACAAGAAAGTGGTATAAATTTACAAAATGCTCGAAGGAAAGGAGTACATCTTAAGTGATAAATCATATAGAATATAAAAGATAACTGAAAAAGAGAAATTTAATGGACAAAAATACAGTGAATTCTACATTCAAAAAAAAGACATTAATGATATATTTTCATTTACCAGATGAAAAAAAATAGTAATGGAATTAAAATATATATTCATGTATGGAATCACTGCAAGAAGCTTAGTTTTACATATAGGAGCAGATCACAGAGGGAGATGGCAATTTACAAATCCTGTAGCTCTGCCACATCAGGATATGTTATGTATTTTTTAAACCCTAAATACAAGTTTTCCTGTCTTCCAGCCCTGTTTATAGAATGCTAAACTAAATTTGTGAGTACTCCAAAGTTATTGAAGACATTTTAGACCAGATACTAGAAATTTTTCTGTTCCTAAGATCTTCCATGCTGTGGATTTTATTTATGTATTTATTTATTTTGAAATCACAAGTTAATTGGTATTCTGCCTTTCAGAATATACCTGTACCTGATCCCTGGTCACAATCAGATGAATTTCATATTTTGATTCCATACTTTATTTTGTTTGGCATTTGAAGTCATTGCTTATTGCTAAAGAAATATTTATTGAAGAAAGCAAGAAAGTTACAATTTCTGTGGTTGCATGTGCCAGGGTGCAATACCCTTCACCATTCCAAGGTATTCTGAGGTGTTGCAATTTTTTTTAAAGCTCATATTTTTAAGCTCTGTTTAGTTTCTTCTGGTTGCTTAGAGATTACAGGCTTTGCATTGTAGCCAATTCAGCTTCTTAAAGCCAGATTGTGTGTTTATTCTGCTTATGATGATATTAAATACATCAAAATTTGCAATTAATCTAATGGCTCTGTCATTTAGCTTAACAGTTCATTGCAGATCAGTATTAAAATTTAGAACATCTGTATGCAGTAGCAGCATTGACTTTTAAAGTATTTAGTGGGATAAAACCATCTTACCTGAAAGCCTCTCACCATGGCATACTGATGTAGCTAGGATCTGCAGTGCCACTCAGACTAGGAATTTTCTTATGCCATTCCTCTTATCCCCTTCTCTGGGATTCCGAGACCCATGGTAAAACCTGCTGCATTCAGGGAGTGCTGCAAGGCTCACAGTCAGAGAGCTGAAACAGTGTTCAGCCTGGAGGTCTCCACTTTGGGGCTTCCCTTGCTCTCCTTCACCTTCCCCTTGCTCTCCACTTCAACTCCTGCTCTGAACACAGTTAAGTGTTAAGCACTGGAAGAGTAAGAGAGGGAAGGAAGCCACATTTGTAGCTTTCCCACAGCACTACCAGTGGATTTTGGGTTTGTAGTCTGGCAAGGCATATGGGAACTTACCTTATATTTCACCTAGCTATGCTGAATGGTGAGTTGGGAGCATTCAAGAGAATAGAGCACCCTGCCATCCCAGTCTAGCAAATTTAACTTAGGTTTTCTGGAGGAAATTATTATGAATAACCAAACTGTATTATTTGGTAAATAAGACATTTACCTGGCAATAGTTAGCTGTACTTTTTCCATTGGTTCATAGTGTTAATATAATGCTGGAGTTTTTTTACAGTGTTCAGGTTAGTACATCTCTATATGAACTGTATTGGACCAAACTGGAAATAAATTACAAAAAAGTTATGGAAAAAGGGCTCAGACAGTGTTCTAGTTTCTAGACACCATCACTAAAGATCTAACCACAGCTTTTTCTTAAGATGTCTGAGATTTTTATTCAGTATGTTTTTTAACTCTTGCACTTGTATGATCAAAGACACAGCATGATAAGATATAAAGTTTTCATGAGTGTAGACCTAGGGATGCACTTTATTAAAATTCTAATGTTCTGCTATTATTTTGAATAATATTTACATGTGTCTTGCATGTAAGCACTGAGTAGTGAACAATCTATATTGGTGAAATTCTCATGTACTTTACCTGGAAAGATTTAGAGACAGACTACATGATATTTGCCTTGTATTTCAGACATTTAGAGTTCTATGTTCATTTCTTTACATATGCTAATGAAATGTGATTCTCTGTATTCAGAGAACTATCTCAAATAATGCCATCATGAAGCAGAAAGGTAACACTGCTTAAGTAGAATTCCTTGCTGGTGTTAAGATTTGATTTTGCTTTTTAAAGTTATTTTATACTGCTTTAAAATATTTATACTTTTTAAATTGATTTTTGTTGTTTCTCACTGAAGATCTGCTGCCCTTCACATCCCTAAACAGACATTTTTCTTCCATAGTTCGTGCTCTTTATCTAACCATCTGTTCTGCTCTCTGAGATCTGTTTCCCTGTGTGTCACGTCAAAACTCTCAAAGTAGGAAGAGGTTTCTTGCACAGTTGGCCAAACAACACAAGGAAAAAAATATTGTTTGGGTGGCACTTCCACATATTTGCAAATACTCTTTCTTGTAGCTTACAGTAAGGCTGAAATTCATTATACTTTTTCCTTCTTGTCTTTTGTGTGAAAGCAGCGAAGATATTTGATGTATTTTAACCCAGTTGAAGTACATTAATTCAAGAAATTGAGGGCTACTTGCAAATATTCCTGTTACACTGCAATATCTTGTTTACAGATATTACAGGCTTCCCTCAAGTAGTCGTAGCTGTCTGTTGTGGGCATCATGTTACCACTAAAGGAGGAAAGGCATTAAGTCTCAGGTCTGCACTACTGATTTCCTGTTTCTCTAGGGCTACCTTCTCCTTCTGCTAGCAGCTGTAAGGGAACAGCATCTTGCACATCAGAAATTGGTATTTGCTTCCATTATAGACAGCAATCCCTTTGCTCCTATGCCTGGATGTTTTGGGGACAGGGATGAGAGGAAGGAATATATACATACAAGCCTCTGTTTGATTCCCAGGTCAAGACTAATGTCTTCTCTAGTTCTGGTTAGCTGTTGATTAGTTTTGGTGCTGGACTGACAGAATGACTGACAGGCCATTCTCAAGTTCTTGCGTAATGTGGCTGTTCTCCAATGACCCTCTGGCTGCCTCTGGATGTGACACCTAATTCAGCTTTAACTGAGGAAGCCTAAAACTTTAGCAAAAATGTGAGCCTCAGCTGGTAACTTGGCAAAAGAGCTCAAAACTGCTTCCTAAGCTAAGGCTGAGGTGATTGCTTAACACACGCTAGCCTTACAGACATTTTTTCATTACTTTTTATTATACAGAGACTGTCAGAAAGACTGCAGAAAGAGGATAACCTGGGCAGTTGAACTCGCAACCAATTTGAAGCCTAAAGTAATTTGATGTATATATGGAATATATATATGTGTCCATGTATATTTATATAAAGTGTGTTGATACTGTTAGCATCGGATGAAACACNTAGCATTTAAATTTTTGTCTGGAGGGGGGTTAGGAAACAGAACATTTTAATAGAATCTATTTGATCACAAAGTTTTAGAGCAGTTCTATATGGGTTACATTTTCAGGGAGACTTTAGGCTGGCACCACAATGTGAATCTCCAAATTCTGTGGGACAAAATGGCCAAAGGCTGCAGGTGCACTTTGGGTGTCTGCGTATCTGAACACTGCCTGCAGAAACAGATGTGTCCTCATTTTTCTTAATTGCCTTTAATCATACCATCTGATCCTGTTCCCTACTGTGTAAGGTGTTGGGCTGGTCTCCCACTGCAGTGTATGACCCAGTTTTCAGGAGTTCTGGTCAAACACTATCCAGAACTCCTGTTTGGAATTGACATGTGGGGAATCCTCTCTCTTCATTGGTGCAACCTGAACATGATTTTTGAGCTGTAGTTTTCTTTTGGCAAAGGATGACCATTTAGGTCTTCCTCTACACAAAATGTTGGCAGGAGAGAGGCAACCAGTGTGGGCTGTCATCTGGAAAGAATCTGAGTCCAAGCTAATGCATTCTGGTAATGTATTAGGAAGTCTGAGTTTTCCTATGAAATTAAGGTTGAGTTTTCCTATGAAGTTCTTTACTGTTGTTTAAATATTTCTTTCTTTTTTGTGTTGCAGCACTGCTCGAAATTGTAGCTAGTATGAAAGTGGTTTTAGAAAAAACAGTCTGATTTTTTAGTTCTTGGCTTGCATAAAGACAGCTCATCTCGGAAAGGTAGTTTGACAGACAGTTCTGTGAGTTAAACCACATACATGACAAAAGTTGGTCTCTTTTGGACAAGCGTTCCCTTGATCTATCAACAGTTTTCTCTGGTTATTAAACCTGATGACTGTATGTTATTTGAATTCTAATTTGGATATTAGTAAGAATTGCCAATATTTTTTTCTAAAACTTCCTCCTTATTTTCATATGCATGTTTGTGTTAAGAAAAAAACAAAGCTCACTAAACAAACGAGCAAAAAACCCCCAAAACCTCAAAATGAACAAAAGATGAATGCATGTAAATAATTATAGTTCCATTCTAATTGGTGTAAGAACACATCCAAAGGACAAAGTGTAGGACTATATTTTAATTTACTGAATAACTTTTTGCAAATTTGAAACAGCTTTCAACCCAACAATTTTTTTCTGTGTTTATTATTGATGCATTGTGTTATAAATAAATTTTTAAACCTTTATCCTCTCTACAGTGTATTAAATTAATACAGCATGGCACAGAAAAGTACATTCACAGAGCAACAACAACAAAAAAATCTTAATTTATTGCACTGACTTTTTTTTTCTGACAGTTTGGATTTTAGAATATTTTAAATTTTTTTCTTGCATACTAGTCAAGAGAAGAAAATTTTGAAATGGTGCCAAGAAACCTGTTGCAAAAACACATGTGCTTTTGGTCTTTTCTTTTTCATTTGGATTTGGTTCACAGAGAGCCAAAACAGTTAATGATGTGGAAGAAATTTCAGGCACCTTCAGGTGAAAAAATTTGCATTCTGTTTTATCACTTTAAGTGGAATTGGGCTTTTAGCTTTATTAATTTAGAAAAAAATTGTTTGCATGAAAATAGTTGGTGAATTTCTGTGATCTTGATCATTGTGTAGCAATGCATTTTTATGTAATCCTTCTTTCAGTCAGTTAATTTTCACTGGAGCTCTGTTGTGGTTCTGACAGCTTCCTCTTTTTCACTGTCTAGATAACGACCTGTTTTTCTGTGATGGCTTGTTATACACTCAACACCATTGTACTAGGAGTATATCCTAAATGATGTACCAGGAGTATATCCTAAATGATATAGCAGGACTATATCCTTTTGCCAGCAGCTGTAACAGACTAGACAAGCATGTAGAGAGCTTTGAGCTTTTAGGCAGTGATCCAGAATATTTTGATGTATTGCGGATCAAAAGATAGAAAATAAGTGTTCCTATTTACAGCAGATAGTCTACAAACAGTTTATATTTATGTAGGTAAGGAGCCATTAGGAGGAATGAATGAAGCCTTCTTGAAATGAATAGCAAGATACTTGCAGCCTTGTCCAGCCTCTCACTGTGAGGTTTGCTACAGCAAATGAGAACATCTCTCAGAGAAGAGAATGAGCATACTCCCAATCAAAATGTCAAAATGTTAGGTATTAGGCTTAGGAAAGGGGGAAACCTAGCTGTTCTGCCCCTTGTACAAGGTTTGCTATGAAAAGTTACTGTAATTTCATTCTCTTGCCCTTGTCTTGCATACCCTATTGCCATCAATTCAAAGCAGTGAGGTACAGACTCTGCTGATGAGTGTGTCCTTCTGCCAGCAGCTCTTGAAACCAGTTTCAGTTACCAGCACAGGTTCCATAGCTTACCATGCCTTTGTAACATATAACCAGCCTAGAGAACAGAGGAAAAAATGCCAAAGCATGGTAGTCATCATGTTTGAATTAAAACAGTGTGAGTACTCGACAGCCTGAAAAAATTCCTGTGGTCATCTGGCAGGTTCTGTGTTTATTAGACTCTTTGAAACGTAAGTTAAATGTATATCTGCAATGGTAAGTTGCTGAGTCTGGCAAAATAATAATAATAAAAAAAAACCCAAAAAACCCCCAAAAACTAAAATAAGGCAGAGAAAGAAATAATGTTGTAAGTGTTCATGATTTGGATAATGATATGGCTGTTCTGTGTATGGCAGTTTATAAAACATTCATTGCTAGCAATTCAGAAAGCATTCTGGCTAAGTGGTCTGCTCCTTTCTGCATGTTCATGTAGATGTCTAGATTCTGTAGACTAGCTCATCTTTCTCTTTCTAGTAGCAATTAAAAATTTATATATCATAGTGTAGTGTTTGAATTAATTTTTTGAGATATTGGTGAACATATTGCAGATCTCCTCCCTTTTCTTTTAATCAAAAATCTGATTAAATAAGTACTTTGTGAAAACATACATGGGTGTTTTTTTTTTTTTTTGTGCGCATTTTCAATCCAGCTCTCTGTTTCCTGTGGGCATTTGTTTCTCAGCCCTTGGTGTGACTCTGCCTTGTTAAAGCACTTTTGCCAAGAAGAGAAATATTGTTTTTCTTGGTATGTTTCTGTTTAGGGCTGTATACAGCTCTGTGGAGTTATAAGTTGTACAGGAGATTGAAACCAGTGCTGAATATGCTCAAAAGTGCCATGTTCTCTATTCCAAACAATCTCTTTTGCCCAGAATTTTTTTATTTTCATCCTTCGTTTTTCACTGCCTGTTGCTTGTTTGCTCATCCTTTTTTTTTTTCTACATTTCTTCGTATTATTTATATATCAATGCAAAATATAAACATATATAAACAAAATTTATATGTGAATTGTCTATATAAGCTATAGGCTTGTGTG
>WBMY01009478.1:99254-112354 GCA_013397315.1 Donacobius atricapilla
GAATATTGATTGTTTAATTGAGTAATGTTCCCCCAAACAAATCAGGCATTTTCTCTCAAAGGGAAAAATCATGATATGGATTTTGATCTGTATATTGTGGTTATTGTTACATCCATTGGTATGCTGGTATCCTGAATTCAACTGTCTTCTCTTGGGCTGTAAGCCAAAGTCTCCTACCACCTGAGGAAATTCATACACAGGGNAGCATCTAGCTCTTATTGGGCAAAGAGGAGTTTTTCTGATTTGATGTGTATAAGATGCATGACACATAATGTTTCTTACTTATTTTAATTAAAGCATTGATTTTGCATTTCTGAAACAGTTATACGAAGAGAAAAATAAAGGAAAGAAAAAAGGAAAGGCACTGAGAAAGGTAAATATTTATAGTTGCTTGTGTGATGAAAATCTATGAAAATTTAATCTATGGAAAAAGATCTATATATACTCTATGTCAAAAGAGAAGTAATAACTACCCCAAGGATTCTGTCTGTAAAACTATTTAATAGGATATTTCAGGCTTTTAAAATTTTTCAGTATCTTGTTGGTAAGTTCCTTTTAAATATTTTTATCTGTGGAATAAAGTGAATAATTTTTGAGTTGTACAAGGAGCTATTTTTGGAAGCAGGGATTTTGGAGCCAGGTGACAAACACAAGCTGAAACCTTACTAAAATATCTACACAAATCAGCAAAAGACACGAGTATTTTACCCTCACAGTTTATCCTGCTGAAAATTTTATTTCTTCCCTAGCCTGCTATTAAATCTTAATTATGTAATAAAACAATTATCACTAAGACTCCGTGTTTTTTCTTCTCTCTCTGTCTTCTTTCTTGATTTGATTTTTTTTTTGACAAGACATGAAAAAACCCAAAACTTTACAGTAAGAAAAGTACAGTCTATCTGATTTGTTTTAATAAGGACATTCCTCTTCACCTGCTGTAAGAATTATCCCTTCAACACTTGGAAGCAATATTAAATCTTGTTTGCAGATGCAGTGGCATTCATTTTTGCTCTGTCTGGTATTTTCTTTATGCAGAAATCAGTAAAAATTTATTTGAGCCAAATTATATGTAATAATATTAATAAATACAAATAATATTAATGCTAGAAAGTCAGCTAAACCTGTTCCTTATGGTGGACTAATCCATACAATACATTAAAATTTTATATTTTGAAAAGATTTTATCTTATGCTGTGAGGTATCAACCCATCTTTCTGTGGTGGAAACAGTGAAGCTACAAAGAAATACGCAGTTTCTGGAGGCTGATATTACATGTGGACCATGGGATGTAACTCAAGCTAAATACTAAAAGGCTGTTTTTGCAGTCTCAATCCATTGTCTCAATGCATTTGATCTCATTTCAGAAAAAATAAGCAGAAAAAGCCAAAAACCAAAAAGTCATCCCAAAATGTATGGAATTTTGTCTTGTTACCAGTCTGCTCAGCTGCCTCCTACAACTGTCAGAAACTTAACTGGACATTAAAAAAAAACTATTAGGAACATCCATGAAAGCTCATAAGGGCAGTTAATATTTTAATATTAGAAAATAAGCATACACCCTGGACTTTATATTACCTCGTTAAAAAGGGGCGAATAAAGAAATGCGTTAATAGTTAAAAAAAAATCTTACTGATAAAATTGTTATTACTGGTAAAACCATATTACACAGTTATTTATAGAATGATGAGAAAAGTTTAAATCACTTCTCCCAGCATGTTGTCTTTCCTCAAGCACAACTCAGCTATAACTGGTTTCTGAAGTATATGGTACCCCTTAAGGACCAAAGAATGCCAGGTAGCTTCAACACCCTGTGAAATCTCATTTGCATGAAATACAGCTGAAAATTATGAAATACATGTGTTCCTCAACCTATTCATAAGAACCGTAGCAATTTTTCTTGCTGGTTGTGTTCACCTACAAAGCTCAAGAAAGCCTTTTCAGAAAACTTAGAATGGAGAAAAGAAAACTTTCCTTCCATGTGGAAGGAATGGGATAAGTTAAGTTTTAGACAGGGAAACAACTTTTCTACCTTGAAAGAATTATTTATCCAGTTCATCTACTGCTTGTTAAGATAAGGGAAAATTAAACTTTCTTCTTCATTATAAACATGACCATCCTACCCAATTATGTAAAATCTTTTAAAGCACATGAGAAATTTTTTAGTGATGTTCTAACTGACACAACAAAAATCAGGACTGCTCAAACACTGGTAATGAAAGTTGCACTCTAATACTTGGAATTGCCCCTGGATGTTGTTTAACTTAGGCTAGTTTAACCTAGGCTACTATAGGCGTAACACTAGGTGTCTTCTCTGCACAAAATCTTAATAAGGGAAACCTCTATTCAGACAATTCCTGCTACTGAATTATTGAGAGATGAAAACAATATCCTGGTTAAAATTAAGGAGAGAAATGTTCACAAAAGAAAGGTAAATATTGCACACATTTGAAATTCTACTAAGATGCTAAATGAAGTTACCTAATGCAAAACACATGTTTATAGAATCATTGAATCATTAGGGTTAAAAGACTGCTGTCAAATTCCTTCCTTCCCCCATCCCATCCCTTCCTGGTGTGGGCAGGAACACAGCATTAGAATAGGTTGTTCAAAGCCCAGTCCAACCTGAATCCACATACAAGATTTTATCAGGAAACACTAAAGGCAGAGAGGCTACTACCAGGAACCTCAGGGACACAGAGCAGAATCTGTGCCCAGGTTTGTTCTTTAAGACCTCAGGGACAGCCCAATAAGTAAATGTGGCAAGTGAACATTTGGTTATGCTCAGATTTTGGTTGTTAATTTGTTTTAATTTTTTTAAAAAATTCTATATTTCCTACATCACTTATATTTCTAAAGAGGCAGAGTTTTACTTTATAAATGTTCGGAGACAAGCATCACTTCATTAGGTCTGGTTTGATTTTATATCACTTTGACTTGTGCTTCAATAATCCTGCTGTCCAGAGCTTCATGGTATTTGAGAAAATCCATTCTCTTTCCCTCTGGCTGCTATTAATCAATACAGAACTGTTTATTCAAAATCATTCTGTATGTATCGGTATCTCTCAGGAATTCAGGACTATTCTAATTCAGAAATCCTTGCAAGATAGCATCTGCCTGGCATGTATCCTGCTCCTCTCCAGGTTAGTTTTACTAACTGGTTGCACCTGATTCTGTCTACCACAGCTACCCATGTAACCCCCATTACATTCTGAGTTGTCTCTGATTTTGAAATACTGTGTGGAGGGCACAGTCTCAGTTTTGTACAGTTACCCAAGAGTCAAAGACTGTTTATGATTTTTGTGTGAGCAGCTCTACTATTATAAACAGGAGGCTGTAGATCAGATACAAAGATAAGATCTTAGATTTCTCAGGAAAATAAAGGATGAAGCCCATGGAAGATGATATTGATGTCTCTCCAATTGGTCATCTTCTGATGCAGTATGTCACACACACACACACTCACACTTTGATCAGAAGGCATGAACTAAAACGCTACTTTATTTGAAAGTCTGACTCCAATATCTACCATATCTACAAAGGCCAGGGACTGGGGGAGAAGGTTGACACCTCTCCCCATCCCATTGGTCAAGACAACTGTCCATCAGCTGTCCATATCTCTACGACAAAGAATGTAAACTACCTTGAAACTATGATAAACATTTGCCAGTGTTTACAGACCAGAGTGTGAGAAAGAACCCAAAAGATGAAACGGTGAAAGAAGGCTGAAAAAATCAGGGCGACAATCTCCTTCTCAAGAACACTTCAAAATTGGGTAAGTGCATCAAACCTTGCACGGAAGTGAAAAGAACAAGAAGAAGGCAGAACTGGTCACTTTCCATATGGTCTAGTCAGCGTTCAGTGTAAGACTGAATTCTCCTTTTTACCTGTGCTTTTTGGCTATCCTTGTTGTTAATAAACAGTTTTACATTTTTTTTCACTTTCATCCCCTGGTATACATTTCTCTCATTGGCAGAAGAAAAGGGAGTTATTGAAGCCCTTTCTCCTTAGAGGAAATGCTCATTCCAGGCGTTTTTTCCCTGAAATTTGTCTCAAAATCCAATGGGGTTTCCCTGCACAGGAAAAAAAGAGAATGAGTCTCTTTTTTTCTCAAGTACTACTAATTCCACCTCTGAGTGTCCCCCATACCTCCACTTGATTCTCTACATGCCTAAATAACTGAAAGTTCAGCAGGATTTCTGTTCTTTGCAGCAGAAGAACCTTTTCACTACTGTAGTTGTTCTACAAGCCTTTGTATATGTGTTTTGTAGTTTGTATTGGAATAATTTCTTCAGTAAAAAAATAGTTTATTTGTTTACCGAGACTCAAAAAATTCCTCCACCCATCTCCAAGAGGAAAATTTTACATGGCTTTGTTGTAACTGTATTTGTTATAAACAGCTCAGGTCACTGCCAACCGTGTACCCTTCTGATATTCACTGCCAAAGTTTGAATTTTTATGTGATTTGGTTCTATTACCAATTGTTTTCACCTGCTTTTTTAAAAGACCAAATTTTGCTATACAATCACTTCATGAACGTTCCTTTTGAGAGTAATGGTGGGGTGGAATAAGCAGTTTCTAGTTTGTTCCTGCTACTATCCCCTTCTTATCCTGCCAGGGTGCACAAGCAGCATCACTCTGCAGTGTGGCTGAGAGGAACTATACTGACCCACACATACCAAAGTAAATTCACATGTTTAAATCTTTGGAAGATTAATGCTAAGTAAAGAAAATATCCCTAATATCATGTCATTATCTGCAATATATTATCAAGCAACCCACGGAAGAGTTAACAGTTTGAGGTTTCTCTCTTCCTTTACAGATACTCTGCAGAAAGGAGTAAAAGTGGAGAAATCTGCCAGTGCAGACAGAAGAGGGTCTTTAAGAAGGCTGTTTGGTACAGTGAAGGGTGTGAATTAACTGTCATATATGAAATGCATATGATTTTTAAGAAAAAGTCTTTAAATACCACATGATTAAATTTACTGCCATTTCCAGCCTTTGGTTGCTCATTAATCAGCATTTCTTCAACTTTTGCACAGGAATTTTACCTTGGCAAAGGTCAGCTAACTGGTCCCAAAGGGGGAGAGGGCTTTTGACATTGTACTGAAGCCCTGGCTCTTAGTGATTACATTAAGAAAATTAAGAAAAACTGTCTGGAAAATAAGAAGGTGTATTCCATAGTAGTTGCCTTTAATCACACAGAAAGTATACGTTGGTGTGCCACGATCTTGATATTTTTCCAGCGCTGAACTTGGGCCCAGTTGGGTTCCTGCTCAAGCTGTGTGCTCCTTGGTGCTCTCCAGCTGCTGAGTTTGTGAATGACATATTTCCACTCTGAGCTTAGATGATCTGAGGAATATAGTGCAATTTGACATAGCAAGCTGTCATTTCTCTTAAACTTAATAATGCTGTGGGTTTTGAACACTGCATATGTAAGTTTGTTCTGCTCCTAACCTTTTTACCCATTTTGACAGTGTTGTTAAATCTGAATGAAAATTATTTTACAGATCTGGGGATTATTGTAAAGATTTGATATACAATTCTAATTCTACAATAAAGATTAAGCTTGCAGAGTTGTTTTTTTTTTTTGTTTGGTTGGTTTTTTGGGTGCTGTTTTTTTTTTCCCCCTATAGATCTTTATTGCATTGAGCAAAAGGGATGAGTGTCACAATCCCTGTTACAGAGACCAATCAGAGCAATGCTTATTACATAAATGAACTTTTTTGTCTGGGCTAATTTCCTAAATTATTAAGTATACGAAAAGCTAAACAATATTACAAACTTTTAATGAGACTACTTTTCTTTTCAGCTATATTCAATAGATTAGCTTTCACTTTGTAGAGATTTGCTCTTAGTAAGGACTGTTGGTCACCTGTGTCGATCAATTTTATGAATTTATGTTTTCAATTTATTCTTGGTTAATAGTTTTATACTAAATATTTTCACTTTAAAAATCAAAGAAATTCTTTCCATTGGCAGCAACAAGCCCTAAACTCTTTGTGAAATTATATGCTTCTCATTCACACACTTTCATGCAGTTCAGTGATCTGGAAAATATTTGAGGAAGAAAAATTGCCTTTTGTTTTGGTATGACTGGTTGCACTGGCATTATTTGATGGATAACATAAATGATAGGATTTAGCTCTCAGAAACTGTAATCTTGGATAGTCTGATTGTGATATACAGAGCTACACCTGACCCTAACTGCCCCAGTTTATGACTGGTACCGACCATAAAGTTAGACTGGTAAAATGTGACATGAAAATCAAGGTAACTGATTCCTTGATTGTCAGTTCCAAGCATGATTCTGTAATGAAAACAATGTAGTTGAATAGACCTAAGCAGTGATCATAAAACTGTGAAGTTAAGTCAGCAAACATGTATTGTGTATTTAAGAGACACCTGCAATATGGAATGAAATGAGGACATAAATTCCCACTTTATTCAGAACTAGAATGAAAACCCAAGGAGTAATGAGTGTGCCAACACTAAGGTTAGTAGGTTTTAAAGGAGTCTCTTTCCTAATTTTGTGATTCTTGAAATATTACTAAAAATATTGAAAATTTATCCAGCTGTATGAAAAGCTTTTCCTAAAAATACCTTGATTGGGACCCAGACAAAATTTTTAATTTTTGCTGGTCAAGACTTATCTCTAGGAAAAGACTCCTGAACAGCATATCACTAGTATCAGCACCAATGGCCCATCAGGGAAGTGCGCTTTCCAGGATCCAGGTGCAATTTTTGTCTTTGTTGCAAATTTTGTTGTCTGCTGTGGTTCTTACCTGTCCAAATGACGTGAAATACCACAGTGCTGGTATCAGTACATATTTTACTGAAATTTTTTACTTTGCAAATCCCTTAAGTTGGCCAAGGTGGGCTGAAACATTTTTAAATTGAGACTTCAAAGATGTGGATGTACATTAGATATGTTTTCCTTATTATTTCCTTAGAATGCAGTTTATATTTTGTTTATACAGCTGAATCCTGTATTAAAGCTGTGTGCTGAAATAGCTGACTTTGTGCAAAATGTAATAGATTCTATGTGACGCTATGTGCCTTTGTGTAACTTTGTACGGTTTGGATGACTGTTGAAGTATGACTATGATAATAAGTTTTTCAGAATTATTTCCACATGTTTTGTTTACTTTTACCAGGAAACCATTTAGCTGTTTTTGGCAACATATATTTCATAAATATATTGCCATGAGCCTCACGTAAAAAGACTAAAATTCTTTCTACTGACTTTTTTCAATGTTTATTTAGGAAAGCTTTTTTTTTCCTAGGAATGGTTACCTTCATTAGCCTCTTCAAGTCAATAAAAAATATTTTGGGGTTGACATGTCCTTGATTTTATGTTATTATTTGGTCACTTGTGCATGCATACCCTTTTGTGTCCTTAATTCTTCTCCTGTTCATAGAGATGTCCATTAACCAGAGAAGAAAATTGTATGTTATGAATATGTGCAGAAAGAACATCAGGTTCTTTTTAATTTATTGTCAGCTGCTCATGGAGAAGCATTCAAAAGGCAATGCTTGCTTTCATGTACTTAGCATACTACTTTCTTTCATGGAGATACTTTATTTTTGGAAAAATGGGTACTTGCATTCAAAGGCACCTAGTGAGTCATCCAGCAGTTAAATGATGAGGGTATAAATTTAAAACAGGGAAAACTGATGTACATACAACTATGGTTAAAGACTAACATCAGAATTACAATAGAGTGAATATATATTCAAGACACATCCTGCCACTTGGGCAGGATCTGGCTGAAATACAGGTGTGTTTTTCTCATTTGTCAATGATTTAGACTTTTAATTAGAGGACTTGAAACTCTTTTTATACTGCTGAAAGAACAACAAAAAATAGTTTATTGTTATTAGGCTGCAGACCTTCAGTTGATTATAGTTTAGGGCTAGGAAAATAGTGCTGTACTCATAATTTGGAGGATTTTTATAGTATCACTTACTTCTAAAGAACATGTCCTTATTGTTTTAGCAACAGGTCATTTTTATAAATAGTGCTGTAACACAAAAGAAGATGTTTGGCTGTTGGATTTATGTAGAGTTTCAGATATGCTTAGGTTATGAGTGTCACAGGTACTGCTTGTGTTTAAGCATAAACACACAGCAAATTTAAAGGAGGAGTTCCAGAACAGAACAAAAGGAAAAAGGAAATTCCTTTGAATCAGTTGTGTCATGTGATTGACTCACTCAGAGTGTTGAAGCTCTTGAGACAAGATGTAAAAAAATTCGGTTTTTTGGAACCTTTTAATTTTGGGCACTGTCACTCATTAGAAAATGCTTTAATCTTCAACATTAAGAGACCTTTTCCTTTACTGATAGTATCCTTCAATTTTAAAATGTAACATTTTTGGCTGCTTCAGAAGGTACTTTTGCAATGATCAGTTACTCACAAACTGCATCATGATCACACCCCAGTGATTAATACTACTGTGATTCACTTGCAAGTCTGCAGGCACCTTTTTACTCCATTTATTGAGTTCATACACCTAGATGCGGTTCAGTTTCTATAGTGTACGTCAACATCAATTCTACATAAAAGTCCACTACCTCTTTCCCCTGTGACCATTTAACTACTTCACAATCAAGAATCAGGATTTGATGGAGTAATCTTTCACATCCTGCTCTCAATTACATGAACAAAAATTTGTATCTATCTTAACTGGGTGATGAAAATTCTAGTTACATTCCAGACTAGTTCTAAATCACAGTTTTCTTTTCTTGACCTAAGTCAACATCTTGAAAGCACAACTTCTGTTTAAAGAGTAACAAATCTGCAAATGATAAATTATGGAGGTTAAAACAGATGCCTAGAAAACACTTCGAGATTTAAAGGTCAACTGTTACTTATTTTGTTGTTTGAACCAAGACAGAAGTCCAATAGGAAGATTAGTTCATTAAAATTTTAACACATCTTTCGTTGAAAACAATAACCAAAGCAATAAAGAAAGGAGCACATCTGTTTAGATTTTCTTCATCAGTTCAAATAGGGTGTAATTAATACCACCTAATATCACATGAAAAAGGAAAATAGAGACCATTTTAAACTGTTTACACACATGAATTTATACCAATACTCCTCAGTGATTGCCACTGTAGTTTTGGCTGAAGTGGTTCTACTTCATGTGTAACATAAACATAATAGTGTTTTTTAGTTCAAGTTATTTCCCAGTGTAAATGTCCAATTGGAAGACAAAAGGCCTGGTGTATAGGCAGCGATTAACATTTACTGTTCATTGAGAGTTTCTGGATGCCAAAACTATGATCATATTTCAGTTATGAAACCCAACAACAAGTAATGAATGTACCATTTTCCTATACCTGATGAATTGGTATTTTTTTTTTCTGTTACTATGGATGCTGTAGTTTATCATATTGTCATGGCACCTCAGCTATAAGTTCCTCAGTCCCATATTCCTGAGTAATAATCATGCATCTTTACCATGAAAAGCACAGATTTTCTCCAAAACCTCAGGTCTCTTCAGTGAACATAGATGGGCATAACCTAAGAACAGTTAAAACTAGACTTTTAGCTTTGTGCGCAGGTATGGGTCAAAATAAGCGCAAGAACTTTTCCCATTTAAGTCAGATATACACAGACCAGCCTATTAAATGGAAGAATTCTAAGGTGAAGCTTATGTTGTAATTTTTTTTTATTTTTATAAATCAGTGTTTCAATTCCAATTTGAAAGCTCTCTGGAGGGAAGTAAGAGGCAGAATCCAGTGATAAGAAAAGAGCCTTTTGCATAACATTTGAGATGATTAAAAGCTGTTCAAAACTTTTCTAGTCAATTACATTGCACAAATTTATTAGGAATCAGGGCTTGTTTCTGAACTGAGTTTCAGATTAGCCCCTGTAGAGTATTACAACAAAACTGTAAACTCAGTCAGGGTGACTATCTAACAAAAGGCAAACAAATTTGCCAGGAAAGCACAAATAAAATAGAAAGATGAAGCCTGGCTTGTTGTGCAGCACAGAATTCCTCTCCTCTCCTTGCAGAAGATTATTTTGACCCAAACGGACATAATAGTTTGACTCTCTGAGTCTTTTGGAGTCTCCACATATTTTATGAAATTACACAGCCAGGCAGAATGGAGGTTTTGTATTTGCTCATTCTAAAAGAAAAAATGAGCAGCCCCAGTGTTTTTGTTAAATTCATAAGAGAGAGAAACATTATACATGTGAAGCATAGAATACAAGCTCATAGAACTCTTCCTCTTACAATTAGAAATTATATTAAATCTCCCAGCTTCACAGATTCACTGGATTCCTCTCTCAGTCTTACTGGTTTTACAGCCAAGTTACACCTTTGACCCCTGGGTGTGTTTACTAACTGCATTAGTAAGAGGGGAGTCTGCTGTCAATACTTTAATTTGTATCACTTTCAGTAGAAAAAATATTAATTTTTATTTCATTACATCTTGTAAGAACTGTCTGTCAGACTCTAGAAACAAAGAGGCACAGACTTACAAAATCTGGTGCTGAGAAAAGCCTTATTCCAGAGTTGGATCCATTTTCACAGTGTCACTGAAACATCTCTCAGTTTTTGTTCTTAGGCAGAAATTTTGACATGTTGGTTGTAAAGCACGTTAGTTATCCCTTCTTGACTGTACCAGTGAAACTTCCCTTTTGCCCAGCCATGTCATCTGCTCTAACCATGTGATATTATCTCCAAGTCTTCTCTAACTAAAATTCTGTGTTGCTGTGTTACTTTGACACTACTTCTCACTTACTTTCTCACTCAGGCCAAAGTTATACTATAAGGTTTTCTTCCCAAATAAATTTTCTATGGAGGTTGAAAACCAAAATGCAACAGTTATGGACAGCCTCTATAATCTTTTAATTACTCCAAAACACTTACTTTTTGTTGTTGTTGCTGTTGGCCTTTTTTGGGGAGGGGGTTAGGGTTGGGGGTGTTGTGTGTGTATCATGTTTTGTTTTTTGGTGTTTTTTTCTTCTGTTTTGTTTAGGTTTTTAAATGGCTTTTCTGTTGGTTTTTTTTTTGTGGGGGGAGGTTGTTTTTTCTTGGTCTTGATTTATTTTAGTTTCCTTTGTTTTCTTCTGTTTAATAACATCACCTATAACATGATGTGAAGCTTCCTTCTTAGAATAGTGGGAGAACACATTAAACAAGAGTTGAGCTTATATTACATTGGCCATTGGAAGGATTAATTACCCTTAATATCTTGCAATATTATTTATAATTTACAAACTTGATATACAAAGAAATATGTTATTGTAGGTTTCTTCTTCACTATTTATTTTTGTAATCAAAAGACATTTGGAATTTTTCCTCCTGGGTGCTCTTTGCAAAGACGAAGATTTAAGGAAAATGATCCATAAAAGTGCATTTGCTACTAACACCCCCTTCCAAAACCAACCAACCAAAAACCTCAGCGAGATTAAAAAAAGTGATCTTTAAAAGAGTGATGGTATGGGTGCATTTGATTAAACAGATGGTGCATGGCCTCTGAGTAACCTCCTAGCCTGCTAAATCCTCCACCATGCACACAATTTCCTTATCAGGAGAGTAGAATTGTTTGGGAGTGAAGGGGATTCATTTAATTTGTAGTGGCCATCTCATCTTGAGTAACATGGAGTATCTAAGCAGTTGTACCAAAAGTACGGACTTAGATTTCAGGGAGACGTAGTTCTCAGAAGTTTTCCTTTTGCTTTTCATTGTATTCCTATCAAAGTTTTTAAAGGATAACCACCCTTTAAATCTCATGTACTGGAGGAGGTCTAGCAAATAGTCACACAAAATTCTTGTGTAAAATACGAATCTTCTAGTTTATGAACCTTCATTACCATGCTGTGCTGGACAATTTAACTTTTATTCCAAATAGCAGTTTAACTTTCTAAAGTAAAGGTTGTCCAAGAAAGTTTAGTTTGGGTTTCTAGCACAGAAAAGCTTTTATCAGATATAAGGCAGCAATTTCTGGGTGAAGGAAGATCAAAAATTTTGTAAGAACACTTCTGCATTCACCTATGAAACTCTCCCTTGCTGTGTCTTTTAATGCAGATAACAAATAGCCACATGAGACTGACTGAGAGAAGATGTCTCTGTAAAATTATCTGTGTATAAAAATTCTCTTCCTTAGAGGAAATTTCAATTGAAGGTCCTGAATTTCTTCCAAGTGAAGAGGTGTCATCTTCCCAACAGCTAATAGGTCATCTGGTTTTCAGACCAGATTTCACAAGTACTTTTCTTCCATCCCCTTCAGGTTTTGGCATGATAGTGCTCTAGCTGAGGTCTTTCAAACCTTTTAAACCACCTGGTGTTATAGATGTACAAATACAAGGTGCTATCAACTGATGATGTTTCAGCTTTTGACAAAGAGAGTGGCAGAGCCACTGAGCAAATTACAGTGGCTGAGATCAAGGATAAGGCAAAACAGAGGGAAGTGGGATGACCACTCTAACAAGGTAGCACAGATTAGAAGACATCTTGCTATCAAAGTGCTAAACTCTCAAGCTGAGTTTGGTCCAGCCAGGCCCAGTGTGCTGGACAAAACCAGAAAAGCCTAAACAAATCCAGAAAAATCTCTCCCGACAGAACTCCACAGTCTTATTGTGCACCTATTCACTTATTCCTGGGAGTGTTAAGAATTTCACTGGTGATGTTTATCATAAATACAAAGAAGTACATTTAACTATTTTGCATACACTGTCTTCAGAGGCATAATTTAACAGAACAGAATTACTGCTGTAGACAATCAATAGTTGAATTATGAAGGAAAATTGTGAAGGAAAATCCATTTTGGAAGACATGAAGTTAAGATTTCTGATTTTCTGTGCAAGGTCTTTGTGCGTGGAAAGTAATGACCATCCACAGAAATTGTAGGCAGCAATTGTTCAGTTAAAGTTAACAAAAATTGCCCAATGTCTTCCTCTTTTCCTCAAAAACAGAATACTTTTCAAAAGATATTTTCTAATTTACCTTTGAACAATTTCGGGCATCAGGGTAGTATGCATGAAAATGTTTTTTGGAGACTAATAGGTTAATTGTCTTACCCCTGTGCTTTCCCTTACCTAATTCTACTGTTTTATTTAGGCCTTCTCAAAAAAAAAAAAAAAA
>WBMY01009478.1:112406-130478 GCA_013397315.1 Donacobius atricapilla
AAAAATTATGTTCCTATTCTTAAATGCGTTTATCTCTGATAATTTTAAGTTTTAAAAGTAATAATGGTAGCAAATCCTATCTAACTCTACATCTGTTGTTTCAGAATTAGAGGTCAGGTTGCCTTTAGTTGTACCATAATAGAAACAGTGATTTGGCATTGCAGTACAGTGAATACCTAAGAACTTTATTCTTGTGAACCATATTGAGGTTCTTACTAAAACATCAACAAAAATCATAATGAAACATGATTATTATTTTTAGATCTAAGAAATTTGCTGCAAATAAAACTAACCACATATTATTTTTTTTCAGGAATGTAAAGGGGACCAAAGCCAAAGTTTAAAATGGTATATATTTCAGTTTATTTTGATCTGTGATTAATAATCCCAGTAGGGTATGTGTTTTTTTTTTTTTTTTAATTTTTTAAAATTACTATTCCGTCATCATTACCAAAGAATCCAATTGATAGGTGACTATTTATTGTATAAACCATATTTTAATCTCTACCTTTGACCCTTCCCAGACCACAGCGGTTGTATATTACTGAGTCTGTAATCTGATTTCAACATGAGATTTTGAATAGGCTTCTGACAACTTTGCTTTCATCCAAAAATTTAGCATATTTTTCAAAGTACAAATCACTTGATTTATTTGACTTAGGATATTGCTAATAGACTGGATCCAAAAAGGATGAAGCAAAAATATGCTGTAGTGCTTTTCAATACTTGAATTTCTCTTTTGTTTCTGAGAAATATTGTGCTAGGTTTTATATTTTATGTTGAATGGCTCAAATTTTATTCAGAGAAACAAAAAAGAAATAAATAAAACAAGTAAACAAACAAAAAATCCTTCCCAACCCTCTCCCAAAATCCTCAAGAGGAATAGAATACTTGACAAGCACAGAAATCTGGATGAAATTAAAAATGCTTGACATTCTTCAAGTAGCTTAATTGTGTATTATCAAAAGGGCTGTGGTGTTTAAAACAGCAGGAAGTGCTATAGAACATTACTTAGGTACAGTACTGCAGTGAAATGATGAAGGGCTAGAATTAAACTGGAAACTTAACAAGTTCTGTTTAAAATATCTTGCATGAAAATTGTAATGACTGGAATTGAGCCAGGAAATGTCAGCACCCTATAATTCCTTAAGCTCTGAACAGATTTAAGAGGGATCAAAGTCAAAACCATGGGTCAACATACATCAATAGGCTCAGAAAAAAGTGAGATTAATTTGACTCTGCCCCTATTTAACAATTTAGTTGCTTATACATGCCCAAAGCTGCCTATTAAAAAACTCTAAATCAATCCAAGCTTGCTGAGGTGCTGTTTATGTTTATGGAAAGAGAAGATAATGATTGTGCAGGTATCTGAAAATGACAGAGGGTAGGTAGACTATTGCTAGGTTCTTTAGAGAATGGGTGGTGATGGTGACAATAGCCACATGGTGATGCATAGACTCGTGAGCACAGAGGAAGGCATAATAGACTGTCATTGCCCCAAAATAATAGGGCTAGAAACCAGATTCCCTGTTCTACTCTTTCCTAAATGTAGTCAAATTTTGTCATCCTTCTAGAAGAAGGACTGATGGTTCCTATGTTTCTGGCTATTTAGTCGACTTAATAATGAAATACTCTTCCTCAGGTTATTTCACAGTGGTAGCAAGGGTTTTTTGGAGCAGGGGCTTCAACCTGCACAGGTTGAGGAGGACATTTAACTCGGAGCCTTGCACTATACAGTTGCTATGACTACCACAGTGTTGGGTTAGTCAGGATTCATCTTAAATAGTTGAAGAAGCCTAAATTCTCCTATATATATAATGGAATATATATAGGATATATATATAATGGAAGCTCAAGACAGCTAACTTCAGTCTTTCCAAACTTTCTTAAGACCTTATAATTATTCACTATGATATCAAATGAAAATTAAGGTATAGAGGAGAAAGTGATGGACTGAGTAAAGCGCCCAGGCAGAGCAGAACAGAGCAGAGCATCTGTCCTCTTCAGGGACGTGTACACTGTTGACTGAGAGGAAATGCATTTTATTGTGTTTGAAATAAAAGATAATAGCCAGAGCTTTTGTGCATCAATCCCGTTTTCCAGTGAGATTGCAGTTAAGTTAGATTGTTGATTTACATGCAGTAGGTGCTAGGCTGAGTTCCTTCATATTCTTGATTAAGACCTAGTGTTGATACAGCAACCTGTGAAAAAAAAAAAACTGTGCTGATATTCTGTCCCATCAAATATGGTTGCAAAACCTTTGAGCAAATGAACATTTTGATACATGATGAAACTAGACCATAAATTATCTTCCCTGTCTTTGATGATGTAAATAACCTAGGAATTCTAATCTACTATTTTTATGTCTGTTCCTTGAAATTTTTTGCCACCTGTGAATGATAACTGTTTTGGCTTCAAGAAATGAGCAAGTACTTCAACATCGTAAGGATGGTGCGGCATATCTTCAATCATGTATTTACTGAATTTAGTATTTTCTTCAGTGTGTGAATTGGTTGTCCAAGGATTGTGTCTGTTACTGGTTGACTCGTGCTGTTTATTGACTGACACCATGGAGTTCAGTGCAAGAGTTCTTCCTGTGGCACCTTGACCAGATATTTTCTGCAAGAATCTCACGCTGAAGATTTTTTTGATAAACAAATTCAGTAAGCAGATCATCTAGAAAAAAATATTTTTGAAGCATTTAATCAGAGTATTAATGCATTAGTGTTTCCTGATGTCAAGAAAATAGTGTAAAATTTTGAAAAGGAATATCAGCCTAAGTGAATTCAAATGTTAATATTTTAATTCTTTAATATTGCACATATCAAATAATTTCTGCAAGTCCTCCCTGCCTACAAAAGCTTTTGTTTTGATTTTCATAGAAAACTGATAGTTGTTACATGTTTTTGTTTTGAGACAGAATGTCTGTTTGAGGAAACTGTGGAATACTTGGGAACTGTATGAAAAACTGTGGGATATTTCCCAAAATCATTATCAGATAAAACTTCCAAAGAGACAACCTCCTGAGGCAGTTGCCTGGATTAAGCTGAAAGGAACTGACATAAAGGGTAAAAAATTTCAGTGAGACTGAGAATTTCCTGAGGAATATCCTTGTTGCTTGGACCCAGCTTCCATGTCATATTGTTTGTTGTTTCTTGGCTGAGGTATTTTCCTCAAGATGAAAGAAAAAGCATTTTCTAAAGATCTGGATTCAAGATGAAGATACAGACAATGAATCCAGACAAACTGGATCTTATGAACAAACCTCCTGTACGTAGGTAGCAGGAGCATTCTGTTTCCGTCTTTGTTTTCCTCCTTTTTGTGATATGAAAAGAAGGGAAATATTATCTGCAAGCTGATTATAAGTTACAGTCAGAAGATGATGTGTGTCCCATTGCACAGCTTGGAAAAGCATTCTCTGAGGTAATGTAGGCTAGACAGTTTTTTGAAATACAGACATCACACAAATTTTAGAACCAGAGTTTCATTATTTGAATGTTAGGACCTGTATCAGGAAAGGTCTTTTGCAGAAAATTTGTTTCTTCTCACTGAGCAGAGGATTTTACTTTTCTCCTGCATTTTTGAGCAATCATTTACTTAATAAGGGAAGAACTAGATTGCTCTATAGAATTGGAGAACCACACTTAACATGCTAAGCATAGCTTCAGCTTCTCAAGCAAATGAGCTAATTAAAGGTGCAAAGCTCACCACATGACAGATGTTCAACTGTTTAGTGTGCTTGAACTCTTATTTCAGGTTAGCATTTGTCTGATGAAACACACTGCATTATGAAAGATTTAAAGCATTTTTAAAACCCCCTTTCTCTCACTTTCAAGTAACTTGGGTATATGAAAATGAGGATGAACCAGAGGGGCATATTGATTAAGAAGATTTCCTTTTTCATGATGTTGAACCTAGCTTGCCTCAGCAGAGTGCCAACAGTTATGCATTGGCAGTGGCAAGAGTGCTTTCACTTTTCATTTAACTGAGGGCATGATTCTCCATGAATATATTAGAATAAGCAGTAAACTGGAAAGAGAGTACGGATTTTGTTTTATATCAGATGATAGTCTTCCAAGATAATGTAGATTCTCCACACCATGTAATAAAGCTTAGGTGACACAAAAGCATGTTTTATCTCCTCTGTACTGACTCCAGGTACTCTGTTCAAGGAAGATGGAATGGGTGACTCTTTCCTGCCATAGAAAAATATGTTCCCATTGTCATTTTAAGGGAATCTAGCTCTTCCCTAACATTACAAATTATACCAAGTTGTTCAAAAGTTAATAATTTTAAAGCTTATTGTGGTTTAGAAAGAAAAAAAAAATAGTTTCCTCCTAAATGCAAAAGGGCATCTATCTTTAATACAGTCACCCTTGGCCAGTTCTGCCTAACAATAAACTGGTCCAGATCTATCCTCCCATGCTACCTGCCAGCTTAATTTCCACTCCTTACTTCTGATATGACATGACCAGAGCCATTCTGGGTTCACAGAAAGATAATGATCACAGCCTCCATTAGGAAATTCCATCAAGTATAAGGTAGATTGATACCAAAGTAATGTGGTTTGATGGCTTTCTATGGGCAGACAGTCTGCAGGCAGGAATGCAACAGGAGAAACTTACTAAGGAACTATTAAGGGAGATGAGAATTTATATGTGCAAAACAATGGTAGAGAAAATGACAGGCTATTTTAAGTTTGGACTCAAACTGGTTTTATGGTGGAAAATCATGAGGGGATGCCAGTAATACCCAGGTCATGGTTTTGATACTGATCTCTGCATCTGCAGAAATAGTTGCTCTCCATTTTATAAATATTTGAGTTAACAGTTTCCGTGTCTTTGAGTAATTTTGAAGAAACATTGACTATATTGAAAGACACAAAGCCATCTCCATTTATAATCTTTCTGATCTAAATTTATTGAACCAAATGGATAGAATATTATTTTATTTAATATAGTTATACTGGTCTGGACCAAAGGCTATTTAAATCGAAGTAATGTGACACTTAGTTCTGTGACTTTGAGACTGAGTTTATGCATCCAGATTCTAGCCAGATGCCTAAGCCATTTTCCTTGATTTCAAGTATCCCAGCTTACAGTATTGCCTTGAAGCAGAAAAGCATCTCTGTTTTGAAGAATAATTCAAGTTCAAAGCAGAAAGTCAATATTAACAAGATTCTTGACTTTCTTTCAGAAGTAAAATCATGCACTGTGTCTGTAAGCTAAAAGTCAAAAGCCCCCCATCCTTCTGTTATGTAATAAGTTAAAATCCTGAGGATTTTGAATTAAGGTTGTATTTTTTCTACCAAATTAATATTCTCTTCTGTTAAGCAAAATTTTCTAGAGTAAAGTTTTAACTAGAGAAAAATACATTATAGACTATATAGAGATAAGAAAAATAGATTTTTTTTCTTTTAATTTATCTAGCTATGCTGAAGTAAAAAAATATGTTTGAGGGAAAGAACTTAGAGGAACAATTTTTTCTTGAATTGATTTTTAGTTTCAGATAACTGGAACTAAATTGATTGAGCATTTCAGATAACTGACATGATATAAAGGGATATGGAGCTGGGGTTAGGAACTTCTTCAGTGGAATGAATGGAGTCCCACAGCATTGGTGTTTAAAGAGATGTTTTGGTAGAGTGGTAGAAATACATAAATGCATCGTTCTTTACCTCTGAATTTTTCAGTGTTAAATAGTTAAATAAATATGGCTTAGATCAAACTGTCCCATCTGTAAGTGTGCTCAGTAGTATACATTATTTAATTTATATATATTTATGATGCACTCAAACATTTGTTTACTTCTTTATTGTACATCTATTCCAACATTACCAACAAAAGGTTTCATTGTGTTTACTGGTCTTGGTCATTAAAAAAAGTCAGCCCTGATTTTTAGAGCTTGGAATCAAAAAAGGAAAGAGAGCAAAAAATGGCAGTACACTCTTCTATTTTTTTTTTTTTTTTAATTGGATGGATACTAAAAAAAGTCTGTTAACAAAAGTATGTATTCTCCTGCTGAAGTATTCATTTGGTATGTATGTATTCATATTGGTAGGTATGTATTTATAAGCTATTTATTAGCAGATAAAGTGCACTCAGAAAGCTTTATCCTTAAGGAGCAGCACAATCCATTAGGGAGGACCTCTGCAAGATAATGGCTGACATTGCGTGTAGTAATAAGTACTTTTTTCCCTGTAAGTATAGAGACTACTTTACAAAAAATATTTAACCCTCTCCCTCCATTACTAGTGTTGTTTCTTATTTTATAAGATCATAGATATTAGGTAAAGAAAAGAAAATATGGGATCATATCGCTCTTTAAAAAATATAATTTTCAGGCTCATTTCCTGAAGTTTATCCACACAATATTTTAATTAATTGTATGTATAGTTAAAAAAAATGTGTTTTTTTCTCTTTTTCTTTCACCTTACCATAGTAAAAACACATGGAATAATGTGGCATTTTCATGGATGCCGAATATATTAAAAACATGTGCTAAAATATATTCTAATGAGTTATTTGGTGTTTCCTAGCTTGCTGGCACTGTTTCACTCTCCACATTGCTGACTTTCAAAATTGCCTGAATTAAATGGCATTCAATGAACAACATTAGGCTGTCAAATGACAGCACACAAAGTTGGAAAACAGCAGTAGCAGATTTATGGAGAGAGTAAACTTACCTACACAGCATGACTAATTTGATGCTCAGCTAGCAGCGATGTGAGCAGCAGATGTGATCAATGTGTCCACTCTTCACGCTTTATACATGTAATTTTCACTGTTGTGAGTACTGCAAATAAATCTCTACAGCACAGTAGAAGCACTGTCATCTACCTGGCCAAAGAAACCCAGTGATAACACCACTGCCCCAACCCCCAAAACAGCCTGTTTTGGTAAAGTCAGGGAAGGTAACACCCTTGGATAGGTTGCCTCTTGTAAACTGCAGCTCAGTCATAAATATTTCTCAGTGAAATTTCTTGGACTGTTTCTTCTCATGACTCTTCAGATTGGCTTACCAGAAAGAATCAGACTGGATTTCAGTATATTCTTATGAATTGTTCTCATTCAATGACGGTTCATGTTCTAACATGTAGTTCTGACTTTTAAAAATGTAATTGGGATCAATTTTTGGCCTCAGTAGGAACTTCAGCTCAAGTCTCCGAACAGCACGGTCTTTAGTAACCAAGCTGGGGTGTGTGGAATTTGCCACATAAAATACACATTTGTGAAGTTCTGTGTTCAAGGGAGGACTTTGTTTTTCTACTTTTCAAGTATACTCTCTCGCTTTCTAAATGTTTGAGAACCAAATGAATTCTTTAGAAAAGTGATGTACATAAACTCATAAAATGTGTTTTTTCTTCAGATGTCCCTCTGTGCAGAAGCTATTTCCTGAAAGGCAGCCAGAGTTGATATGTTGAAGGTGAAGAAACTAACAGTTTAATTTGTAATTGTGTTTCTTTATAGTGCTTACAGATGTGTTTTACAAATGATTCAATAGTTTCTGAATTCCACAGCTTCTATAAGACATTTATTAATGTATTCCAATTATTAGACAGTCTTCTTTGGGGCTGCTGGAGGTGCATTACTTTTCAGAAAGAGACATATGGGTTCCATTTCTAAATCTACTTCTAAGCTCATCAAATTTTTTCAGATTTTGTGGGGAGGTTGATTTATGTGGAAAGGTGTTCAGAATAAGAAGAAAAAGAATAAATAAACTTTATGTTTCATTGCATTTTTTTATCACAACAGTGACAAGAATAAACTCATGGTGAGACAAATTCACAGCAATATAGAACATAAATTTCAGATGATGATGATGATGATGGTGATGATGATAGTGGTGATGATGATTGCAGCAAAAAACTGTGCTGAGGAAGCAAGGGGATTTTGCTACTCCAGATATTGCTGCTCAATGCTCAGTTGGTTCTCTGCCTGCCTTGAGGCTCTAGGTTTGTGTGGGTACTGAGGTTAGCAGGGGTTCTTGGTGGCACCCTCTCCTGTCACCCTTGCTGCAGATTCCAGCATCTGGAGCTGGTCAGTGCCATTCCTTTGGGTCAGCTCACATGACTTTAGTGGGAACACAAGATTTTGAATGAGGTCTCAAGAGATGAAGATGAGGTCAGGCTTGAGTCAGGCAGCACTATAACCCCAGATTTATACTTTTGTTGGACAAGATTTAAATATGACATTACATATAGCTGAACTCATCTCTGCAGTATTTCTCTCTATTTTGTATTTGCTATAGACTTGTGATTGAGCGTGGTTTGGGAAAAATCTAACTCCCCCCAAAATGCCAAGGAATTGTGCAGTAACTTCACAGGAGAGTAACATCTCTTTTTGTAGATTTTTACCTGACAGTTTTTATTCTGCCAAAACACTTGCCAAAGCCCTGCCTACAGCTGTACTTCCTACCATCTGTCATGGCCTTTGTGATAGATTGCTTAGGTGGGTTGCAGCCATCACAAAACAGAAACAGATCTTTCTACCAGATTAACTGTTTACCAAAAAATATGTAAGCATTCTGGAATTCCACTTTGGTGGGAGTATGTCTTTCCTCATTATATATAAACATTCCCAGTTGTGTTTAGTTGTTGAGCATAAAACCCCACCAACTATCTATTCAAACATATTTATGGATTCAATATTTTGAAAATTAAAATTCCAATTTAATTTAGGTTTTTTATGGGTTCCTATCATACTAAATGGCCTAAATAACTAGTCTTCCTTAGGTGTGTGTTTAAACACCTGTTCATATTTAACTATATATGTATATTAACAAATTTCTGTTCTCAAAGGAAAGAATTGTGGTTCCTGTTCTGTTAAAAATATCTACAAAAAAAGAGAAAGATCCGTCCTTGAGGATTTCCAATGCTGGGTGCTTAAATTTACATAACTGTGTAGATAGAAAAGGAGTTTAACTATTCAGGAGCCTTTTTGCACTACTGAAGTTAAACTTTAGATTAGATACAAGAAATGACTGAAAGAAATAATATGAGGAGGAGCTGGGAGTTGGGAAAGAAGGGAAGAGGAGGGGAGGGGATGGCATAATTGCTAGACTATCTAGCTGTACAAAATGTCTGACCCTTTCAACCAAATTCATCTCTCTGAGTTACTGATCCTCAGCAGGAGTGAGATTTGAGAGAAATAAGGACTAAAGAGAGCAGACCTCAAGAACTTAATACAGGCCTATATGTTAGCTGTGATTTATGTCACTTATCTTCATCAGCCGTAAAAAAAGAGATGTTCACCCTGAGCTTGTGATTTAGAGTTTCTTGGTAGATATTAAAAAGAAAGTAGGATCTCCAAAGAACAATTCCATTTATCCTAAACTGCACATCTAGGACAAATGGGATTAATTGCCTACCGGACCTTCTGTTTTTACTTCCATTTGCTGTCATTTACATGATAATCTTACATTATATGCTTCACTTTTAGATTTAAAACATTCCATGATCTCAAGCCAAGGTGAAATAATTAGTATCTGGCAAGAGTGTGTGCTGCACTGAAACTTTCTACAGTGTCAGGACTATAAGTAGAGCAGTCACCCCATGAAATAGTACAGATCTTTCACCTGTGTGGAGATTTTTCTGGACTTTTTTGGTGTTGCAGTGTCTGGTCACTGGTTAGGTACAAAAACAGTTTTGTAATTGCCAAGTACTGTCTCTGATTATAAAATAATTATATTCATGTGTATATCTATCAATCAATCAATCTATCTATCTATCTATCTATCTATCTATCTATCTATCTATCTCTTCCTATCATATATATGTATATATCTTCATATTTCAAGGCTCTTGGAGCAAAGTTGCGCAGAGGTAATTTGCCTAGTCTTAGACTTTTGAACAAAAAGCTTGATATTCTACAGAGAGTTGTTTGTTCCTGGAATTGTTCTCATGGGAATCAAACACTAAACACACTGCTGGCTGCAATCATAGTGAGAAACAGAATGGAAGCAGTTGAAAACTACATTCATTTCAGATAAGTGACATCTGTTCTAGAAAAGTTGTGACATAGTGTTAAACTGATTATATGCTGTTTAATGGGAAGAAGAAAACCCAAATCTTAAACTTCAGCCTTATCAATTCACAGTGTGGAGTATTCCCTATAATATGTTTGCAGAATCAGATGGTATGGCATAACCCAGATACTGAAGGTGTTGAATTCTTATTTAATTACCAGTGATGACTGACTCCATAGTATCTAACTGTACAGAGGAATATTTCACTAGTCACTGCTACCTTACACATAAGGAACTGGCTTGGCAAGTTATTTACAGACAGTACAGAGAAGTGAGCCTTAGAAGAAGCCAAAAGGAAAATCCTTGCTGCTGATGTCTCCTAATCTAATTAAAAATAACTGTGAGCTCTAATAAATAGTAGGGGGAGAAAAAGAAATTTCATTAAGATAGACAAGCTTTTATAAACATATTTTGTATCTAAATAGCTACTTATTCTGAAAAACACATAGTTAAAAAAAGTTCAATATTCATGAAAATATAGTAGGATATAAAGGAATATATACAGCAGAATATAGTATATAGTAGGATATAAAGGTGATCTTGTAACTTGGTGACAGGTCAAAATACACTTTCCTTAAATAAAACTGTAATATGAATATGAAATTAATGAATATTTAATGAACATTTACATATAAAAAACTGGAATATGAACTGAAGGGTCTAAGGTGGGGTCAAGGAAAATAATTTTGTGATGTGATGAATACTATTTGATTAAGTAGGATTAAGTCTCCAATGAACAACTGTAGAATACCAGCCCTTTTATTTGACTGCAGAATGAGTACAGCTTTAGAAAAAAAGATTCATAGCAAGAGAGATTTGAAATTCTCTCTGAGAGTTATAATTTTGAATGCATAAAGCACTATAGTGGGCTTTATAGTGGGAGATAATGGGAAGAAAAAGACTTGTTCCTGATCTGTCAATAGCTCGAAGGAATGTAAACAAACACACCTCTCTTGTTTTCACTGTTAAGATAATGAGGGTTTTCTCACATATAAATCATTTGGGAGAGATTTTACTGCTAGGTGAAAGTTAAATGGGCCCTTTGCCTCAGAGAAAAAGAAGTGTAGGACACCTTCCTGAGATTTATTTTCAAAACTTACAGAAAGTTATGTCTTTGTTAGCAAAAGAATGAAAAAAGAAGTTGAAACAGGGTATTCCTTTTGGTTCATTTGTTCTTTCCCTTCCACATTCATTTTTAAAAGAACAAGACTCTGTAGCTGAAAATATTTCTTGTTGCTGGCATTTTCAGTTTTCTTATAAAGAAGATGGTGATTGAGCTTAAGGCAACGGACTATAAGTGCAAGCTCCATTTTTTTCTCACTATTGACAAGATTTAACAGTATCTTTGCTCTCTTGGAGAAAAACAGAAGTCAAATACTTGCAAAGAACACCTAGGTGCTGACTGCATCCATTTTATCCAGAGTCTAGAACACTGAAAACAGGAGGAACTTCACTGTGATCACACTAATTTAGTTCTGAATGCCTACTGGAGTGTCTGTAAAACAACGTAGCTGAGAAATAAATGTGAAACCATTAAACATAATACTTGTATTTTACGCATGCCTTTGTAGCAGTAAGTTGCTGTCATATTGGCCAATGTACCAGGCTTTTGTAGTCCTTCATCAGCCTGTGCTAGCAAGAGAGAGGGAAGTGATCTCGCTAAATTGCTTCCATGTGAAGTTTTATCTATTCATCTGCCTCACAGATGTGTGGGAAGTTCCCAGAGCACCTGACATAGTTACAGCTTGTACTGACAGAACTAAAAGGCAGCAGACAGTGGCAAAGATTGTTGGTGGTGTGCCCTGGTGTAGAGTAAATTTGGGAGGAAATTTGGGAGTTTCTGAGAGAGGCTGTGTTATCACTGGGGTGCCTTGAGTTACTCACCTGGGCTATATCTAGACTACCACTGCATGTACCGTGCAGGCAGAGAGGCAAGAAGGGAAGCAAGACCTGTTTGTTTTCAAAGAAGCCTGAAATTGTGGCTAATGGAACCCTTCAGTTCAACACCTGTTAGATTAAGGGAGTTTAAACACTTTTCTGGGAGCCCACCTTTCTCAGCCCGTATGAATGCACAAAGAATTACAGTGCCCATCTGTTTAGAGAGCAACAAAAGTAACAGGCACAAAAGAAGAAGAATGAGGGACAATGGGCTAGTGTCCCACTATATATTAATGTGCAATGTTTGTGCCAAGAAAGAAAGTCTCAGGATAGCAGGGCCATGATTCTGAAGATAGGATGAAGTTTCAACCCCATATAAGCCCAGTTTTCCCTCCAATTTGAGAATAAACTATTTACAACAGAGAGAGGGTATTTCGAGGGATAATTGAGACTGTGATAAAGTCTCAAATCACAACCTTGAAAAAAAATGAACACATCCCAAATGATGCATTCTGGAATTTAATCTGCATGATTAGGATTCCTGTAGTATATATTAGTTAATAAGGGATGACATTTACTATTACTGCCTTTGTGGGTTTTATATATGGGTGGTAAATCTGTGGTGGTTGAGAGGTCTTTCTAACTTTTACCCATCATGCTTAAAATCTGCTGTTTGTCTTGTGATTCTGGTGAGTATTTCAGATTTTAATTTTTAGCATAGATGTCTGTTTCTATCTGTGTTACTTCACAGTAATAACTCTGTGGACAGATGCTATTGCAGCATGCAGTTCTGGGGCCAGGCATCTCTTTTCCAAATCCCCAGGCATCTCCCAGTGTATCAAGTCCTTGCCACAAAACCTTGCATGGCATGACAGGAGAAGGACCTCAGCTACATCACGCCTCCTAGAAACCAGTTGTATTCCCAGGGTCCTACTGGGGATTACCCCCACTGGGGGACTGTGAAGACTGCTCACTTTGTCAACTAGTAAGTGTTGTCTACTCATACCAGGTTGTGTTGTGGGAAAAAAAAAAAGAATTATGTTGATGGAAGGAACAAATGGATGTTACTTATTTCTAAATGTTAGCCTTTTGGTAACTTGGTCTTGATGTTATTTAATCTATTCCTGTCTCTTTCCCTTGATCTTTTTAAATACAGGTAGGATACTTCGACGCCTCTCCCTGCCAGATCATTCTTGTATCCCAGAAAGGTCCAGAATGCAATATCAAGGTACCTAGTCTGAGAAACAATGTCCTTCTTTCCTGGATGCACTTCTCACTAATCCCTTCACTACATTAATAAAATACATGCAAATAGGGAATAACATATGAAGTATGTCATATTTATATTATTCACATGATGGCACGGCCTGTGTTGCAACCAATATAATTACACCAGATTTTAACATCCCAGGAATGTGAACATTTATGTATTTTCCTTTCTGTCTCTCTCTTCTGACTTTCATAAACATTCCAGGGTAATGAAATAGGAGGTTGCTTGTCAGCTACAGTCCTGTAATCTGTATTGTGGCTGTCACTGTTATTATGGTAGTCTTAAGAACAGCAGGAAATATCTTTCTGTAATTTGTGAAATGTACCCTGTATGCTGAATGTGAGAAATTTAATAGCTGAATTCCTCTTCAATAAACAAATGACTTTGCATCAAATCTATATTCAAGAAACAGTTTTATATATTGATACATTTTATTAGTGAACGTTTAAAAAATATAATTAATTTATTAAAAGCAAATACATTAGAAACCAAGGCAATCAGTATTGGAAAAATTCAGCTTAGTGTAGCTCTCGAGATGTAGACTTTTCTAAGGAATTTGCCCTATTAAAATTTAATTTACATGTTAAATGTTTAAATTTTTTTTAATAATGGTATGTAGATAAGCATGTAGAAATCTCTGCCTGGATTTATCCAGCCTTTTTTCATGGAATAATAGAGATGTGTGACTGAAATTGATTGACGGCTATAACTGAACTCATAAATGGGAATAAAAGCACTGCATATAGAAGAAATATAACCTCTTTATCATTCTTAACACCTGCAGAAAGTAGATGGCATTACATTAACTCAGCAATACAGGACTTTCAAAATGAGTTGCTTCTCTGCCTTCTTTGTCAGTATTAGTGGCGATATAATTAGTCTAGAAGAAAATTTTCGTCTCTTCCCAATAGAAATGTTAATTTACAAATGTCAGATTTACAAGGAGATTTCAGTATGTCAATACAAAGCAATGAAAGAACTAATCAACATTTAGCTAACTGCAGATTGTATAAAAAAAAAACAGCTGATAAAAAAACAAGGCAAGAGTGATGTGATTGACGCTAACAAAAATCCATAGAGTTAATACTTACTTACCACCGGGTACATCATGATATTTTTATTCTTCATGGTATAGTATTTGATAAAGTGGTGCCACAAAAGAAAAACACATAAATTAATCAAATTTGTTTTAAAAATATCTTTTCATTGGTTCATATATACAGAATTTTTTGAATACTCTGAACATTTTTTGTAATACAGTGATACATTAACTTGCATAATTGACGTCTTACACAGTAATATTATTTTTTTCAGCTAAACTCAAACATCCACAATGAATTCAACAACACCAAGTGTTCCTGTTGCACTTGCCCATTGCCATATATTGTTAAGACACTTCCTAGAATTTTTAAGGCATCCACATCTAGAGTTCAATAAGGTTGATTCTGTAATGATGTCCTAACAGCAGATATCTCCTAATAGCCTTAACTCTGTGAAGACATGCTTCTTTTCATTCTGCTAATCTTGAAAAAGTTGTAAACCTATTCCTGTCCTGGTACACATCAGACAAAATATTCAATATGTGTACTACACTTTCATTTATAAGTGGTTGAGGATGACACCTTCTTTACAAACTGCCCAGGAATCTATTTTTCTTCATCCCTATTTCCCTTTGAGTACTCAGAGTCTGTTACTGCAAAACTTCTGTGTAGACGGGCAGTCTGAAGTCAATATGGCTATTCACTTGCTGATATTTTGCCAGACTAGAGTTTAATCAAATACATTCTTAAAAAAAACCCCTGGTTTTTAGGTGTTTGGCTCAGATCAGTGCCTGAGACCACGTGCTTGTCCTATCAAAAACATACACACTTCAGAGGACAGAACTAAGATGTCTAGGTAGAACCTGAAATCAAATTGCTGCTGCAAATTGGGTTGCGTGAGTGTGTCAGGATTTAAGATGACGCCAATGGTTTATTTAATTTAATCATAAATACATTCATAGAAATGCTGACAGGGCTCTGCAGCTCAGATCCCCACTATCACTCCCTCAAGGCAGCCTGCCTTGAATGTTCCAGCTGCAGCTGATAGGGCTAATGCGGCTCGCAGGACTCTGGGGCTCAAGTGAGCGTTAGCAGTATCAATAGGAGGCAGCTGTGAGAGTGGCTAGAAGCAAACCTCTCTTTGGAAAGACAACCAGTAACAAGGAACCTCAGTTACCACGTATTTGATCATCTCTGTCTCATGTAAGATTCTCCTGCACTGCTGGAGTATTTCTGAACAGAAAAGGAAAAAATTGCAAACTTGACTCTAGTGATTTTTCATCCTTTTAATACTTAGAACTGGGCTTTGTGCTGCAGCTATGAAACAACTTTGCTCAGAGTAATTTCTGATGGCTTCCCTGTGTAGCAATAGGTGTATTTTAACATGATAGAAATTAAATTCTGATCCTCCTTGATATTTGCTGACCTTAGGTATTCTGAATAATCACATTCTTTTGGACTCTTTGAAGATTGGTAAGGATGCCTGGGCAATTTTTGACTTTTTTTCACTTGTTTTTCCCTCAGCAGTGGCAGTTTGTCCTGATAGTGCTAACTAAATGCTTTTTTTCTTCCACAGATGTTTGTTCTTAGAAATCACAGAACACTTATGTTCTGTATTAGTGCCTCTGTTTTTCAACAGCCTTTCAGAGATTTATTTAACTTTTTCTAATTTCAGTATTATGTGGTATATCATGTCTACTGTCACTAGCATTCCTTTCTCCTATCTATTCTGTAGACTTGAATCACGATGACGAAGGCTGAATTATTCTGAAGGGGATTATTTGACAATCAAGGCCCATTAACCATATTTTTATTTACCTGTGCAATATGAATCTTTCCTCTTGTTGCAACCACAGAAGCTGTTTCATAGCTCCCAGTACATTGCTTGAGATTCTGACCTCTTTATTTTTCTTAAGCGTTGGTTTTCTAATAAACTACAGTTTTTTGGAATGTGATAAATGCAACTTCCATGTTGTAGCATCTTATTCTCATAAAACAGATACCTTCTATTTTACTCTTATACAACCAACATTTACCAATGATAACTTAGTAATTTAAGTAGTAATTTACAATGTGGTGGTACTTCTCACTAGTGTGAGATTGTGGCTATTAATTAGGTGGTGGTTTTGTTTGCAACAAGCCCTATATACCAGATACACAGGAATAGGAATATCTCTCAGGAACATTCTTGTGACAATTAAATTGCTCCCACTCAGTGCACATTTCTCTGCCTCCTTCACATGATGAGAAAACCTAGTCAAGGCATGAAAATGAAGGGATCAGAGAGAAAGGTCCTGGTCTTCAGCATGTCTCAAAAGTAAAAGGATGTTCAGAGTTTTCAATGTAGCCATGCTCCATTGCCAAAGTTTGGAAATTATTCCAGGTAGTTACTTCTGCAAAACAGAATATTTGCTAGGTTTTTTCAACACTACAAAAAGCAAATTAGAAAGAGTGGAGTCTCTGTTTCAGTTACCATGGTTTTAGCTTTTAAATAAAGTGGTTTGGTATTAAACAGTATTCATCATAAACAAGAAAATACACTTAAACAGAACATCTTGCATATATTCATTGGTATTTATTGGGCCATTCTGTTTTGCTGCCTAGCTGACAGCTTTTTTCTTGTCTCTAATCCCACGCTGTATATTCATCTGAGTTGCAGATCTAGATTTCTGCTGCATCTCTCCCTTTCACCGTGTCCCAGTCATGACTTTTTGGTTCAGCTACTGAAGCAAATTCAGATTTTCTTTTTTATAATATGTACAGTCACTGATAGTAACTCTGTTCTTTCTCACTCATGTCTGAACTGCACTCAGAGCTTTCACAGTTTTGAAAGCATTAGGAAACACTCACCAAATAACTGCCAGACTTCTAGTGCTTTCCTGGGTGCCCTTTCTGTTAAATCCGTGGGCAATGGCAGAGCTAAGTTATAAATGTCTTATTCTTCATGCAGATGATATTTATGTACTCCTCTGCACCAAAAAGGTGCACATTCTTTTGCATAGAAATATTTTCAAATATACCATGTCACAGTTAAAGTACAGGTCCTACCATCTTTAAGGAAACAGTCATACAAATACTTTGGCATTAATAGCATGTCCAACAAACTTGCTCTACTGTCCAAGTAGATCCTGAGTCCTTCCTGGCCACAGCTGTAAAATACATTTTGTAACTAATTTTTTAGAAATTTTTTCAAAGAACTCTAAGTGCTAAAGAAAACTCCTCAAAGCAAGATCAGAGGGTAAACATGAAGTGAAGATTAATGGGACCAATTAATCCAAACCAAGAAAACTGTATGTTCCACAAAACAGAGGAAAAAATAAAAGGTCTTCTACTGAATAATGTAATAAATTGCCTAGAAGAGAACATGTGATAAAGCCAGCAGAGGTGACCTTCAGAAATGTATCTGTCTCCCTACTATTGATGATCACAAATTGATGAATGTGCTCTTGCAGTTGGAGCAGGTTTGTTCCTGGAGGGAGGCACAAATCCCCAGCAATCTTGTTACTGCAGAGGTAAAACCACTTGTGTTGTTAAATGAGTGCACCATGGTTAGAACAAATACAGAATTATGAAAGAGATAATTGCAAGTCATAAAGTAAGACAAAAATAAAGTTTAAAATATCAGTAAATACTGGCCTTTTAATAAAATTTATATTGTCATAATAACTTCTATAACTTAGATAATTTATAAGAAAATTTTGAAAATATCTATATGAAACTTGCAGCTAAACAACAATGTGGTCTCATTGCCAAATGCCACTTCTTTATCTCTGGTTTCTGAATGTTTTACTTGTACTTCAGTTTACTCCATTGTTCTGTTGGCATGCTGTATCATTTCATTTAATGCTCTCTTCTAAA
>WBMY01009478.1:130529-142172 GCA_013397315.1 Donacobius atricapilla
ATAAGTCCTGGTACTGCAACAAGTAATAATATCTTACTTTACTCTTTTAATATCTGGCATATAAGCTGATGTTGATAATTTTGCTGCTTTCTATCATGGAAATAATAGGAATACCAAGGAAATAATGAAGTGGTTAAAAGTAAATAAAATGATAAATTTTATCATGTCTAGACCCAAATATTACCATTATCCATGATTCCTTTTTGGGGCTTACAGTAAATTTAAAATCCAAATTCAAGTATTCTGTGTTTACTGTTTACTGTAGTTATAGGAAGGGATAGCAAAAGGTGTTTGGAGACCCATGAACATAAAACACATACAGAATAATAATCCAAATTAAGTGAGTCAGTTATGTAACCTTCACCATTTATGCAGCCTCTATGTGTATGCTTCACTTTATTAAATTTATAAAGGGTTATATTAGTAATTTACTCACAAAGTCAATAGCATTCCAAATAAACACTTCCATACTGACAGCCTTTACAGTGATCCTCTGGCAGAAATTCTTTGGTGGTGTTCATAGTCTGTGAGCTAAAAAGAACACAATAGATTAAAAAAATATATCTCTTTCCCATTAATAAGTCTTTACCTACTTTTTGCTTTGTCTCATGTATTTTGTGGCAGATTATGATTTTTGGAAATGTAGATAAGTACTCTGTGTAAGTAGAATATGTACATGGTTTAGGTTGTAAAATGGTAAATTTTGAAGCCAATGGCCTAGGTATTCCATATGCAACACTAAGTATTCTATTTTTTTTAATACACTGTTTGATCTAATAATCTTCTAGTATTTTTTCCATAACAAACCAAAAACCCCAGAACACTGCCTAATTTTAAATAGTTCAGGAAAAGAAATGTGAAAAATGTGTATGCTGTTGAAAACTACACTGCAGTTTTACAAGCAGCAAAAATATCCGTAATTAGTAGTATTTATGTCTGGAAATAGAACACAAACTTTTCTAGACAACACTAGAATGATAATATAAAAGCAAATCTTTACTTGAAAGACTTGAAATAAAGAACCCTTGATGGTAGATATTTATACTGATGTAATTTTTCCATGTCTTACCTTAAAAAAAAAATTTAGTATTCCATCAAGATGAGACAACTACCAAAAAACCCCCATTTTGATATTAAGATTGTGACTTTTATTGTGGTCAGAATTTGAAAGAAAGTCATTATTTTGCACCTTAAACTGCATAATCACAGTCATATGAAAAGAAAACATTAAACCTGCTGTTTATTTTAAAACATACGTGTACTGGATATGTACTACATGCCTTTTGCATGTGTTGCACACAGAAAACATCTACAAGCAGTAAATTGTGTGCAGATGCATCTAATTTTGATATATGCAGATGGACTCTAGAGGAGGCTGCAACAGAAGAAAATGGAACTTCCAAAATGGAGACAAATGTCAAGAAACCATTTCTTCTCTTTACATGTTTTTGTTGTGACCTGAAAACAGATCTCATTTGTTGTTCGTGGATCATTTTTAATTGTTCCAGATTTTCTGACTTTTCCTAAATTGAATATTGAAAGCAACAAGGAATTAGGAAAAAAGAAAAGAGTGATTTGGCAACTGTAAGCCTGGGTGAAATTCTCTGGTTGGATAATTTCACTGACTCCTGGAGAGTAATGCTAGGGGATCACTTGATGATATATGTCTTACAGGTGATTTTGTTGCTGTCACAACTGTGCTAAAATTTCCATTTATTAGTATGACACTGAACCTCTTGCAAGCCCTCAAAGAGTACAGATGGCAAGTAGAGTCAGAAGAAATTTCTTTTTCAGGGACTGAGCATGCTGAGATGCTAGTGACGTCATAAATACACATTAAAAAAAAATCTTGCTTTAGAAAGACACCTTGACCTATAAAAAGTGCTGGAAAAAATCAGGCAGGAGAACTAAAATACATTACTGTCAGAAAACAGCATTCTGACTAGGTGGAACTGATGCAAGGAGCACTCTGAACTAAGTACTAAGGAACCATAGTTAAATTTGGATGCTCTGGGAATATCTTTGTAAAATTTGACCTCTGCAGTAAGACCTAATCTGAAAAGTGTTGAAAAGGATTTTGACTACGTTGAGTTAAAATTAATTTTAGAAATTCAAGAAAAAATTCCATTCTGACACTGTAGTTTCTATTTATGTTGTATCATCATAATTTCTTCAATAAAGAACCTATTACATCCTGGAAGGGGAAAAAAATCAGGAAACTGAAAATTAAATAGTTGACCTCTTTTATGTAACACACAAAAATAACCAACAGACCAATTTACACCCTCAAAACTTGTAGTGCAAGTGCTTCAATACACCTGGCAATGACAAGCAACATGTAATTCTTTGTGCTTGATGAGGAAAGTTCCTTTGTGAAAATGATGGCAGAGCCTCAGGATTTTGGCAGTGAGAGTAGTATGTAAAACCAATTTCCCTTCTAACAAGAAAAATAAGTGAACAAGCTTGGTTTAAAAATAAAAAAGTCAGAAAATACATACAATATTAGGTTTATTTTTTCCTCTGTTCTGTATAGTGGCAGTTTGAAGAGCAGCATAGTAGCCTGTAAATTATTTATTTTTATCAGTTTTAAGAGATTTCACGCTCATTCTGACAAATGTGGTTTTAGTCTTAGTAACCACCTATACTAAAAGCCTAGCACATGAGGATTAGGAGAGAGCAGATGTTAGGAATCTGAAACCATATGAGGATCAGCAAGGAAATGAAAATTCTTTCTTTCTGAGTTCCAGATCATTACCTCTAGAGAGGGAGGAGTGTGGCGGGGGAGAAAGGGCTGATGTAACTGATTAAAGAATGGTTTCACTTACTAAAACCAGCATAAAGAACCAACAAATAAGTATGGAAGTTTTAGCCCCAACGGTAAATATTGGCAAAATTCTAAACAGCAATTAACAAATTGATAAACAGAAATTAACTATTAGAAACAGCAAGAATAAAAGTCATGACACTAAATGAGCAATATTTTAACATAAGCCCTAACACACCATGTAATTTCTTATCACATTTGGGTAAATAAATAAAAAACCATTAAAATGTATCAATTAGACCAACATCTAGGTCAGGTCTTACAGATACATTAATCTTGGAGTTTTACAAAACTGACAGAATTTCAAATGCCATAAATCTAAAATTACTGTGAAGGGATGAGCATTTTCCTCCTCTTTGTACTAATTACCTAGGAGGTCAAGTTGCCTTGTTTCCTGGCACAACAAAATAATTATCAACCACTAAGACTTTTAAAATTCCAGATAACTAGTTTCTGCTGAGCATGGAAATACATGGCTTTTGTTTCACTTACGTTTTCTCTGAAGAGTGCTATATGGACCTCTCTTTGCAGTTATTTCTAAATACTCCACCACAGAAGAACACCTGTAGCCCTGATACACAGTTTTAGTAAGAGAGGTCTATGTTTCAAATTAAAAAGGTCTCAATTTTCTTCTTCATAAATACTACCCAAATTCCTGCCTTTCCAGAGCAGTCTAGGAAACTATTTCTTAACTGCTGCAGTTAAGAACTGCCAAGAAAACACTTGGCTGCACTTCAACAACAGGAGCAAATGCGAAAAAGAGGTACAGTGTATGGACTACGTTTTGCAAATTACTTTCCAAAATATCACTAAAGGTCATTTGCATAACTTATTCCATCAGAATTGCCTCATCATGCATCACCATGAAGCTTGTGCTAAATTGATTCATACACTTTTAAGTATTAGAGAACCTTCCATAGAATTTGTTTCCTATTCTTTCTCCGAAGTTAATGTTCCTGGTGCTTTAGAAAAATATTAAAATAATTTCTACAAGACTGTTCAAAAAAAATCCATAATCCCCATAGAAACCAAATGAAAAAAAAAAATTATAGAAGAGAAATTTCTTCATTGCAGTAATGAAAAGAAGTCAGAAATTGAACAGATATGAGCAGATATGGCTACATCACTTTTTTTCCTCCTTGCAGTTTTTCAGATGGTTCTGTGGGAAAAGGAAAATCTTTTTGAAAGAGCCCAGGTTTTAGGCATATTTTTACTGGGAAAGAATCATGGAGCTCTATTGTATTTGATCTTTGGCTAGTCCTTTGGCTTTTTATTTTGCTTACACTCACATAAAATAATGGTGAATAGGCTTAACAGATTGAGCCTATCAATTCATCACTTAGTGAGTAAATAAGTGAAATTGTAATTTTAAATAAAATGTCAAAGACTGAAATTGTTCAAGTATTTTTAAATTGTCTGTTATCACTCTAGCCTTTTTCAGGCCTTTTCTCTCAATCTGGATTCAAATGATGTATCTGATTAAACTGGATTGAGAAATGGTCTGGTGAAAGAGCCCTGGCTTAAGTATCGCTATTTCTCACTTGTGATTTCTGGCTCCCTGGTGCTGCTGTCTCTAGTGCCTTTCTGGTGTTGGAGGATAGAAAACTGACGGGATGGAAACTCTCCTTTTTTTCTTTCCTCCTTTTCTGTCTGGATCTCTGTTACCCCTAAAGCTGTCTGACTTCAGGGTCGTGGAAACGGTTTTACGAGAAGAGACAACGAGCAGAAAAGTTAAGTGTATCTATCCCAAGGTAGGAGTACTGCGGCACACGGACCTTCACCCTGAGATGTGAGGCTGGAGAAGTCACCAGGCTGCTTCTGTGTTTACTGAATTTGTCACAAGGATCCTTGACTATGCCTAGGGATGGAGGCTTCCCAATTTCCACTGATCTTAGGTCATGAGCGATCTACTGCCTCTGTTTGCAGGTGTTAAATATTCATGGCTTTGGTCTTAGCTAGAAGCATCCTAAGTTAGTGAAGACTGAAAGCAGATGGTATTGCAAGTTTGGCAGCTAAAAAGAGAGGCACATAAAGTAAGTGAATGAATTTCAAACAAGAGTCATGACTCACCACTTGCTATTCTTGTCAATGATGAATAAAACAGTGCCCTTGAGCTTAAGAGTGGCTTTTAAATTATTTTAAAACACCATACCCCTTTGACAGCATTTATTTCCCCTTTTCTTAAAAGAATGGTTGTGCAGTATTGAAAACATTGGCAAGTGTGACTGGTTGTCTTTTCTTTGTTTCTATTAAGATCTAAATATATGTATTGAAAGAAAAATAATAAAGTACTGTGCCAAAAATATTTTCTTGACAAAAACCTGAAAATTAAATTGTCTTGCTTAAAGTTGTCTCAAGTCTGAGAAAGTAAACACTTTTTTGTTATAGTATTCACATCATACCCCACAGAAATGAATTTCAATTGCTTATGTTCCCATTGTAGTTTATTGTAATTCCCATTGCAATTATGGAATTACACTAAAAATGTGTTTGGAAGACCACACGACTGATATTGCTTTTGTGACAAGGTCTGATCTTCTAATTATTCAAACAAAAAATTAAAAATACTTTTTTTTTGATTCAGTACGGAGGCACAGAACTGTAAAAATACTTTTCTATTCTCATATATATGACCTCAAAGTAATATTAGTTATTCTATTGCTGTTGCTGATTTTTTCAGAACTGCTGACAAGGCTCTAAATAGCTCAAATTTACTTTAACAAAAAGCACTTTTCCTTCTTTTCCCTTTATCTGTTTCTCAGGAAGACTCTTACAGCAAACATTAAATGATGTTTCAGATTTCTTCTGGGATTACAACAGAAAGAAATCAAATATCAAGATAGAAGATTTAAGCACTAATTCAATGGAGATCACTTCACTGACATTTAATTCTATATTGGGGTAATTGGAGTACTGTGATTCTCTTCTAAGCAAGATCAGTTCACTGCTTGTTATAATTAGTTAAAAAGGATATCTTTCAGTTTTAGAATTCCTAGAAGAAAGATTTTGAGACTGACAGTCAAAATTTTATTTTTTTTCTTTTCCTGGCCCCCAATATCACATACAGTGACAAGGGATGATGGTGCTCTGACCCTTCAGGGTTTACCGCACTCATGCATTCACTGTGTGACTGTGGTGGGGAACTGCAAGAATGGCAGAATATGGTGCAAAATGGGATATCAGGTAAGAAGGATGTGACATCTTTTCCCTCAGGTGGCTAGTTAGAAAGGCCTTGAATAATCTTGTTATAGATGGGTGATACAATGGTTGGCTTTTGCAATTAAGGGACGAATATTAAGAAAGTTTTATTGATGTTTAATTATGTAATTGTGATTTGTTCTCCACGTAGTCCCCTTGCCCTTCCCACTTATATTGTTGACACTGAACAGCCTCGGTGGCCGGGGCATTTGGGGGAGGACGGGCTTGTTTAGGAGGCGTGGCGTGGCGACACCTGGCCTCCAATCAAACCGCAAGGAAGCAGCTTCCGCCAATGAACAGCAAAGACGAGTTGATTGGCAGGCATTGGGCGGGGCCAGGGGTCCCGGATGCAGCACGCGGGGTATAAAAGGTGGAGCAGCCATTTTGTGAGCACATGGCGGTTTATTTCCATGCTGCCAGTGCTGCTCTTCCTCCTTATTCAGTCATTTGTTGTGTTTGTTAAGGTTTAATAAACCTTTGACGTTTTAAAATGAGTGATTTGTTTCTCACATTCTGAACTCTTGATTCAATTGGATGGTTTGTTTTTGAGGTTGTTTTGTTTGTTTGTTTGGGTTTTTCTGCTTGTTGAGGTTTTGTTTGTTTTGTTTTGTTGTGTTTTTAATAAAGCAAGGTCTAAGGAAAACACTGCACAGTGATCTGAGCTTATGATTTACAGATTTTCTTTCCTGGTTGTTGGCTTTGTATGCTGGCCTAGAAAAATCATTCATACAATTCCTTAGATAATAATTATCAGTATTATTCAATATACACAAACTAATGGCTGTTTACCTTGAAATTAATTTCTTCAATAAATTTTTAAAGAGCTATGAAAAGTTTGCATATTTGTATAAATGTGTTCTTTTTTCTTATTTTTAAAAATTTTTTTGGCTTCGTTTTTGTTTTTTGTTTGCCTTTTTTTGTCAATATTTGCAGGAATTGATGCAACCTTTCCCAGGACTAGAAGCTAGATTTAAAATTGTCATCTGCTTAGTGGTATGATTTCTGATTTTCAGAGAATACCAGAAACCCCGCTGCATTTGACAAAAACAAGATTCTTGTAATTTATTTCTTAGTATACTAAACAATTCCTTTTTTGAAGAGGATGTAAAAAAACAGACTATAAAAAATTTCAAAAATTTGATTTTATATTCATACCGGTAAAAGTCCGGCCAAATATAAAGCAAAGAACAACCGTGCCAAAAGAGCATAAATTTCATGTTTATTTCCGAGTGGTTAAATTGAAAACCATAAAAACAGCCAAACTGCACCTAACGGGAGATTACTTTATTCAAGGTAGGTGACTTCACCAGTGGCCACAAGGAGAAGTCATTAATGCAGCTCAGAAAGTGTGTATAATATATTCCAGATTCTCTTTATTTTCAGCTCAGTAGATTTCCTCCTTTAAATATAAGTTCTGTCTCTTTGATAATCAAATGCTGTCGATATAGGACACAAAATCAGACCTCGCAGCTCTAGAATTTGGTAGAAGGCTAAAAAGAATATTTATTAAGAGTCTGATCCCCTTATATACTATATCGTTAGCTAAACTGATTTGTGCTAGAAGTAGCACTCATTTAATTACATTGGCCAACACAGAGAGACATCAAATTGTCTCCATCTCTAAAGAAGGAATGAAAACAAGATAGAGTTAGCAAAAACATCCTCTTTTGTTTACAGAAAATTCTTTGAGAACGGAGTTTTAGAAATCAAAACATCTCAGGTTGAAAAATAAAGGCTACAAAATGCAAGCTATATTTCCAAGAGTTTATCAAATTTCTCAGCTTTGGCACACATGTTTTTTACTTCAAATTTCATGGCTTCTGTGTGAAATGCTCCTGGATTTTTATTATTTTGACCCTGATTGCCAGATAACATCTTGCTGCTCATAGTTATTCTGTTGACTGCTTCTATGGCCCTAGGGAGTTAAGTGGTTTGTGCATAAATTTTTGTTTGGTTTTGTTCAGCTGGAAGTAGGAAGAATCTCAAGCTTTAGATGCTTTTCATTCTACCTTTCTTTCTTATATTATGCTTTTTTTCCTAGTTAATGACCGGGTAACATTTTTTAGCCCAGCAGAGCAAATTGTGAAGGAAGCTGATGACTCACAGAAATTTTTCTGAGAAATCCAAGTGTCAAGTTTATATAATTGGAAATAAATACGACACAGGAAGTAGCCTTTCCTCTGACAAATTATTCTGCTATAGTTATGGTTTAGGAACCTTAAATATTTATTTCATCATTGCAGGAAAAGCATTTTAAATTTAAAAACAAGAATTGATAGTGTATTTGTGATTTTATCATCCTATGTCTTCTTTTTTTTCTCAAGACTCCTTCATGAAACGTTTTGTTGGTAATATGCCTTGAGTGTTGCTAACTGAGTACTACCCCTGAGATCCTCAAAAGCTTGGGCTAATAGACAAATAAAGACCTCAGCAGTTTGTTTTTAGTCTTATGGATGAACAATGCTTTTTGACAGTTCAAATTCCTGGGAAAAAAATCGAACATGTTGGAAAAAATCATTATGCTGGGATAATCCACAAATATTTCCAATTCACCCGATCTAAAAGGAGCCCAGATTAAATATGTGAAGGCATGGACCTCTTGGCTTACTGACAGTCACGGTGACACCTAAGCATGATACAAATACTGAATTGAGATGAATTTCTTTTGGTTTCAATAAAAGAGGATATTCCCCTTCTCTGCCTTTATATTTCTGATGTAGTCTCATGATCCATCTATTATCATAATATGCAGATACTATAGTGTCAGTGCACTATATAGGCAATGGGGGTCTTCTGTAAAATCTGAATTTTTTTTTTCTGGTGCTTACTAGTACACAGAAAAAAAATAGTACCTATATAAGGAAAGACTGTGAAAATTGTATTAACTTTTATTTCCTGGAAGAACTCATCTAGAGCTTGCTAAGAAGTCTTGTGTCCTTCATAACAGGTCTTTAATCTGTCTGTACAAAATGTAATTGAAGTGGATAAAGTAGGCTGAAATAACAAATTTCATCCCAAGACATTCGTGAGTCTTAGTATGAGCTGATTCACCAAAGAAAGAAATATTACTTCATTTCTCTTGACTGCTTCTGTAAAAATGTTGGGAAGTTTTGGTTTTCCTGTGTAAAATTTTGAATACTTGGGACATTTCACCATTAAAAACATACAGCAGAAACTACTGATCAGTTCTGTTTATGTGGTTATTAACAATCCAGCCCTTGCTTTCCTCCTCTGCTAGACCGAGATAGCTAATTAGGGGGAAATCAGTCTGTGCTGAAAATTTCTTGGTTTTGTTGGAATAATAGTTTACACTTTGGAATGATCATCCATATTTCACACCATGTGCAGAAATGTGAAAGGACCATGAAAAGTCTTTACAAAATATTCAGAGGTTTTAGGTTTTACAGCTTTTTTTTTTTTCTCTTTCTGCAACCTATGCCACTTTATATTTACATGATACTGTATTTTGCAGTAACAGTATAAATGGCACTTGAAAATTTTTTACTAATTTAACCTGCAAATGATGAGTGTTTAAAAAAGAAAGACAAACACCAAAATATTTTGTGGCATTATAACTTTCAACCATCTTACATACAAGGGAAGTTTTATCATTAAGTATACCCTAACAGTGTGCTATTTCCACTTGAAGATCATGCTTTACAAGTCTCAATTTGCTCAGTGGAGTAGATATCTTAAAAAATGAGGTCTTAAAACATTGAGTATGTTACAGACCTGTCTAGGAAAAATAAATTAATGTCTGTCAGATAGCCACAATTTTTTGCATTGATCATAAATTTTTCATCACTTTACAGTGGAACACTAGAACTACCTCAAGAGTTATCAAAGGCAATTGGGGAAGAACAGCTTGTGGTCCGCATGCATTCTGTGCATATATAACAGAGCAGTGCGCAGCACTTTGATGGGTTTTGGTCTGTTTGTGGCATCTCCTTTGGATTGCAAAGCTGATGAAACAATGTAAATTCAAACTTTATCTGAGGTACACTTTAGAGGTATGACACTGTAGATAATTTTGTGTCTTATTTGCTTTCAGGAAGTTGTCAGAGAGCATCTCAACACCTCAAACTGCTATCTGTGTAACAGCATGATAAATATATAGATGCCTCCATCATAACAGATATAATTAATATAAAATAGAAATACTCAAGGAAGGTCTGTATTGTTTCTTTAGGTTAGAAATCACATGCTCCATTTGTACTTCCACAGAGACAAATTAGTTTAAAATAAAGAGGGTCTCTGTGAGGTCTTTCATTTTCAGAACTGAAGGAGTGCACCTGAAACACTCACTGACAGACTAGTTTTCTATTAATTTGTTAACTGCCTGTTTCCCTGGCTTTGCGGTTCTGAACAATGATATTTGGATGTACTTCTATATAAACAGAGAACTCAAGCCACACATGACGAAGAAAAACATGTAAGATTACAACATTCTGTTACTCCCAAACAAAAAAGCTGTGGTGCCTTTATCTTACTCTTTCAAAGAAAACTACAAAACAGCATAAGCTCTTCTCTAATGACTATGTTTTTTATTTATATTCTGAACTTCCATTCACAGTTGAACACATAATCTTTATTTAAAACTTTATTTCATCTTCTTCTGTTATGATATTGAATGATAACTTTGGAACCAATCTTAAACACAAATGTATCTATATTTTGCCTTTAGTTTTATTTATCATCAGCATCTTTTAGTATCAATACTCTTTTACTCCTAGAACTCAGTATTTTACGTCTTGCAGCTTCCATCTTGTACTAAAATAAACGTAATAATTCTGTCCAAGTGGATCTAGATAGAACATGGTCATGTTTATCTTGCTTATTGTTTGCAGACTAAAATATATATTCATAGGAGTAAAGTGTTTGTCAGTGGATACTCCTGAGGAAGACTGACTTACAGAACTGTTACATCTGGTTCTGGAGCTGTATTATTTTTATTATGAAAATGGAATATTGCTGAAGCAGATTAATCTACTAAATACTTTGGAAAAAAAAATTAATCCCAACTTTCTGTAATAAAATAGTTTAGTGTTAATATTGACATTGTGTAAACCTTCTGTTATTGCAGTTGCAGAATCAGATGGTACTCAGACATCTCTGATCTCATAGAAATTGCTGTCACATCACAGCAGTATTTATATATAAGGCAGAAAATATTAATGCCAACAGGAACATATAAATAAAACAATAAGCCAATTTGTGCTTTTGATAGATCATATAAATCACCATTGTTCAAAAATATATTCACATAATTCTGTAAGAAAAAGACTGTAGGGGTAAAAACATTTCAATCTCTTCTTAAAAAAACAAAATCTAGGAATTTTACAGAGATATAACTGTGTGTTTGTCTTACTCATCAGGGAAAACACTAAAAATAGGTAATGGAATTTGTTCACAGTTTGATAAAACAAACAAAAAATCCCCAGTATGAAGTAACAATAACAACAAAACAACACATTCTCCTGAGGCCTTCAGGAACTTTCAGGTCTCTTAAATCTAAAAAATGTTGCATGTTGTGAGAAGGGGTGAAATTAAAAAATTTGTTCACTTTGATAGATTTTTGGAGAGAAGAGGGGAAGATGGGTACACAAATCAAGGCAAGATAA